>JANHMN010000008.1:50222658-50280750 GCA_030674055.1 Rhabdomys pumilio
CCCTCCCTCCCTCCCTCCCTCCCTCCCTCCCTCCCTCCCTCCCTCCTCTCCCTCCCTCTTCTTCCTCCTCCTCCTCTCTCTCTCTCCCTCCTCTCCCTCCCTCTTCATCCTCCTCTTCCTCCTCCTCCTCTCTCTCTCTCTCTCTCTCTCTCTCTCTCTTTCTCTCTCTCTTTCTGTGTGTGTGTATGTGTTATCTAAGAAGAGAGCACTTCAAATGAGGAATTCCCCTACCAGATTGGCATGTAGACAGGTCTGTAAAACATTTTCGTGACTAATCACTGATGTTGAGGGTCTGTCCAGCCCGCTGTAGGTGGTGCCATTCCTGGGCAGGTGGACCTGGTTGTACAAGAAAGCAAGCTGAGCATGTCACAGGGAGGAAGACAGTAAGTAGCACTCATCCTTGGTCTCTGCTTCAGTTCCCACCGTGACTTGCCTTCATGAAGGACTATAAATTGTGAGATGAAATAAGTTGCTGATGGTCATGGTCTTTGTCATAGCAATGGAACTGCAGCTGGGACACTGGGTTTCGATCTTGCTTTTAATAAATGGCAATGGTGGCTGGATGTGTCACCTGTGGTTTTATTCTGGCTGTATCTAAAGATTTCTGGCTGGTGTGGTGGAATAGAAGGCACACTAGGGGTACTCTTGTGGCTGGTAACTGAGGACAGCTGCCAACAGACTTTCAGCTAGAAGCCAAGACCCCCAGGCATCCAGCTATCAAGGAAAATCCAGACACCATCTGGCCAGCACCTTGCCAACACTTTTTAAGGTTCCAAGGAGATGCCCTGCCAGGCCATGGTGGAATTAACTTAGAAAAACTATGAAATACGAAATGTGCATAGTTTTGTTGTTGTTTGCCTTTATTTCTTTCCTTCTTTATTTTTATTCATTTATTGGGGTTTTTTTGTTTGTTTGTTTGCTTGTTTTGGTCTAGGCTGGCCTCAAACTCACTGTGTAGCTGTGACTGGCCATGAAATCCAGATCCCTCTCCTCTACCTCCCAAGTGCAAAGTGATGGGGAAGAACCAGCCAAGAGGGGAAGACTGAGCATATGGTCCCAGGTGCACACACCTAGCTAAATGTGCATCGTTTTACGACCTCAACTCAGGTCCCATTGTTTCCGCAGCAGTAAATAACCAATAACCTAAAACAACATGTGCCATCTCCAGCCCCACTATGTGGTAGCCAGATATTTTATTACAACTCACAGCTTAAGAACTAAAAAGCAAGGTCACTGTCTCCTTTTCTTTCTGTCCCCTTCACCTATTTGTGCCTGAGCCATGCAGGCATGCCATCTTCTTCTCTGGAGCCTCTTCTACTGCCTGACCTGGTCCTCACTGTCAAAACATCTACCCCCCCCCCCCATCTTGCATCCCTTGTACCGTCTTCTGCCCTCATCGTGAGCAGTGTTTGGATGAATGAAATTTCCAACAGGCAGACACTTGGTTTCTTAGTTTTCCTCTTGAAGACTGTCCTAATCTGCTCCCTGGAAATCATGGGCTCCTGTGTCAGTGAGTCAGAGCCATCTTCTCTGGTGTCCTCCTCCTTTCCCTCAGCTGGCTCCCCAGTTCTCCTCACTGAGTGGTCTGCATCTACAGGCTTCCCACCATCTTCATCTAAGAACTGGGACTCTACTTACCCCACCACTATTAATTATTTTACTGTCCTCCTCTTCTGATGAACCTTAGAATCGACACCAATGACAGTCTCAAGCCTCTAACGCATTATCACACTGGTTTGACAAAACCCAAACTTCAGAAGAACTCAACCATCCAAGATCACCATGCCTGTGGCAGTCCACCCCAGGGCACACTGGTTTACATGAATGCTTGGTGACTGTGTTCAGGTCCCATATGCTTAGTCTTTCCCTCTTGGCTGGCTGGCTCCTCTCCCTAAATGGGGAGCCTGTGGTGTGATGGTGGTGGTGGTGGTGGTGGTATGTACACAATTTTTTCTCTATTGGGTGTACGCCTGTAATCTCAGTACTCCAGAGGCTGAAGGTGGTAAGTTCCAATATAGCCTGGGCTACATTTACAAGAACCTTGTCAGTCAGTCAGTAGGTCAATCAATCAATCAATCACTGTACTATTTCCTTCTGGAACTCCAAATACTTACACTATACATTTTAATATTATCCCACCCACATGCCTTGAGACTTGGTTTTCTTTTTCTTTTCAATCTCTTTAAGATGGGTAATGTATTGATCTGCCTTCAAGCCCATTTATCCTTTCCACTGAGCTCTTCAGTAGAGACTCAGTAGGCTCACCTAGTTACTTACTTATTTATTTTAGATAGAATCTCGCTATATAGTTGGCCTTGAACTTGCAGCAATCCTTTTGTGTCCACCTCCTATGTGTTGGGATTTCAGGCCTGTGTCGTCGCTCCCAGCTTGATTTTTTATTTCGGATAATTTACTTCTAAATCTTCTGTTTGAGTTTTCCAGTTTCTGCTTTCAGGCCATGGTTTCATCTGTGTGCCCGTTCTCTCTGGGTTCATTTCTTATTACCTTGGAACAATCACAGTCATTTAAAAATCCCTTTTCTAGATAATTCCAACCTCTCGGTTGTCTTGACATTAGCTTCTATAATTTGTCTTTGCCTTGAGAGTGGTCACAGCTTTCTATATGTTATGAACTTTTGAATTAATACCTTGAAGATCTTGAAGGCTGCATAAGAGAGACTTTAGATTTTATTTTATTCCTCAGAAAACTGTTGGTAGTTTTTTTTTTTTATTTCAGTAGATAATCAATTTGGTTAATGTGAAAATCCTCCTGAGTCCCTGGTAGGCTGACTCCCACTTCAGCTCCACTCTTCCTCTGTAGCTGGGCTGCTTGGGATTTTCCTGCCCTGAATCCCTTCAGTGATGGCCTGAAGTGTGTAAGTGTGAGCCAAATAAACCCTTTCCTCCCTGATTGTTTTTGGTTACAGCAATAGTAATCCTAAGACAGACAGACAGACAGACAGACAGACAGACAGACAGACACACACACACACACACACACACACACACACACAGAGAGAGAGAGAGAGAGAGAGAGAGACAGAGACAGAGACAGAGACAGAGACAGAGAGACACAGAGAGAGAGAGCCCCTTAAAAATCCTACCTACTCAGGATAGGTCTCCAGAGCCCTCAGATGGGTTTCTTGTTTGGTTGCTTTTTTATTTTGTTCAAAGTAGAGAGCTCCTGTGAGTATTGCCTGTGTGAGTATTGACTGGATGGTTGGATAGAAGACCCTGCATACCACAAACAGGCCTCTTGTCATGAGGCTGTGCCTTTGTTTTTCATAGTGCTGTGTATTGAATCCGGTGACTTAAAAAAAGATTATTTAATTTAATTTTATGTGTATAAGTGTATGTGTTTTTCAGGTGTAGGGTTAGGGTTAGCAAAGACTGAACCAGCTTTCTTTTGTAACCAGGCAATTCTTCAGTGGAGGGACTGAGACATCAACCCGGCCACAAATTCTTGACCTACAATTTGTTCTGCCTGCAAGATGTGCTGTGGTAAGGGTGGCCAACCAACTTGAGACCCATGTGAGGAGAAGGAGCCCATGCCCAAGCCTGACATTGCCTGGATGTCCAAGAACCAGAGGCTGGAGAGCCCAGAGACCTAGGATAGAACCCAATACAACTGGAAGAAAAAGTCAATGAAATGATTCCTAATGATATTCTGCTATACTCGTAGACCAGAACCTAGCATAACCATTACCTGAGAAGCTTCATCAGGCAACTGATAGGAGCAGATGCAGAGATCCACAGCCAAACATTAAGCAGAGCTGGGGGTGGGAATAGGGAGAGGAAGGACTGTAGGAGCCAAAGGGGGCAAGGACACCATAAAAACACAGCCTACAGAATCAACTAGCCGGGGCTCACAAGAGGCTCACGGAAACTGAAGCGACAACCAGGGAGCCTGTATGGGACTGACCTCGCCCTCTGCATGTTATAGTGGTCTAGGTTGATGTGCTCGGGGGACTCCTAACAGTGGGAGCAAGGGCTGTCTCTGACTCTATGTTGCTTTTGGGACCCTTTTCCTGCTACTGGGTTGCCTCATCCAACCTTGATATGAAGTATGTGCCTAATGCATTGTAACTTGTGATGCCATGTTTGGTTGATAGCCCTGGGAGGCCTGTGCTTCTCTGAAGGGAAATGGAGAAATGGATCTGGGGGAGAAGAAAGACGTGGGAGGAAGACTGGTGGTAGTGGGGGAACTGTGGTCTGGATGTCATATATAAGAGAAAAAAATATAGATAAATTATTTTTATGTTTATGTGTATATGTCTATGTGTGTATTTACCATGTATGTATGTATGTATGTATGTATGTATGTATGTATGTATGTATGTATATTATGTGTATGGTTGGTACCAGAAGAGGGCACCAGATCACCTAGAAATGAATTTATAGGCATTTATTAGCCATCAGCACAGTTGCTGGGATCTGAACTCAGCTCTTCTGGAAGAGAAGAGATTCTTCTGGAATCTCCAGGCCCATGCCTTCATTTTTTTTTTTTTTTTTTTGAGACAGGATCTCACTTTGTTGTTGCTTATGTTAGTTTCAAATTCCCTCAAGAAGCGGAGACTACAGGTATGTGCCATCATGCCTGACTTAGGCAATTCTCTCTCTCTCCCTCCCCCTCTCTCTTTCCTTCTTCCTCTTTTCTCCTCTCTCAATCCTTCTTCCTTCTTTCTTTTTGTCAATCTTCATTTAAAAAAGATTATTTATGCATATGAGTATTCTGTCTTTCTGTATATCTGCATGACAGAAGAGAGCTTCAGATCTAATTATAGAAGGTTAAGAGTCACAGTGTGGCTGCTGGGAATTGAACTCAGAACCTCTGGAAGAACCAGTGCTCTTACCCACTGAGCCATCTCTCCGCCCCAGCAATCTTCTTGAAGGAGCTGTCTCCCGACGCCCTTTCCCCAGCTCCCACTCCCTTCTCAGCTCTCGCCAGCACCATTTCTGCCTGATCTTTCTGACTTTCACCAAAATTCCCACTGACCTTCCACTTAGTTCTTGTCTTCTTTCAACTCACCGATGCCCCACCTCAACAAATGACCCACAACACTAGTCGGAAACCTGAGTCCCCCCATTCTTACCTCTCTTCCTGGCTTGGGGATCACACACCTGCACCCCCACACCCAGCTCTTGACCTTTCTTTTCCCCAATCACGTCCACTGTGAATCTGTACGATTCACTTCGGAGTCCTCTCAGGTCTGTCTGGATGGCTCCTTCTTCACCACCTCCAACCGAGACGAGCTCTGCTTTAGCTTTATTGTTGAAGTCTCCTGTGTTCGTTTTTTAAGACCCCTGTAATCCCTTCTCTACTCTACCCCGAATCATAGGTTCAAAATGCAAATCTCATCACATCACTCTCTTTCTAATGTCACCCATGATGGCCGATAACGCTTGATCCGATTACCTCAGCCTTAAGTGCTGGGATTACAGGCATGCGCCACTACACGCGGCTCGAGGCTCATGTTGCTCTCTTGTTTGAAACACTTCAGCGACGACTTATTTAGTAAAGAGCATAAATACACATCAAAATCCTCAGCCTGGCAGGCATGCTCCTCTGCTTATGAGAGTCGACGTCCTTATCGTATCTCAACCCGCCCCATCATTGGCTTTTTTATTGCTATGGCAAGCTTATGTTTGGATTTAGTGTTGTTTATTCACTATTTTATTTTATTTTTGAGATTCTACTCTGTAGCCCTTTCTGGCCTGGAATTCACTGTGTAGACTTGGCTGGCTTTGAACTTACAGAGATCCACCTGTCCCTGACTCCCAAGCACTAGGGTTATAGAGGTGGCCATCATTCCCAGCTAACGGTTTTATTTTATATCTTTAAATTATTTTATCATTATTTTATGTGTATGGGTGTTTTTCCTGCATGTATGTCTGTAAAACCTGTGCATGTCTAGTGTTCTCAGAGGCCGCAAGAACAGGGATCTTGACCTCTGAGCTATCTCTTCAGTTCCTGTTTGTTTGTTTATTGAGACAGGATCTCACTATCTAGTCCTAACTGGCCTGGGACTCCCTATGTCAACCAGACTTACCTATAATTCAAAGACTCACCTACCTCTGCCTCCCATGCACCACCATGTTTTAGTTTATGTGTGTGAGTGCTGTGCTAGAAATCACAACTGTGTACCATGTGAGTACAGCACCCCTAGAAGCCAGAAGAGGCCATCAGGTGCCTTGGAGTTATAGGGGGTTATGAGCTGCCACGACAGTGCTGGCAGTCAAACCCAGGTCCTCTGGAAGAGCAGCCTCCTGCTCTTAAGCACTGGGCCATCTCTCCAGTCCCACCACCATGATTTAAATGGACCAGTTATATATATATATATATATATATATATATATATATATATATATGTGTGTGTGTGTGTGTGTGTGTGTGTGTGTGTGTGTGTGTGTTCTCCAGGTTAGAATCTGAAGTGTGATTTTTAAACCATGTAGCTGACCTCAGTGAGCAGAGACCAATATTCTATAGTTGCTCAATGAGAAAACTGATGATAAATATGGCTAATATGGCTACCACTATTGTATTTATCGATTTCAACCAACCATTTGGATTTCACAGTTGCCACCCACATGCTCTGCTGGTGAGTGTTCGAATGCATGACCTCCCCCATCCCCCTCCCACTCACAGGTACCACGTGCTTCTTCATGCTCTGCGGCACATGGAGGAGGAATGCCAACAGCATTGCTTCACCTGAAGGTCTCCTGCAGGGGAGCTCTGCTTTCCTTGGCTTCTGTGATTCTTGTGCTTCACAGAATACCTTTCTGTCTTTACACACAGTCTATGCTGACCCACAGCAATCCCAGACACAGAATCTGCTTTTCTTCAGGCAGGTCTAATCAAGACCTTACAAAACTCACTCTAAACCTGTCTCTACTTGAGAGGCATTCCTTCTGTGGGTGCAGGCCCATTTTGGGTGACATACATGCATATACATGCTGATAGGATTGCTGATGGTCACATACATACATGTATATACATGCTGATAGGATTGCTGATGGTCACATACATGTATATACATGCTGATAGGCTTGCTGGTAGTCATTATGCTCGATGCCTAATCTTGTGTTTTACACTCCCGACTCCCACAATACATCCGAGTCTAGGCAGGTGTTGGCACACCCCAATACGAAAAAGACACTAGTTGGAGGTGGAGTTGGCAGACTGACGTTCAGTGTCTTTTTGTAAATAAAGTTTTATTAGAACACAGTGGTGTTCATTTATTTTTGTACAATTATGGTTGCAGTCCTGCATGAGTGGAGAGTTGTATAGTTGGGACAGAGAATGTGTACCTACAGAGCCGGAAGTCTTTACTCTCTGGCTCCTTACAACATCTGCCAAGCTTTGATTTAGTGTGTGGTTTTGTTGTTGTTGTTGTTGTTTCCATTGCTTTTGCTTGTGAGAGAGGGTGTTGCTGTACAGCCCTGACTTCCTGCTAATGAATGTTCTGCAATTGTTTTATCTACGGTCAAACAAATACTTTTGCTCGCATTCGGGATTGAATCAAAGGCCTTAGTGGATGCTGAGCCCGTGGTTCACTTCTGAGATACATCTCCCAGCCAACACAGTACTCCTCCAACAAAGCCTTGTCATTCCATCGCACCTCTTCTCCCCTCCCCAACGGGCCTGCCACATCTACCTCACTCTGAATCTACAATGTAAAATACATTGTAGAGAAAGGGGTCCCTCTGGAGGACATGCACTCTGTAGACGAGCTACATGGATTAGAAGAACAGAATAGTCTTGAGTCACTTTTGTCTGCCTCACCTTGACAACTGGAGATGTAGGTTTAAAGTCTTGGTGCAACTGGCATTGGTGACCAGTAACTGCTCTCTTAACAGCACAAGTGAGTGTTGTGGAAGTAGGTGCATTAGGAAATGACTGTGTCAGTCTTCACTCTGGCAGGTGCTTCTTTAAAATGATACCTCCAGGGCTAGGGTTGTGGCCAGTGGCAGAGCATTTGTTTAACATGCTTGTGGCTCTGAGGTCCATTGTAACTACAAGGGAAGGCAGGAAACGCCCCCATTAAACACTAGGTGAATTAGCTGTTAAATGTGTAGACCAAGCAGAATATCCCACTGTGTGTGTGTGTGTGTGTGTGTGTGTGTGTGTGTGTGTGTGTGTGTTGGACATGAGCCGGACAGAGGTCAATGTTGGTGTCTTTTCCTATTCTTCTCCATCTTATTTGTTGAGTTAGGGTCTGGAGCTTACTCCACTGTCTAGTGAGTCCTCACTATCCTCCTGTCAGAGCTCCTCTTTACTGGGGAATCACCAGTGCACCTAGTTTTTAAGTTTGCTCAGGTCCTCATACTTAGTAAAACATTTTATTAATTGAGTCGTCTCCTCGGCCTCCTAGATTAGTCTTCGATGTCATTTGAATGGCTTGGGAGGAATTCCCTGGCTTTCTGAGCCTCAGTCTCCTTTTCTATAGAATGATGGGATGGTAGGGGCTGTTGTGGAGACGGTGATGGCACACATTAGCTGTCACAGTCTACAGAAAATTCAGTATCCTTGCAGGACCAATTCTTCCCATGAGGTGGCACCATCCATCAGCCACTGTCCCTTGACTTGGGGTGGCTGGCTAGAAATGTACTTTTTTTTGCTTATTATCATTTTTGATTTGGCATGGTAATTTCAAGGGGATAAACCATTTTGCTATCTTGCGAAACCCTGGGATACCCAGAAAGGCCAGAAATATCGCTGGCATTTGGGGCTGGAAGGAGCTGCTCTGAGTATTGCCTGTGGTCATAGTTAAAGTGGCATATAATTTATTGTGCAAATTAGGGTGTCCTGAGAGCAAAAGCAGGATTATTAAAAGCCATGCCAGGACAAGAGGAGTAAATGGAATGTGTCCCAGAGCTTGGATGAGCTTCCTGTATGTGTATCTAGCTCAATATACAGTTATGCTTCATGGTTTCTCAATCATAATGGAATTCTTCAGAAGCCTAGTACCCATGTTTGTTTGGAGTTCTTTCTCCAAAAGCTTCTGGCTTCACCATGAGGTTTATTTGAGTTTTCCTTTCAGTGCTTATCACACAGGTCATAGGTCACTTTGGTTCTTTGTTCTGAATAATTCCTTTTCTCTAGCTTTTCCAACAGCATTTTCCTGTAGTTATGAGCTCTGCAGGTTCCCAGCTCTCTCTGTCTCTGGGTGTGTCACAGCGGGGTGGGCAGCCAGGGTTATGACTGAGGGGAGATATCTCAAGATTCTCTGTAATTCCAAGATTTCAGATCTGCTCATGTTCCTTTCAAGTGAGAGGAGGAGGAGAAAATTAGCATTCACCCCAATTTTCATTATCTTCGACAATCCTCTCGTCTCCTAAGCCTGGAGGAGAGCTATTGGTGTGACTCTTTTCCCTAGTGAGAGGCCCAACGCCTAGAAGAGGCAGGCAGGAGCACATGCATGTGGCTCTAAAACGGGGAGTTTGCACCTTACCAGGCTGCTTTGTCTGATTCCATCTTTGTACCCCCTTTTCTGCAAAGTAGACAGAACTGACCCCATGTGATTGGAGTGCCAGTGGAGGTCAGTCTGGCAAGACTTCATGCTGAGGACTGGGTGTGAATGAGGTTTTGAAGGAAGAGAGGCTGCCTCTCTCTGTGGGAAATGAGTTCCAGGGGCTGGATTATGGGCTGAGTCTAACAGAAACAAGCAAGACTATGTGAGGTAGCCCAGGAGAGAAGTGGAAACTGCCAGGTAGCTGGGGAATATAGGCAAGAGCCTTGTGCTTTAAACATTTTGTCTCAAGCTGGATTTGGTGGCCTGCATTCACAGTCCCAGCCCCTCCGGAGGTCATTTGAGCAACATAGTCAGATACTATCAGAGCAAAGCAAAGAAAGAAAAAGATGTCTTCTGCTGGGCATGGTGGGATGTCTTTAATCCTTGCACTGAGGAAGCAAAGGCAGGAGGAGCTCTGTGGGTTGGAGGTCAGCATGGGTGGTCCACTCAGTGAGGTCCTCGCCAGCCTGGTCTACATAGTGAGTTCCAGGCCAGCCAGAGCTACACAAAATATTGTCTCAAAATATTATTTTCTTCTGCTGAGATTTCAGTGTATGTACGAGGACAGTACAGAGAGGTGAGAGTTTTAGGGGCCACTTCAGAAACAAGTTTAGGTGTTTACAAGAATCCATGCCAGCAGGAAGGTAGGCCAGAGATGAATCTCCTGCTTCAGCTCCGTCCCTCCCAGCCTGGAGTGCCCTTTGCTAACCCTTGGAGGCTCTAGCTCAAGGGGAGGCAGCGGCTCCTCCAACAGGGTATCTCAGGGCAGTTATCTAACTCACACCCGCGTTGTCAACACCTCAAATAGTCCTCCCGAAATATCAGGCAAGAATTTCTTAGGTGCTGGGTAGGGATGGTGAGGCCAGAAGACGGGCAGGGGCTGGAAAGCTGAGACCCTGGTTCGGCAGTCTTGGGGTAGCTTGTGTGAGCGCCCAGTCCAGGAGCTCCACCTTTCAGGCCCTGCCCTTCCTCCGTCCAGCCCTAGGAGGGCGCGGCCCCCTCAGCCGCAGGCGACTGGTGCAGTAGTGCTACCTTGGAGAACAGGAGAGCCGGGAATCGGGGTGCAGAGGGAGGCTTCTGGAACCCCGAGAGGAAAGCGGCACCGTCCTCCCTCCAGAGCTCATGCGGGACACATAGCCCGAGTGGAGGGGGCTCTGGTGCAGCCTCTGCCTCTTTCAATCGGTCTCTGCCTTGCGTCTGGCAGCCGGGTCCTCCCACCGCTCGGATGGCTGGTCCCCATTCTGTCCGCCCCTCCCACCCCTCCCCTTACTGGTCCCGCCCCGGTGCAGTCAGACCCCCGCCCCGCCGCCCGGTGAGGCTCCGCCCCCCGTCTGCCGGCCCCGCCCCCTGTTTCCGCTGGCCGCGGCGGTGCGGGAGGGAGCGAAGCGGGGGCGCCACACCGAGTCCAAGCGCGGTGAGTGCGGCCGGGGCGGGCCGGCGGCTCGGGGCTCCAGGGCGCGCGAAGTTGCTAGGGTTCGGCGCGACGCGCTAGGCAGACGGGGCCCGGCCTCGATCGATCGGATTCCCAGCTGGGTGGGAGTCTGGGGGCGCCCGGGGAGGCGGAACTCTCGGGGGTTGGGGGAGGTAGGAGGGCGGGTCGGGGGAGGGGTGACAGAGGAGGGGCGGGAAGGGGCCGAGACTTGAGGGGCTTGTCACCGCGCCCCCGGCTCTTGTGGGTCAGCGAGGTCTCTGGAATGTGGGGCTGCAGGACGGTGGACCTCAGCCGCCTCATGCCCCAGCCCAGGGATGGGAGACCCTAGATGCCACAGGAAGGGAGATCCCCTCCGGAACCGTCAGGGATTCCGTAGACCGGCTGGAGACCGTTCGCCCAGGGCCGCAGACATGGTCTGGGCCTGTCTACAGACCCGCTTGAACCCCCAGCTATTCCTGAGGCTACTGCTGGCCGAGCGGCTCTCAGAGTGACAGGGCTTTGGCACACCCCTAGATCTGAGATGTAGCCCATCTGTGTGCTCAAGTTTGGGCCTTTAAAAAAACTTTCATGTGGTCGGGGGAAAAAAAAAAGCCTAAACAAGCAACAGCTTGTGACAGCGGCAATTGTAGCTGTGCATCATGGACCAGAGTTTTGGGTCTCTTCTGTCTATCATGAAGGATAGTGATCTGTTCAGCATCTTTCTCCAGATGACTGGAGAAGTTGGCAGTTGGTGTAGTAAGCTCTCCTCAAAGCTGGAATGATCTTGCCTCTTCACACTTTGGGCAAGAATGCAGCAGTTTACCTTTCTTGGCTCAGAGAACTGAAGTTGCCTTTTTGACCTGCATTTGCCTTGTCCCCTGGGGTGACTCAGGCATTTCCTCCTCCAGGCAGCTTTCCTGGACTAGTGGAAAGCACAAAGAACTCTTGCTTTAATTCCTACATACCTGTCAGAAGAGCCCCCGGGAAGGGTGTGTGTGTGTGTGTGTCTGTGTGTCTGTGTGTCTGTGTGTTCCAGGTTCGAGGGGTAGGAGAGGGATTGTGGAGCACCTCAAACAATGGACTTTCAAATCATTTATATTTAGCTGAGGAATGCAGGCAGGAGTCAGACAATCAACACTTCCTATATGAGCCTGGTCCTGGTGCTTGGCGTGGCTGAGTCTAGAGTTGGGGGAGGGGGGAGAGAGAGAGAAGGACATTGAGATATATACAACCCCAAGTGTTACTCAGTTCTAATTGAAGACCTACTTGCACAAGGCCAGGAACAACGGGAATGCTTTACAGTGGAGTGCTGTTGCCTTTTCTTCGATTTGGTCTGCTTGGGAGGGCTCTTGAAGTCTGCGAACAGAGATGTAATATTAATACTAATAACTAGTGTTCATGTGGTAATTTATGGTAAGCCAAATGCATTTGCCACACATACACTGGATTTACTGTTAATGTTCTATACATGTCTTTAGGGTCTTACTTTTACCCGCCTTATTGGTTAGGGAGATGGCACTAGAATAAATTATCTTTAATGTTACAAAACTTACTGAGAGAGAAGTAGGGCTGGATCTGGAAGTTTCTTAATGCACCTGTCTATCTCCATCTTTACTGAGCCTATCTGCTCCCTCCCTTCAGCCATGTATGAAGCCTTGGGCAAGTTTCTGTCCATCCCTGCTCAGGACCAGGTTGAAAGTCTGCAGACCCTCTTCCAACAGCACCTAAACTAACAGCGTAACATGACCTCAGCACCCAGTCAACTTATTCATTAAAATTATTTATTTTAAGCATACAAGGTAATAGGCTCCATTATGGCATTTTGGTTTTTTTTTTTTTTTTTCTGAGCCTTCTCCCTCTCCTCTTCCCCTTTTCTTTGTGTGTATGTGTGCATGCACACACACATACACAAATAAATAAAATTTTAGGTCGTGTGGGTATTATAAGTATGTCTTTGTGTTTGCATGTGTAGGTAAAATCTAGAGGTCTACACAGGGTGTCTTCCTCAATTGTTCTTCATCTTTTATTATATCTATTATATACATATTATATACACATATAATATATAGATAAAATATATAAATATATATACATATACACACATATTTTATTAATTAATTAATTAATTAATTTATTTGAGATAGAGTCTCTCACTATGTAGTCCTGGCTGGCCTGAACTTACTATGTTAACCAGGCTGGACTTGAACTCACAGAGATCTGTCTGCCTCTGTCTCCTAAATACAAGGTTTAAAGGTGTGGCAGCTTCCCTCGGCCTTTCTGCTCTCTGTGTGGGTGTAGTGTCTTAGTCTCTTGCTGTATGTGTATACCTTAAGCTTACTCTGGGCTTCTCTATAGGTGTTTGGGAGAAGCAGACTGCTTTGCTGGTACACAGCATTGTGGCTGTGGTGTAGGCTGGCTTACAGGGTGTTCTCCCTCCTCCCTGGCTTTGTGATCCCAGTGTACCTGGTCTCAGGAAGTGAAGGAGGGATTGAGGTAAGATCTTGGGCAAGCGCTTTCACCCCTGTTGGCCTAGGCTTCTTGCTTACACAATGAGGATAACAATACAATGTTTCCAGGGCTGTGGGAAGGAGCCGTGACACAGAGCAGAGAAGCATGTAGCTCAGGGCCTCATACATAGCAGGTGTGCAGTGAGTGGAAGCTGTTATTTATAACCTAGTCGGTGGCTAGACCAGCATGCTGGGAACATGAGGACAAGGCTTCTCTTCTCTCACTGAGGCCTGTGACTGCTGAGGTGATCATCTGTGCTGACTAAGAGGGAATGGATGTAATCCAGGTACACTCACCTTCTTTTCTTTTCCACCCCAGGCTGCTTCGTCTTCTACTCTTGTGCTTCCAGGAACTCACAGGTCCAGCTAGACTGGTCCTCCAGACATGCTTTGATCATCTCTTTTTAGCCCCAGAGTTTGTTCTGTTCCACCTTCCTGAGTGTCCTTCTGATTTTTATCTTTCTGTCCTCCAAGACTATTCAGTTGTAGCTCTTTTCAGGGGCCTTTCTGAGTCACCATCCTCAGGGAACCTTTGCTTTGGAACTCCTGTGGCATTTTGTGTCTTTACCTGTCTTTTGCTAGGTAATTCCTTGATGAATTCCATCACCTTCCTACTACCATCACTGCTACCACCTCCTCCTCCTCTTCCTCATCTTCTTCCTCCTCCTCCTCCTTTTTGTCTTTTTTATTTTCTTTGAGACAGGGTCTTGCTGTAGTCCAGGATGGCCTTGAACTTATGATCTTTCTACCGCCTTGTCCAGAGGCCTGAGATGACATGCATCCACCACTATGCCTGGCATCCTTATTAAATTTTTGTGCTATGTTCTGATGATATATAAATAAATAAAAATGATCGAAGTTGCTAGGCATGATGCATACACTCCCAGTACTTTGAGGATGAAGCAGGAAGATCAAAAGGTTAAGGTCATTCTTAGCTACCTCCTGAGTTCGAGGCCAGTTTGGACTGAATGAGACCCTGTCAAAAAGAATAAAAACACACCAAAAAAAGGGTCCTTGTCTTCTTTGGACATATGGTCCAATCAAGAAGTTAGGAAGGGGATTCACAAAAATCACAGTTTAAGTATAAAGTGAAAGATGGGGCTGAGTGCCATAGTTCCAGGTATTTGGGAGACTGAGACGGGAATGGCTTGGACCCAGAGTTTGAGGCCAACCCTGGACATCATAGTTAGTGAGTCCTGATAGCAAGATGTTGTGAGAAATCAAAGTTTCTGCAGAAACCATGATGGAGGAGGTGTACTTCAGGCAGCAGGAGGTGAGAGACACCAACTTCAAAGGGGCCTGGTTTCATGGGATGAGGGGAGGAGCAGCCTGAGGATAGATGAGAGACTAGCTCTGCGGGGCCAGTAAAGACACTGGGCAGGTGGATGAGCCACACTATAGGTGGCTTTAGTTGTCCAGCCAGGAGATGAATTTCATCCATCTATCTGTCCATGAGAAATGGAGTGCCTTCTGTGTTCAGGCATGGGTTGATGAGCCTTGGGAGGTCCTGGGATGCTTGTGGTTTTGGCATCAGGGTCACAGAAGCAGGTCTCGGCTCAAGGAAGTTATTGATGGATGGAAACCATGGTGAGTGGCCGGGACCTGCCAGGAGTCGTAAAGAGGATAAGACCCAGAGAAACTTTAGGATCAAGACCATTTGTGGGGGCTGGGGTGTGGCTCGGTGGTAGAGCACATACCTAGCATGTGTGAGGCCCTAGGTTCCATCCTTATCGTTGCAAAAATAAAAAATTAAAATAAAAAAAACCCCAAACCAATCCCCCCAAAAGAAACAAAAACAGAAAAACAAAACAAAACAAAAGTGAACTGTAGGTTTGTCACTGGAGAGGAGACAGCCAGCCAGTTCCAGGCTGTAGTCCTCAACAGCTGAAGGAGTTTCCCTGATCTTTTAGGAACCCTGACTCAGGCCAAACCAGGGGTTGTGGTTTCAACACAGAAAAGAATTTCAGGTCTAAGCAGTGTGAAGCAGCATTGGAGATTTTATGAAAGGTATTTTAATATAGACTGAAAGCACAGGGGTTAGCAGAGAGAGAGGTGCTTAGAAAGAAAGCCCCTGAGTATGTGCTTATCAGAGGACATTGTGGGCATGGGCTCTTCAGAATAGTGTCAACATTAGTTGTCTTAGCATTAGTCATTTGTGCACCTTTAATGGCTGTCAATTATATTTTAAAAGCTTGCCTAGCCCCTCCTTTATCCCCTTTTAAATGAGAAAGAGTTAAACTAAAACATTTATGTATTTTCTTTATGTTTATGGATGTGAGCATGGGCTTGTCTCTGTGAATGTGACGTCTCAGGACAGCTAGTGGAGTTTATTCGCTCCTATGCCATATGGGCTCCTGGGGACTGAACTCAGGTCGTCAGGATCTTACCCCTCAACCATCTCCCTAGCCCTCTGTCTGTTTTGATGTGAGGTTATAGGGTGGCTCTGGAGAAGCCTCAGATGGAATCTGATCAGGTCAAATCAAGAGCCACCAAAGTTACACAAGGAGTTAAATTAGTATGTGTCCTCTCCCTGCCAGTGAGCGTTCTGGTCAGGTTCCTAGAAACTTGCAGACACATCTGGGAAGGGGGAAAGGCCTCAAGCACTTGTCACTGGCCCCAGAACTCTTGCTTCTCTCCTGTGAGAGGTTTTAATCAGAATATTGCGAGGGGCTGCTCTCCCTTCACATGTCCCCATGATTTTCTCTATCTTTCTTTCTTCGCTACCATTGCTGGGCAGGAACTTGGAGAGATGGCTTAACTATTGAGTGCTTGCTACTTTTCCAGAGGATCTCTCTCTGGTTTCTAGCACCAGTACCCACATCAGGTGCCTGACAGCTCCAGAGGATCCAGTATCCTTTTCTGGCCTCTGTGTGCGCACACACACAGACACACACACACACACACACACACAGACACACACAGACACACACACACAGACCATACACACCTTCTCATAAAAAAACCCAACATACTGTAAAAATATGTATAACCTTAAAAAGAATTGATAGCGTTGGGTCATGAAGGAACCATGCCCGGGGGTTGGCACTGGATCTGAGTGCGGTCTGATCACTAGACTGCTTCCAGTGGGTTTCATTTTCCTGACGAGTTTTGAGTGTCTTTAGAGTGTGGCTTCTAATAGCCTCTGATACCCCCGAAGTACTCACTGCTCAGAGGCGAGCACCAGGCTCAGAGTCGCTCCTTGACATTCACAAGAAATGATCCTTGTGTCTTCTGGAATCCCAGCTTTGCACCCACAGCATATCTGTACACCGGCCCAGTCCTCTCCGGGGTCATGTTTCCGTGGGGAGTCAGATGTTTCCTGTGTCTGTCCTTGTGTCCCAAGTTGACTGTCCGTCGTGTCTGCTGCAGTTTCTCTTTCTCTCGTTGACTCTTTTCGTTGTAACTGCTCCACTAGAGCTGCTGTGGGTGTGGGAAACACGGGAACAGCACAGTGCCTCCTACCAGCCTTACAGTGTGAGGAAACCAACACCTTACACCCCAGGAAAGTTACACACTCTTACATGTTGGGACTTCCTACCAGCCTTACAGTGTAAGGAAACCAACACCTTACACCCCAGGGAAGTTACACACTCTTACATGTTGCTGAAAATTGTAGATACCAAATCATTGGATTTCGTCTGTAGTCTAACAGTCTATCCCAGTGAATATATGACATGGATAGTGTTACCTACAAAACTGCCTAGAGCAGACATTACTAATCAATTACATCTGCCTTTCCTGCTGAGCTAGGGCTTGGGTCGTGTTCATAATCCTTTAGGCACCCACCACCAGCTAAGTGGAGTTGGCACCACAGCTGGAACCCATTTGCCATTCCTGGCCTTTGCCAGTTGTTGAATGAGTGGGTAGGAATCGGCTGCCCTACAGAGTGGCCATTGCTGCCCAGAATTTACCCTGCTGTGGCTTCACAGCAAAGCGATGATTTAAGTTTTCATTTTCATGCAGGAGTGTCCCAGGGCCAAGCTGCTTGCAAGAAATTCAAGAGAATCAGGTCAATATCAGTCTGGTCCATCTGGTGCTAAGACCTCCTTTCCTTATCAGCCTCTCTGAGGTCAGCTTTGAACATTTATTGGTGTGTGTGTGCGTGTGCGTGTGCGTGTGCGTGTGCGTGTGTGTGTGTGTGTGTATGCACGTGTACCACAGCACGGATATGGAGGTTGGAGGATACCTCTTCGGAAGTCAGTTCTCTCCTTCCTCCTTGTTTTGAGGCAGTGTCTCTTGTGTCTGCTGCTGTACAGCAGAAATGACCTTCCAGCTGGGATGACAGGAAGTCTTGCCTTCACTTTTTGCTTGAGTTCTGGGGGCTGAAATCCGGTTGCCAAGGCTTTCCTGGCAAGGACTTTTTACCTGCGAGCCATCTCCCTAGACATTCCACCTCCACTACTGCCAAGGACAGAGTTTTACTTGTGTAGCTGCCTGAGACTGGCCTAGAACTTGCTATGCAACTAAGGCCTTGAGTTCACAGTATTCCTGCCTTAGTTTCACACAAGCTGAGATTACAGGTGCAAAGTCAAGGTGTTCTGTAGCCATGGTCTGGGGCTAGATTGGGAGACTGACATTTTCCTGTGCTCTTGACTTAGAATTAGATTTTGCAGTCAGGAGAGGATGGTTTGGAGGAAGTCAGGGGAACCAGTAGTTCCTAGCTTCCTGCCTTCCCCACCAGGCTGGGGAGCCTGGTTGGAGGGGCTTCCCACAGGCAGGCAAGCTAGAAAGAAGCTATAGGAACCTCCTAGACCCTGGTGCTGCCAGTCCAGCTCTAGGAGTGTCCACTGCTGCTCCTCCAGGCCCTGGATCCTGCTTTTGCAGTGTCTTTGTTCCCAGAGCTCACTTACATTCGGGCCCCTGCTGAGCTTGCCTTCCAGAAGCTGCTAGCAGGATGATGCTGATTCAGGTTCCCTGTGGGAGCTGCTTACAGACCTGGGCCATGTTATGTTCTAATTTATGTGCGTTTTATCCTGTGGCTTCTCCCTGCTGGGCGACTTGTAAATCTCTTACCTTCTGTGAACCCTGAAGTGTGGTTGGTGGAGGAAGGGATAAGGACTTTGATGGTGCATGTCTGGTGGCTTATTTCTGCCAAAAGAGTCCCTGCCTGTGAGTCCTGGCAAAGACTGTTGAGTGGTCCAAGAGCCTCTTGTCCTGGCAGGTTTTGCACATTGACGTTAGATTGTCAGCGTTTAGCCCCAGGTTTTGGCTTTTTACATGTGTCCATCATGAATGTAATATGGTTCTGTTTAACATGGCTTAAATCTCATTTTAACATAGGAGGTTAACATAGGTTAACATTCATAACAGTCCCAAGAGGTAGTATTTTATGGGAACAGTGGCTAAGGCTGAAGTTCTGTTTCTTGTAGGCTGTGGAAAAGAGACCAGCCCAGGTACTCTTTCTGCCTACCTAGGCAATTCCTTATCAGCCCCTGGGAATCTCCTGCAGGACTCTCCTAAAGGACTCACACCAAAAACAGGATCTCTCATGTTTTCTCGGGAGCAGGGTAGGTTAGCTCTGGCTGTCCTGGAACTCACTATGTAGACCTGGCTGGCCTTGAACTAACAGAGATCCACCAGCCTTTGCTATCCAAGTGTTGGGGTTAAAGGTGTGTGCTCCCATTTTTAAGTCTTTCCCCTTGTTCTTTGGGCCCACATCTGTGTGGGTACCTGCTCTTAAGGCCTTGGGGACAAAGGATGGTTTTTCTGGGCACAGCTCCATCCCAGACCCTGTTGTCTGTGTTCCTGTTGGACCTCACAGGCTGCATGTGCAAGGGAAGTTCCCAGGAGGCCTGCGTCACCCTGGGCAGACAGACAGCTCCTGACATCATGCCTTTCCCAGCCAGGTGACTTGGGCTTCCTCCTGCACATCTGTGTGGACACCCTGAGTGAGAGAGACTCCATGAAGGGCTTAGCAGATAGGAAGTGTGTCCTGACTGATGGGCTGCGACGTCTGGGGCTTCGGTTTTGCCATTTTTTGTCATGCTTGTGAGAATCTGGAATGATGTCCAACTTGGTGGAGGGGTCAGATTCTGGCTCCTGCCTTTCATTGCAGGTGACTTTTGTAGAGTCATTGCTTTCTTCGGGCTTGGGACTGGGTACTAGGTCCCTCTAGTTCCTGCCCAGGTAGTTTTCAAGGTGAACCCTGTCTGGAGTTCCCTTCCAGACCCAGTCCTTCCTAATTAGAAATTAGAATTCCTCTAAAGCTCTCTTTGCTGCTGGCCTAAAGGGGGGTGGAGGAGGAAGAGACAAAAGTTAATGAGTAACCGAGGCTTTGATTTCTGATGGAGGACAGGGATTGTTTAGAGAGATGGCTGCCTGTCTGGAGGGTGGCCTGTCCCACAGCCTCCCTTCTGGCCTGTGGAGCTGCTTCCCTTTCCTTCTCATGGACCTTATATTTTGGCTCCCCTCCACTTACACTGAACTGCTAATTTTTTCCTTAAAAAAAAATATCTGTTCTGGGAATGAGACCCAGGGCCTCACATGTACCAGGAGTGCTCTCTACCTGGTCACACACCAGCTTCTGATCAGCAGCCTTTATTTGTAACCTGGCTGCCACAGAGGCCCCTGCTGGCTGCAATCTTCAGCCTTACAGCTTCAGCTTCTGTGGAAGCCACGGTCAGTGAGGTGAGAACACCACCAGCCTCCACTTACTTTGGCTTCTAAACCAACACAAACCAAAAAGCCAGGCAGAACTGGTCTGGGCTGTGAGAATGGGTAGGGCATGCAGGAGCGTCTTTTGGCCACATGAACCTCACATTCTGAGAGCTCAGTTTGTACTCTGGGGCCAAATGTAGCATTTTGCTTTTTCTGACATATCCCTTGGTTCATATTTTGTGTGCTCTGACTTTGCCACACCCTTCCATCCTGTTTCCCCTCTTGCAGTGGGGTATCTGGAAGTGACTTTCTGAACCTTGTGACTGTATCTGCTCTCGGGAACCACTATTTACTAAACCGTTTGGTCTTGTGGGTGAAGCAGGTAGAACATAGCTAGGAGACCTTGACGACTCAGGAAGCCCCTCGATGTTACTGGGTCACCTTGACTTGTTGGGGAAACCTGACTGTCCATGCAGGATCTCTGAAGGGCCCACAGTCTCTGGACAGTATTCTCTTTGGTTTTGGTTTGATAACTTAGAGCAACTTTGTGCAGATTTGAAAAAAATGGCAACTCCCAAGCTGGGTGTGATGACACACACCTTTAAATGCCTTGAATTGAGGCAGAGGTAGGTGGATCTCTCTGTGAGTTCAAGGGTATAGCCAGTTCCAGGCCTGCCAAGGTACATAAGGATACCTTGCCTCAAAAAAAATGAAACAGAAACAAAAACCATAGAAAGAAAACTGGCAGTTTCTTAGATTAAAAAGAAAAACTGAAACACACACACACACACACACACACACACACACACACACACACCCTCTTACCCTTCTGGAGCTCTGGTGGATAAGTGGTCTGTGTTGTGGGTGCATTTCTCCTGTCGTGGAGTCCATATACATATGTTGCTGGCAGCACACATAATCTGCTTATTGATGGGAATATTGTTGGCGCAAGGTCAAGGAGAAAGCCTCTGGAGGAGTGATACATGGGGAGTGATCTTGGTCAGAGGTAAGTTTGGAGTTCACTTGTAACAGGGTCTGGCCATGCACATGTGTGTTAGTGTGTTTGTGCATGATTCACTGTGCCTGTGTGGGTCTGCACAGACAGACCCATGTGGTGGTGCTTTGGGACTCAGCTGAGAAGCCCAGCTGCGGCCTCTCAGTAGATCAGCGTGTACCCAGGTCTCTCTTTAGTAGGCATAGTGCTGGGACCCCACCTACTTCCTCTGCTCTGGTAAGCTGCCATGGAGTGGTGTGCCCAAACACTTCAACCAGCTTAAGGGTGGAGGTGCCAAGGATAGATGAGCAGATCTTGTCTCAGCAAGCCCCTAGCCTCCACTGGGCTACAACCCGTGGGAGGAGTGCTGTGAGCGGCAGGGTGTCTGGCTGGGCTTGAGTGGAGCGTGTGTTTTCGGGTGTGTGCACACGCAGAGTGACATGTTTTGTTTTAGAGAAAATGAGGTTGAGGTTTGGGCTTGCAATTTTCCACTTGTCTTAATCCTAGGAGAATCTAAACAGCTTTGTTTAGAAATTGGACATGGAGATTTCAGGGACCTGAGTGAAGAAGAGCTGTTGGGTCCCCTAGGAAGGCAATTAAGTTTGCAGCCAGTGTGTGGACCTGTATGGCCATTATATACGTTTGTATGATTGTATGTATGAATTTGTGCATGCAGATGCAGATCTGTTGGGTGGTGA
Organism: Rhabdomys pumilio; assembly: GCA_030674055.1. NCBI lineage: Eukaryota > Metazoa > Chordata > Mammalia > Rodentia > Muridae > Rhabdomys > Rhabdomys pumilio. The sequence continues at coordinate 50,244,377 of JANHMN010000008.1, forward strand.
GGCAGAGCACTTACAACATAAACTGTGACACGAGTCACTAAATAAACAGTGGATTGTCACTGGGTCTCACTAATTTGCTGCTGAGGATGGTTGGGAATGGAGGAGGAGGAAGTGCCAGGTCATGAGGGGCAGAGACAAGCAGGGTTGGGATTGCCCATCTTGGACCTGTTGTTCTCTAATGTTGGAGAATCTGGGGACGGTATGGCCAGTCAGCCTGTGTCTGGAAACAAACAAACCAAAATCAGCCTTGTACCTCAGTGTAGGGAGAATAACACAGGGCAGTCCATCAAGGGAGGAAGATCTGTGTGGGGAGGTGGGGCCTGGCCCGGAGGGAAGGCTGGGATTGGGTGGATGCAGGAAAGGGGCTCTGTGTGCTTGCAGTTGGGGTTGGCAAAGACAAGTGCTGTTTGCATAGAGAAGGAGGAGCTGGCTGGCCAGGAGGGTGGGGCCCTTACTCGAGGCATCTCAAATGGTTTGGGTTTGGGAAGACTGGCACTGGGAAGCAAAGAATGGGGAATGAGAAACGGGCGCTTCAGAAGACACAAGCTTAGAGCAGAAACCAAGATGAAGTTTCAAAGACAGCAGCGGCTGCTGCTTCTTCCTCCTCCTCCTCTTTCTGTTGTTGCAGACATAAAACAAATATTCAGATATTACATCAATTATAGAAATGGGCAATGTCCCCCACTTCTGCCCTTCAGAGATAATGGCCATTAATCCTTTGGCTTGTGCTGTTTCCAGATGAAAAGGTTTTTTTTTTTTTTTTTTTTTTTCTTTTCTTTTCCAGTTTGTTTATTTATTGTGTACATGTGTGTCAGAGGGCAACTTTGTGGGAATGAGTTTCTCCTCCCATGTGAGTTCTGGGATGAATCTTAGGGTTTTAGGCTTGGTAGCGAGTAGGGTTGCCCACTGAGCCATCTCTGTAACACTCTCCAGATATTTTATGGCCAGCTGGCATCCGGCCATCGCCCTGCCCATCTTCTCTGTCCACAGGTCGACTGACTCATTCATTCATTCTTCAGCCGTCTTTCCACACCAGGATGACCCCATTCCTCTCAGTGGCTGCGCAGACTCGCTGAATGGCTTTTGTGTCATTTTTCTAAGCAGCAGAGTAGCCGGCTCCAAGATTTAGTGGGTTCATGTAACTACTGTCCGTTTGTTCCCTGTGCTGTGGGTTGGCTCTGTATTCTGAGCTCGGCTGCTCATGCCCAAGCTTTAACATGGTAACAGCCCATCAATGATTCTTCAGATCCTGGAGGGTCCAGGAGAGCCTGAGTCACATGTGAGGTGACTGACTCTGGCTCTCAGGTGGTCCTCTCTGCTATGCTTTGTCACTATGAGGGAAGCCAGTAGTCTTTCAATTGAAATCTGTTAAGTTCCATTGAGATCTGGATTCTGAATGCTCCCAACACAAAATCCATCTACTGCTGGTAAAGGCAAGATACTGTCATCTACTGGTGGCAAGGACTGGTAAGGGCAAAGCCCCATCATCTACTGCTGGAAAAGGGAAGGCTCCGCTAGCCACTGCTGTAAAGTCACTGTTCTAGGGTAGGGAAGAGGCTATGTTTCTTTGTGACAGGACTGCTCAGGCCACATTCAGGGTTGCATGCCCAGGGGTGGAATGATAAGGGTGTACAGTTCTTTGGATACAGACCAAGGATCAGACCCCACAGACTGCTGGGCACTGGAACAGCTCCCTTCTCTTCCCAGCTTACTGTTCATCCTAGGTGAGTCAAGTAGGGTTATTGGTAAGAAGGGAATTCTGTTCCCGTGCTGCCTCTGGGCATTGCCTTGGGTAGATTTGGTGTTCTGTGTGTGGGGGGTGGGGGTGAGCAGCTTGTCTAACAGAGTCCTGGGTTTTGTAATAGATAGTATCTGTTGCCCTCAGGCTCCTAAGACGGCCTCCCCCCCCAATCCCTCAACCTCCTTCATCCTGTTTGTCCTTTGAAAGTAGTCGAGAGCTTGGCTTCTAGATACCACTGCTGTTTTTTATTGTCTCTTTGAAAACTGTCAGTCTGGGTGACAGGCCTTTAACAAAGCCAGATGGGCACGCCAGGTCCAGGTCTGCTGGGATTTCATCTATTCCTTTGTTCAACAAATCTGTCATAGACTCCGGGCTTTCTCCTTATCTCCCAGTAACCCCAGCTGTGGAGGAAGAGGACCCTGCCCTTCCGGACTCACAGATTTCACTTTCCCAAAATTCTCAGGCAACTCACCGTGGACTTGACATTTTGACTTCCCACAAGGTGTTCGTTTTTTATAGTTTTCTCGTTCCTTGCCTCGGTAGCTCTTCTCTCCCTTCGAAATGTCATCTGTGGCCGGGAGGCTGGAGAGAGCAGGGAAGAGTCAGCAGCAGGGCGCTAATGAATCCCGCTCTCAGTTTTGAGGTTGCTCTCTTGGAGCTGTGGTGGTGAAGCTCTGCCTGGCTCTGATCGTTTATCAAACTCACCTCTCCCTGGGGCACGGCTGGCCCCAGGTGGGACACACTCCCAGAGCACAGCCCACTCGCTTGCCTGTCATCCTTCTGGCCCGTGTGCATTCTTCAAAGAAGAACAAAGGCAGAGTGGGCCTTTGCATTTGGTTTTCTTTTCTCCCAGCTTCCTGGCAGCATCTTTTGGAAAAGAAATGTTCTGCAGCCAGGAGGTTCACCGTGAAAGCATTCTGCACCCCAGGCATAAACTCTTGGCAGCCTGAGATAGCTCAGCAAGGGGACTTGGCGAAGACTGTAATTTGGGAGGGGATGTGGCCTAGTGCAGCTGGGTGAGTTAGGGACACAGTGTCATGCTTCTGTGGTGGCATTGATGGTGCCTGACCAGCTTATTGGCTCCATACATACCCAATGCTAAGTGCATGTGTAGAGCCGACTCTGCAGTTCTTTGAACAATCTGGCATTCCGGGCAGGGCCAAAAAGCCTCAGCCATACTTTGGCCAGGAAGGAGCTGGGTGGAGATCCTCAGCCTGCTGTGTTGGGTGTTTGGTAGTTTGAAGCAAATGGGAAGTCAGTTTCCTGTATGAGAAGATCCAGGAGGCTCTCTCTGATACCTAACTTCCTGGTTGCAACCTCATTCCTCCCTTTCCCCACCTCCCATTACTGGATCTTCGTGGCTGTGAGGAGTGATCTAGCTTCAGTATGCTCCAGGGCCACACTATCAAGGAGATAGCCGATAATTACTAAACACTCCAGTTCCTCAAGCACTGAAAAACTCTTGGGCTGGGTGCCCTGAGCAAAAAGAGAGCTGTAGTTAGGTTAAGGTTAGGTGCATTTCAACCTTTTCTGCTTGTGGCTACCAACTCTCTGTTTTATCTAGCTCTCCAGTTTCCTGCCAGGATGGTCCTGTAACACTAAGGGGTACCCCAGGAGTGGGCTGTGATGACAGTCGGCCAAGTAGGGTAGGAGTTGGTGCAGATGCAGCCAGCACCCTCTGTGTAGAGCTCGGATGAGAGGGACTGCCTTGGCAGAGCTGGGGTTTTCATCATTACACCAAATTGGGCATAAAACATTGGTACCCAATGTCAACCCTCCATCCCACTTGCTGGTTGTCCACCTGAGTCATGGTTGTTCACATCCTAGCAGAAAGGGATTATTCTTGCCTGAGGATGCTCACTGGACTATTCCTTGAGCCATGGGGACCATTTTTTTAAAGGAGACAGTCTCAGGTAACACCTCTGCAATATAGATGTAGCTGAGAGAGAGTTAAGAAATGGGGAGGCAGGCCTCCCTGCCACCATGCCCAGGGCTGGATGAACTTGTGGGGGTGCCCCATACCTTCTCTTGACTAGAACACTGCAGTGTGGGACAGGTCAGCTGGGATGACCTTTCTGTCTAAGGAGCTCACATGTTGACATGCAGAAGAACCCTGTGCATATGTAGGGCTGATGGGTCTTCTATATTATTTTCTCCCCAGCGAAATATTTTTAGGCTTACTGGCTTTGGGAAACATTAATTGCAGGGCACACATGTCAAGAAAGGTAGTCACAGAATTGGCTTCAGTCCTGGGGGGACTGGCACCTATACTGCGGCTGGCTCTGGTGGTGCTGTGCCCATCAGAAGAGTTGGGGGGGGCCCGCCTCTGTCTGTGTGTGGGTGAAGGGAGCGGGGACTCTAGTCAGGGAAGGTGGACAGTGACTCTGGACTAAAGGGCCTTTCTTCTTTAGGTCCAGGTGCTCCCTAGACTAATGTGCTGAGTTTGACTCTGGCTATGGCTGGAAGAAGGAAGAAGACTGGGAAGGTAGATTTGTTTAGCTTCCCGTGAAAGCCTTGGTTAACTTTCAGAGAAGTGGTGAGGGAGTCAACTGCAGAAGGTGAATGCCCCTCCAGGTTGTCAGACAGCACTCTGACCAGCTATGGGGGTGGGGGTTGGATCCCTCTCAGAAGAGCCACACTCATAGGAGACCTCATTAAATGTTGATGAAGACAGGAAGAAAATAGTTACAAATTTGGAAAGAAACACACCCGGGCCAGCAAAGGTTTGAGGGGCTTGTAGACCTATTTGCCCCTAGCCTGTCTAGCTGCCAGGATCCTGCCACTTGATATCTGTCCTGTGGAAGCTCCCTGGTGAGGCAGCCGTGCCATTGGTGCCAGTAGCTTGGCCAGGCATCTGGGGATGAGATCTTCAGGGAGGGTCAAGCCAGCCACACATGTCTGAATCCTTCCCTGTCTTGCCTCCAAGGGAATAGTTCCTTAATCTGTTTCTCTTGTGGATGCCGAAGACCAACTAGGCAGTGCTCCCGGGCCTTCTGAGGCTGCTGTGCAGTTTGAAAGAACCCCCTCAGAAGGTGCTATTTTGTGCAGTGGTGCTTTTAAAGCAAGAGTGTTTTTAAAAGAGTCTTAATTCATGCCAGGAACTGAAGCTACCACGTTCTAAACCCAGTGGGATAGGCTTGGTCTGTAGCCTCTGGTCAAACAGAGTTAACATCCGTCTCAGGACTAACCCAGCCTCTACTGGCATTCTCTGCTGGTGAGGCACACACACATACACACAGAGACACACATATACACACACAGACATACAGGCACATACACACACAGAGACACATACACACACAGACAAACTCTGTAGATTCACACGAATAGAGACTCACATGCATAGATATACACACACAGATAGACACACAGATAAACACACATAGGCACACACAGACACACACAGATATACACATAGGTACACAGACGCGCACATACACAAAGATTTACACACTGATACATACAAACATAGATATGCACGCATGCACATAGACACACAAACACACATAGACACACACAGACTTACAGATACACACATACACAGGCATATAGACACACATGTAGAGCAATAATAACTGTTTTAGGGTTAGGGATCAAACCTATGGCTTTATGCATGCTAAACATGTACTTCTATAAATGAGCCGCACTAATAACCCCTATATTTTCGTTTTAATAGATTAATTTGTGGAGTATAGTATGATATCCCCAAATATACATGTAGTTTGTACTGATCAGATCAGGATAATACCTTGTGTGGAAAACATTTATCACTTCCTCATGTGGAAGATACTTAACATCTTCTCAGTTGTGAGGTGTGGTGGCACACGCCTTTAATTTTAGTACTTGAGAGGCAGAGGTTGGTGGATCTCTGTGAGTTCAAGGCCATTTTGGTTTAGAGTGTTCCAGGACAGCCAGGGCTGCATCATGAGTCTGTCTCAAACAACAACAATAACAACAAGAAAACCTCCTCTCAGTTATCTTGAAATGTTTGCTTTCATTACTAAATACTAAATATGGCTATTATTGCTGTGTGTATGTCTGTGTGTATCTATGTGTCTATGTGTATCTGTGTGTGTGTGTGTCTGTGTGTATCTATATGTCTGTGTGTGTGCGCGTGTGTGTCTGTGTGTGTTTATGTGTATCTGTGTGTATGTGTCTGTATCTGTTTGTGTGTCTGTGTGCGTCTGTGTGTGCCTGTGTGGGTGAGTCTCTGAGGGTATCTTGTTTCTGACACAAGTACCTTTTTGTGCTCTACAGCATTCCAGCTGCACCCTGTGTCTCCTAACCCATCTTCCACTCTCCCTTGCCATGTCCACATTCTCCCAGGCTCTTATGACCCAGGCTCTTGTGACCCAGGCTCTTGTGACTCTGTGGACTTTTAACTTTTAGCCTCTACAGATAAATGAGCATGTAAGAGACATGTCTTCTCTGCCCCAGATCTCTCTCATTGCACATGGCCTCTATCCTTTCTGAGGAGCAGAGACTGGGATTCTCCTTCCTGTTTTTATGTTGCTTGGTAGCTGCTGGACACTCACATTCTTTTCCTTCTTTTGATGCTGAGGACAGAACCTGGCTCTACACATCCTCGGCACACACTCCACCTCTGAGCTATATATCCCAGGCTCAGTTATTTTATTATTTTTAAATTGAGTCACAGTTTACTTACAGTCCAAGGCTCGTTTGGAATCACGATCTTCCTGTCTTGGTGTCCTGAGGGCTGGGCATTATGCTACCACAATGGCCTCCTCTTACATTTCTCGACTGAGTAAATGCTGCACATGTAATCTAAGAAGAAACGTGCCCCTGATGTCATCTGTTGGTCCAGGACTTAGTGCCTGCTGGCTGGGTTTAACTATCCACCTTGGTTTAAACTTTTCCTGGAGAGGAGACAGGAACCTTCCTCAGGTCAGGAGCTCGTTCTAAAGGTACCCAAGCTCTAGAACAGAGAGTCACTCTGTCTGTCTTTCTCAACAGCTCTGGTGAGGATGCTGAGGGAAAAGGGAGGTGCTGCTTGAGTGTCTTACATTTGAGGAAACTGAGGCTGGCTCTCTTGGGTCCTGGGCAGCTGGGCAGAGGAGCTTGGAGGTAGACTTTCTTGATCTTACCTGTGTGTGGTTTGGTCTCTTGTATCCCTTCCATATCCTAGACTGTTCTTGTCCTTCTCTTCCCCAGCAGTTACCCGCCCCCCCCCGCCCCCCCCCAGCTTGAGTGAGTGAGGCTTGCCATGAGATGACCTCTCTGGCCTGTAAGCAACCTTGTAGGAAAACATGTTCCCAAATGACCAAGACCATAAGGACTTGAGACAGGCATGTGTGGAGTTATTTTGGGGTTGGTGGGTCGGGCTGAGATCTCTCTGGCATGCTTGGCCTCTGGCCTCTCAGAATTGACCAGAATGGAAGGCTGATAAAAATCAAGGCTCCAGGAATAGCCAAGAATTTGCTTAACCTCTAGAAAGAGGTACCACTGCCCTACCCAGAGCCACAATGGAAGTGGGGCCTCAGGGAGGGTGGGATGGGGAGAAGGAACATTCCAGAGACTTCTGCTTCCTCTTCCTCCCTGAGCCTGCCTGGTCAAGGGGATGGTGAGTACAGTCCATGGCTCAAGGCCAATCTGATAAGGAGCAGGACTAGAGGAATGTCGCTCCCCCTACTCCCATCCCTCTCTGGGGAGTTGCCTGGTAACAGCCCTTGGCGGTGCCAGTGGTTCAGACTCACTCTGAGTCTCACACTTTCTCTGCCCCTTTCATACTGAAGACTGACCAGCAATAGCTATGGCTTCAGATCTTCAGGGAACTCTCACTTCTTCCTGCTTTCCCCAGAACTTATGGGTGAGTACAGGATACTCTCTGTGGTGTTGGGAGCACCTTCTCTGTGATGCTGGGAACACCCTCTCTGTGGTGCTGGGTATCTTGTTGCCCTTCCTCTTCTTGCTCCTCCTTTTGCATTTGAGGTGAGATCTCGCCACATAGCCCAGGTTGGCCCCTGGTTCATGATCCCTCTGCTTCTGCCCTTGAGGGCTGGATGCCAGACATGAATCTTTACATATGTTTACCTGTCTGTTGGGAGCTGGAGTGGACAAGCATGTTGTGGACACACGATGTCAACTAGAGCAGTACAGGGTTCAAGAGCACAGCAGCACAGGGTCTTCGCTGGCTTCTCGGACCCTTAGGCTTTGTGTATGTGTGTGTGTGTGTGTGTGTGTGTGTGTGTGTGTGTGTGTATGTGTGTGTGTGTGTGTATGCTAAGCAATCCTGTTATGAAGCCTCACCCCCAGTCCTTATTTATTTTTGGTTTTATTTTTCAGTAGTTCTCACTTTGTAGCCCATGTGGGCCTCCGACTTGCAGTCTTCCAGCCCCAGTGTCCAAAACTAGGACTACTGGCAGGCACTAGGGTGCCTGGCTAGCCGTAGATTTCTTGTATTTATAGAGTAAGGGGCTGCAATGCCTGCAGTGGTTTCTGGCTGAAGAGTTACCCTGTTCCCGGGGTGGCGAGAGGAAAGACCTTATATGGTAGGATGATTGTGCTGCTTCCTTGCTGCACCATGGGTTCATCTCCACTAGCCTGATCCCATGGCGATGCTGCAACCTGAGGGTTCAGAGGTCACATATGTGTCTCAAGATTCCCTCCTGTTCGTTGGACTCTTCTGCTTGGAAGCATTGTTCTAGCAAGCTCAGCAGTTACTTTTAGCGACTATCCGTCTCCACTTCTTTCTCCTTGCTTCTAGAACTCCGGTGCTGTGGCTGCCAGGCTGCGCCATACTCTGTGTGGTTTGCGTGTGCTGTGTGGACTTTCCTCAGCTTTTCTTTGCTCCTCTTTGGACAGTTTTTTGCTGTTAGATCTTCAAGGACATGGTTCTTTTCTTTTATGGTTTCTGACGTGAATGAATGACCTCTGGCCTATGTCTTACCTCTAGATGTTCACATGAGACGTTCATATCTTCCCTGCCTCTCTGTCCCATTCCCCTCTCTGGCTGCAAATATACCTGTAAACTACATTTCTCTCTCCTTCCTGTGAGGCGCACCGTCTCTCATTTTGCTTGGGATTGTACCCATTGATCTTTCTACTTTAGTGCTTGCTGAGAGTTTTGATTGGATGCCAGCTGGTGTGAGTTATTTAATATTGACAGATGCTGGGTTTTGTTACATTTCTTTAAATAGTGTTGGACTTTATTCTGGTATGCATTTAAATGGCTTGGGATCAGTCTCATACATTTCAGGTTTGCTTTTAAGCTACTTAAAGGGCAGATCTAAAGCAGACTTGTAGTCTAGGGCAAACTTAGCCTCACTACTCAGGCAGCAAGCACCCTTCTGAGGACTCTACTGAGTGCCCTGGGAATGAGGCCTCTCTCTGGATGTGTCCATGTCACAGATGGTTTGAGTATTGCTTTACGGTGCTTTTCCTAGTATTTAGAATTTCACCCTGGTAAGTCCAGGGATCAGCTGGACACTCCGGGTGGCTCCTCTGCACAGATCTGCATTCTCGCCTCTCAGTCCCCTTTCTCTGGTATGTTGCCCTAAAAGTCCTAGCTGTATGAGTTCTAGTTTGTGTCTCCTCAGCTTGGTGAGACCAGCAGACTCCAGTTGGAGTCCTCTTAGAGCATCCGTCTTGGAGGAGCTGCCAAAGCTATGGGCTTGTGGTCATAGAACCCACCTCTTGGGTTTCCCTTCTCAGGAATTTCAGTCCCTGCTGCCCCCAGTCCAGTGGCTGAGGCGGTTTCATGCATCTGTTTAGTTTCTTAGTTATACTCCATCGTGACTGCAGCCCTGCATAGTTTTAAAGACTCCTCTTGGGCCTCAACTGTCCCTGGAGTCACCCTTCCCCACCAGGGTGGGTATCTTCAGTGAGCTGTCTCACAAAAACCCCAGCATGTCTCCTCCATCCCCCACCACATACATACATACATACATACATACATACATACATACATACATACAAAAACATACAGTTTTATCTGGTTCTGCATTTATCTCTCCAAGGTGGCTGTCCCCTTAACTACCAAGACAATAAGGCAATCTCAGTGTTAGCATATAAGTAAGTACCTAATGTTTGTTGAATAAATAACTGGGAATAAATGGAAGAAAATTTAAGCTACCCAAGGCATTTGGTAACTAAGGAGATTTTGGGGACTGTTGTTTGCTTTTGCTTTGTTTTTGTTGGGTTGGAGCCCAGGGCCTCATGTGTACTAGCCAAGTGCTGTACCAGTGAGCCACACCCCCAGCATGTTAAGAACACCGCTAGCCTGGGTGCAGTCCCTGGTTTAATTTGAAGCAGTTTTGTCCCGTAGCCAAGGGCGCTCTGGAACTTACTACATAGCGGAGGTGCAGAGGTTCAGAAGTTGGTCTTGAACTCTTGATCCTCCTGTCTGAACCTCCCAAGTGCTGGGGTTATAGGCATGTACCACCATTCTCAGCTCAGCATTGGGTTTCCTGAGTCTTCCTGGGACACAGTTGGATCTGCATTCATCTAGGGGAGTGTTGACTAGGAGAGTGAAGATGACACGGCATGGGAATTGGATGAGACACCTAGGAATGTCCATTTTGTCTGGAAATTACATCTATGAGGTGCGATGGAGGCGGGCAGGCAACTTGATTATGTGTGGAGATGAGAGCCCAGCCTGAAGATACAGGTCAGGGATTCCAGGGGACCGGAATTGAGGCAGTGATCAGGACAGGCTCTCCCACACTTAAAGCCATCTAGCAGAGGAAGGGGCACCTTGGGAGGTGGTGAGCTGTTGGGACTTAAGGAAAATCCCATGTCTGGTGGTGAGGGATGTTGTGTTTGGGATGCCGTAGCATATGAAGTAATCTCTTAAATACTGTATACTCTTAAATCTTAGAACTTAATTAGGGCCCTGTGATTCCTGTTTGCCTTTCAGCCTTCTGTCCTTTTTGCCTTTCAGTCTGTACACACACACACACACACACACACACACACACACACACAGACACACACACGTACGCACGCACGCATGTACACATGCATGTATGCATGCACTCACACACGCACGCATGCGCATATACACACACAGACCTCCTCAAGTGTGCTCCTTGACACTGCATGTCAACTGTGAGCACAATTTCCTTACCTCAGTAGGTTTCTTCTCAGGGGCCTGCAGATTGGCAGCTACCCCAGCCCCCAGCTGCCATCTGCTCTTGTCTTTAGCATCCCGACTGCCCTCTTGTCAGCAGCTTCTCACATCGTCTCCTTATTTGGACATACAGTGTCCTGGAGATAGAGATGACAGACTGGCTCATCACTTTCCCACTGTCCGCCTTCCCCACCATGTGGCCTGGGAGCTCTGTGACTCCTTCAGTCTGCCCACCAGGCTCTGCCCACCAGGCTCCAGTGCCTCTGGTCTGCGGAGTATGACTCACGGTAGATACTGCTGTCCTTGATCTGTTCCTTTGGGTCTCCTGGATCTTCCTTGGGGGCCTGAAGGGCTGGAAGCTGTCATTGGAGTTGTCACTCACAGGTTTAGGATGCTGTGCACTGTGGCTCAGTGAATGGTTGTCTAGCAGGGTTTTGAGAGGCCCTTCAAGCTCCTGCCCTTTCCCATTTGCAGGGAAGTCAAGCGGTATTTCACTCCAGGAAGGATGATGGCTCTGTAGCTCCTGGCTGGAGAGAGATGGAAGAGAGGCCAGTTTGGAAGGAATCATAAGCCAAAGAACCTTCTGGGTAGGGGCGGTCTCAGCTACTCTCGAGGCCTTGCCCAGCCTTCCTGCTCATGGAACCTTTGGGTAACTTTTCAGCCTCACCTGTCTGCTAGGTGCTTGCCTGCTTCTTGTCTTTCTCTTGTGATTGAAGGGGTGCTGCTGAGTCAGCAGCAGGTGAGCTGTGGAGCAGGGGCTGAGTAGAAAGCAGGACCAATGAGAGAAAGTCGATCAGGTGGCTGAGTGCCTGCAAACACCATGGGTCCAAGACTCTTACCAGCCTCCTCTTGCCTATCCACTCCCCTTATCCATGGCTACCAGAGAAGTTTGCCATGAGTAAAGCCCTAGTTTCTTTCTCTGCAAAATAGGGAGAAAAATGGGGAGAAAGAAGAAAGGCTCCTTCATAGGCTTTCTGGCAGCAACTTCCCCGAAAAACCGTGCTATCCTGAAGACCATGGGAAACTTCTACCTTCCTAAGCCAACTGCCAAACCCTCTACAGACCACTCTCTGTTTCCTTATGAAGGAGAAGGCGTGGTATTTGAGGGCTGGATGTTCTAGTGGGCTGGGGCTAGACTGCATGTGGGGTGGAAACATCAGTGCCCTTGGGAGGGAGCACTGGGCAGGAGGGGTGTTGTTCTTTGTTCTCAGCAGTATGTCCAGTGTCTACAGAGGCCTCTGATGGAAGTGGTTACTCAGCAGGTACTGTGACTGTGTGAATGGAGTCCAGGGAAGATGGTCCCAGCATCTACCTCGTCTGTTGCCTTAACAAATGATGATGGCAAATTCAGCAATAAAGCAGTGTGCCTGAGGCCACATGCTGCTGCTGGGGTGGGCCTGCCTTAGAACCCAAGCATTCTGCTTCTTGTTTCCTACTTGTTCTATCAAAGGATGTCAAGACAGTGGTACAGTTGACATCATTGCAGTCAGTATTGAGTGTGCATTCTGTCATAACCTGTAGGGCTTGGGTACCAGTGGGAACTTCTTCATACCCTTTCTCTTCTTCCTCATCCCCTTCCTCTTCTTCCTACCCTCTCTTCTTCCTCATCCCCTTCCTCTTCTTCCTCACCCCCTCTTCTTCCTACCCTTCCTCTTTTTCTTCCTCTCCTCCCTCTTCTTCCTCTTCTCCTTCCTCTTCTTCCTATTCTTTCTTCTTCCTCACCCCCTCTTCTTCCTCTCCTTCCTCTTCTTCCTCATCCCTTCCTCTTCTTCCTACCCTTCCTCTTCCTCCTTCTTTCTCTTCTTCCTCATCCCTTCCTCTGCTTCCTACCCTTCCTCCTCTTCCTCATCCCCTTCCTCTTCTTCCTCCTCTTCTTTTCCTCCTCTTCCTCTCTTCCTCCTCTTCTTCCTCCTCTTCTTTTTCTCCTCTTCCTCTCTTCCCCTTCTTCTTCCTCCTCTCCTTTTCTTCCCCTGCTTCTTTTTTTGTGGTCCTGGGAATAGAAGTGTGCGTGGGGGAATCTCATGCCTGCAAAGCAAGCGATTCACCATGAAGCCGCATCCCCAGCTCCTTACCTACCTTTTCTTCTTTCCTTTTTTTGTTCTGAGTCAGTGTCTTGCTGTGTAACCCAAGCTGCCTTAGACCCTGCAGTGGCCCTTCTGCCTCAGCCCCTAGGCCAGGCTCCCACAGCTGCCTTCTTAAAATGCAGTCTCTGAAAAGAATTTTCCTGAACTTGTTTTTCATTCCCCTTGGCCAACTTGAGCAGTTCTGTTGTATCTGATCCAGAACGTGCTTGCCCTTGATGTGACGGCAATGAAAGTCCAGTTACCTCTCTGGGTCTCTGGAGCCAGTTTCCAGGGCTTCTCTGGGGACGTTAAAGTCCAGTGATGCTCGGGCTCCTGTGTAGTCTGCTGGTATCTGCATACAATCTATGCACTTTCCCTATCTGTTTGGATTTGTCTCAAGGTTACTTTAATTTGACCTCTTCCCCAGCAAGTACCTGAACCCTTTGCAGACTAAAGTTCTTCTCTTACAGGAGGAGAAAGCTGTGGCACTTGAGGGTGGATTGTGTGTTATGATACTTAGCACAATATAAATATCCAGTGACAAGTAGGAGGTCCGACCATGTTGGATACAGAAACAGTTCATCTCCTAAATACTTTCGGTGAGCCCTCAGGTACAGAACCTTAGCTGTAGAGGGAGGATGCTTACTTATAGTTTTGGTCAGCTATATCCATGGTAGCTATTGTTTGCATGCTAATATTTTACTTGAGTTTTTATGTCATTTAGCTGTCTGTCTTCTCTGCATGGATATCGGTGTGAAATATGGTCACTAAAGTTCCCTTTTGACACAGAAGGCCTGAGGTCTTGGGAATGAATGGGATGTAATAGACTGGATTCCGGAAAGCTGGGCTGTGTGGCTCTGGGTCTCTCAGTGGTTCTTAGAACTCAGGGCTCCTAGTTTAGGGAACTGAAAGCTGGGGTGGGGTGGGTAGTGGTGAAAAGTCAATTTCAGAGTCTTCCATTTCTGTAGGGTTTATCACAGCCCCAAATTATATTCTTCTACCCCATCTTGTCCTTGTCACATCTTGGTGACCTTGAGGTATGACTGGAATGAAGACTGTTGGTGGTGTAGAAGGCTGGGGGACCTCATGACTACAGTCTCAGTGTGAACAGCATAGGTGTGCTCTTTCCATCTCACCTTTGCTTGGCTCACACTAGATCATTCATCCCAAAGACCAAGGACGTCTTCTGGACCAGTCGTTGTTCTAGGCTCTGGGGCTACAGGAGTGCAGCAAAGTCCTGGCCAGAAGAGCTTGCATTTTGGTGAAGGAGGTAGATTGGAACTCTGTGGATAATGGGGGAGCAGGGTATACCCTAGGGCGAAAGAGGCCAAGAGGTATAAAGGCCCTGGGGTACCAGTCTGTGAGACTGTTAGAGGCCCATTCACCTAGAGGGACATGAGCCCAGGGATAGTGACCAGGCTGGCATCATAGGGCCTTGAATGCCATTCTAAAAGCTACAGCTTTTAATTGTTGTTTGAGACAGGGTCTCACTATGTAGCTCTGGCTAGCCCTCTTGTTTGCCTTTGTCTCTCTGAGTGCTGGGATTAAAGGCATACACTGTCACACCTAGCCGAAAGCCTGTAGTGCTTACTGAAGGAGAGAGGGAGCCACTGGGGGAGTCTGGATGTAGGAGTGACAGCTGCCTTAAGTTCACAGCTGTGATGCCAATGAGGACAGTTCTTTCTCAGGCACCCAGCGTGCCCACCCTGCCCACTTAATCTTCACAACTTGGTCTCCATCTTGCTGAGGAGGAGGCTGAGATGTCTAAGGACCCAAAAATGCAGGTCAGTTTGAGTTAGTGTGTGCTCTGGGACTAAAGCAGGGTCAGGCTGACTCTGTGCCTGCCCCTGGGCTACCACTCTAGCTAGGGGCAGGGGGGTGAAGAACAAGAGCCCCTCCTCTCGATCTGGTTTGGTGGAAGGAAAGGCAGATGGGTTCCAGATGGGGGCGGCTGCTTGGGAAGAGGAACTTGTGCCCCATCTGCAGACAGCAGTCCTCCTGCCCCAGGACCCTGAGGCTTTGTGTTTTACTAGGCAGACTCACCCTGGTGTTTGGAGACCTGAGCTTTCAGCTACTGACTTGGCCTGGACTTGCGCTCCTTGCCCCAGGCAGGACAGTGGAGATCACTGCCTTGGCCTCCCCAGGGAAGGAACCTCCCAATGTTACCAGTGAAGTTGGCCCTTAAAGCGTTTTGTCCTCCTGTGGTTTTTTTTTTTTTTTTTAGATCTTTGGATCACAGACGGTCACTCTGTAATCCTTGAATTTATCACTCCCTAAGGAAGCAGGGAAGATTTTTCTTCTTGTTTTAAAGAAAAGTAATCCAGGCTGGGAAAATGGAGGTCAGAGAGTGAGGCTGAGGCAGGAGCCAGGGAAAGAACTGTAACCTAGCACTGAGGGAACTCTGCCTGAGTGGGGCATTGAGGAAAGAGCTGGTATGAGCTGGGGTGAGTGGGGGTTGGGGGTCGGGGGAGCCAGCACAGGGGCACACACGGGATTTCTAAATGTGGGATTTATTACTCTTATATTGACCATACACATGGGAAGTTCTGTGTCTTTCCTGTGCTCATTTCACACCAGCAGTCCCCAGGAGTGGGAACTAGACTTGTGTCTTACACGTGTATGCAGGGTTACATGCACACTCACACATGCCCGTACAACTACTAGCCTCTCCCTTGACTTCATATACACACCCATACACAGCATACACACTTGCTTTTACGGTGTGGTGCTTGTGTGTATGTGTGTGTGTGTGTGTGTGTGTGTGTGTGTGAGAGAGAGAGAGAGAGAGAGACAGACAGACAGACAGACAGACAGACAGACAGACAGACAGATCTGTGTACACACTACTCCAGGCCCAAAGAGAAGTGTTTGGGTGCAGATTTGCAGTTGGCACTAGCAGTTTTCCATTGGCTGACAAGACATGAACATTTCTGATAGAGGTACAGGCTCTACTAACTCTACTATTCTGGACGTCACTCTGTGACTCAGTTTACCCATTTTATGTTCAGGAAGAAAGAACCTGGGGAGATTGAGCACGCAGTGGGTGCTGCAGTGCTCTCAGCTGTGTTGATTGTAGCATCAGATGCCAGGTATGTCCTTACCAGGAGCAAGGAAGGGAGCTGCCATTGGGATAGAAGTATCTTTCTGTGGGTCCCTGCAACACGAGGCCAGGCCTGGCTTCTGCCTCTGGGGCAGCAAGAGTATCCTGACTTGGAGTATGTACAGTCAGCAGAACCCAGCTCTTGGTCCCTGAGCCTGGGGGCTTGCTGTTGCTTTGAAAGGTGAAGGTGACAGTGATCACTGAGGGAAAGACTCTTCCCAGCTGCCCAGAGCCCTCGGGTGTGTTCTTGATTTTGCTTCTCTTCTGGAAATTGGGCTACTAATTTGGCTCTGTGGGTAAAAAGCTCTTGCCACCAAGCCTGAGGAATGGAGTTCAATCCCTGGGACCTGCATGATGGGAGAAAGAAAACAGCTCCCACAGACTTTGTCTTCTGTCTTATACACAAATACACACACAGACACACACACACACACAGACACACACACACACACACACAGACACACACACAGACACACACACACACACACACACACACACACACACACACACACACACAAATATAAAAACAAAATGCCCGACAGCCTAACTGGCACCACTGCCTGCAGCTCCCAAGCACATCATCACACAGCTGCAGAAATCAATTAGACTCTCCCCACGCAGTGGCTGTGGGGAAAGGGAGGAAGGTGCTGTCTCCCAAGATGCCTCCATAAATTTGAGAGAGAGTGGTGCGGAGCCAGGCTGTTACTCATCCTTGACTCTGTCTCATGGTTGAGAAATCCAGCAAGTAAAACCCGAGGGTATCAAAGCAGGGCTGCAAAGGGAGAGGTGGCCTGGCGCTCATGTCATAGCTCAGCCTAATTTGTCATCCTTCTTAGTCTGCTCTGGCATCTTCCCAAGTCTTCAAGCTATAGCCTTTCCATGTAGGGTGGGAGAGAGGGACCAAGTATGGACAGACTGCTCCAGCCAACACTAGGTGCCTGTCTCCCCCCTCTTCTACCTCCCATGCCTGTGTCTCCCTCGAGGTTTGGCTCACTCTTTCTGTTTAAGGGCAATGGCTTTATGGTGGCCTATGTTCCAAGGTACTGCTGGGCCACTCCAGAAATTGTCCCTCACACCCAGAGCCAGCCTTTTGCCATAGTGTCTCCATGCGTCCTACTTATAGGCTGTATCGTCTGTTTTTTTGTTTGTTTGTTTTGTTTTTTTCAAGACAGGGTTTCTCTGTGTAGCCCTGACTGTCCTGGAACTCACTCTGTAGACCAGGCTGGCCTCGAACTCTGAAATCCGCCTGCCTCTGCCTCCCAAGTGCTGGGATTAAAGGTGTGCGCCACCACTGCCCGGCTGTATCATCTGTTTTGGGCTCTTTGAGATAGGGTCACACACTGTAGCCCAGTCTGGCTTTGGGGTCATCTTCCTGCCTCAGCTTTCCAAGATTTGGAATGACCAGATATGAGTTACAACACCTAACCTGGCTGTACTTTCTTTCTTTACCATGTTGTTCCAGAAATGACAACTAAAATGACCCCAAGTAGGGAGGTGGGAAGATAACCCAGTTGCTAAAGCTTTTGCCGTGTAAACTTGAAGATCTGAGTTTGATCCCTAGCACCCATGCAAAAGCCAGCTATGCACTATAAGCCTATGCACAGTAAGCCTATCACTGGGGAGGTGGAGGCAGAGGAATCCCTTGACAGCAGGCCACATGAGCTTCAGGTTCAAAGAGAGATTCTTGTCTCAAAAAAACAAAATAGGAGGTGACTGAGGAAGACTCCAGGTGTTGATTCCTGCCCCTCCCCCCCGAAATATCCTAGTGGTGTAAATAATACTCCTTGAGTATGGTACACACACACACACACACACACACACACACACACACACACAGCATATTGGTGTCATAATACTCTTTGAGCATGGCTTTGTTCATTCCCGCCTTCCGTTTCAGATGGTAACTAGACCTCTTGTCTGTGGTCATCATATTTATAGAAGGATATGTGCCGAGACCCTGAACTCTGCACCTATTCTCGATGCTCTGGTACCCCTGAGTTTCACCCTGACATATCCCTGAGGATTCAGTTTCCATGTCTCTTCTCTTCCATGGACACTGCTGTGTCCTCCATTCACACATGGCCCTCAGCTCCTGTGCTCACTTACTTCTGTACTGTGGGCTGTAGACAGGGAGGAGAATTAAGATCCCGTCTTTGCTGTGGAGTTGGGTGAGCAGAGAATAAGTGATCTGTCACTTCCACCACTGGGACAAATGTGACAGGGTGATGTAAAGGTATCATGTAGTAGGTGCTCTTGCTGACAGTGGGATGTAGAGATCTGAACTAGCTACTCTGCATGCATAATGTATTGATACTGGCTTAGTGTATGCTGGGAGGGTGTGTGTGCAATGCATTGCTTAATTTTCCTTTAAATCCTAGGGTTTCTGTCAGAAAGTTCAGTACCATTATGCTTTTCATACTTTGCAGGTGGTATGACTTTTCGCTCTGGAATCTGATGTTTTGTGAAATACTACCAAGCCTTATGTGGATCAACTCTCACTCAATGTGTTAGGCTTTCTGGATTCCTTTAGTTGTGAAATCGATGCTATTCTATTGGGGGGAATTTTCTTGCATTATATATGTGTGTGTGTGTGGGGGGGGGGGTCATGCAGGAGCATGCAGGTGCACATATGTGCAGAGTTCGGTCCTCTCCTGCTACTCCTTGCGACAGACTCTCTTGTTTGCTGTTGCCTGTGCGGGGCCAGCTGTCACACTTCAGGTGAGGCTTTCTTCCCTGCCCCTTGTCTTGCTATAGGAGTTCTGGTACTGCAGTCCTGCATTAAGTGACTGATTTATATGGGCTTGGGGATGATTCAGGCCCCCACACATGTGTGGCAAGTGCTTTACCCATTGGGCTTCATACAAATCTCGTCTCAGCTTTATCTTCCTGCCTTTTTTGTGGAGGGATGGGGAAGGTTCCTGAGGATTAGACCCAGCACCTTCTGTAAGATAGGAGAGTTCTCTAATGCTGTGTTGCACTCCCAGCTGTGACTCTCCTTTGAATTAGCATATTTTTAAGTTCCAAGGGATGTTATGATTTCTAGCTCTTTCTTTTATAGCACCCTGTTTTGGCATCATGGACACACTATTTATTATCTCTTATTTCTCTGAGGACATTAGTGATAGTTTAACTTTTGAGAGAGACTATCTGTTTTTGCTATTTCTTGTGTGTGTGTATGTGTGTGTGTGACAGAGAGAGATAGAGAGAGAGAGAGAGAGAGAGAGAGAATGTTCCGCTGTGTGTGTGTATGTGTGTGTGTGTGACAGAGAGATAGAGAGAGAGAGAGAGAGAGAGAATGTTCCGCTGTGTGTGTGTATGTGTGTGTGTGAGAGAGTGTTCCTGTGTGTACGTATGTGTGTGTGTGTGTGTGTGTGTGTGTGTGTGTGTGTGTGTGTGTGTTGGGAGTGATGGAAATCTCAGGGAAGGAGGAAGCAGGCCTATGGCTGTCTGACGTATCCGTCAGCTTTCCTTTGCTGTGTGAAGACATCTGAGATGAATGCATTGATGAGAGGAAACACTCGTTGGTGGCTTGTGGCTTTGGAGGATTTGGTCCCTGATCAGCCAGCTCTGACCTCTGGCAAGACAGCATGCCATGGCAGGAAGCATGTGACAGAGTAAAGCTCTGAGGAAGCAAAGAGAGGGAACGATTCAGAGAGGAAAGGATGCCCCAGCATACACCCTGCAAGGGAACACCGCTGGTGGCCCGCTGCCTTCTACAGGTCCTCCCCTGGCGCAGCTTATTTTGCTTGAACTAGTGTTATGGTCTGGGGTCCAATCCTCTCCCTAACACATAGGCCTCTGGGGGACATTGCAGGTCCACAGCAAAGCCCTAAACAGGCACACTGCTGGCATTTGTTGTAGGGGAAGGATCATGAGGTTCTGGTGAGCGCTTGAGATTCATTTACCGTTTCTCCTTGTAGATCAAAGGGCATCTTTTTCTACTGTGTCCTGGAGGACACTGGAAAGCAAGCAACTAGTCCTTTGTTGGGTGATCAGTACTTCGTGTCAGTTGCTCCATCCTCCTCCATTCTTGTCTGGTCTCCTGGCACAAGGTTCTGATACCAAGTCTCAGACCTCTTCCACATTCCCCAGGGAGATGGACTGGCACGGGAGGACTGCAGCTGCCACTCAAGCCCTGCCCCCACCCTGTTCTTGGATGCTTCGAGCTTTGAGTAGCCTTTCCGAGCCAGAGCTTGCTCTCCTCAAGACCTTTGCCTACTCCTCCATACTTACAGTCAAGGCCTTCTGTGGGGGAAGTCTTCCTTGGCCCTGGTTCGGGGTGGGTCCCTGTGTTCTGTGTACTCATGGGCCATAGATACCTTCTTGTGTGTCAATGTGTGTGTTTCCACTGGTGGTCTGGTGTGGTTCTCAGACCTTCACGGTCTTAACTATGCCTCAAGTGTCTGAGGGGAGAATCCTAGGTTGTCATCTCCTCTCTGCCCCTCCCCTACTCCCCCCATCTAGTCTGGCACAGCAGTGGGCAAGTTTGCTGCAAGGACCTGCTTGTAAATAAACATCTTAGGCTTTGCAGACTGTATGGTCCTTGTTGAAGTTCCTCAGCTCTGCCCTTGTCTCACACACGTATCCACCAGTGACTGAGCATGGCTGCGTTCCCGTTGTATTTATTTATGGATGCTGAAATGTAAATTTCATATAATTTCCACATGTCATGAAATACTATTCTGCTTTTGATTTTTTTTTTCAATCTTATAAAATATAGAAACCATTCCTAGCCTGCAGGCTGTACAAAAATTGGCAGTGGGTTAGATTGGGCCCACAGACCCCTGACTCCCGAGGTAGGGTAATGCATGGCTTATGTTTTCAATACATACTTGTTGAATTGCTGACTGACATCTTGGACTCTGGCAAGAGCTAGTGAGTTGTTGCTTTCTTGTAATGAACTCCTTAATCTCTGTCCTTTATCACATTCCCTGTAAAGTATTGAAATCAAGAAAGAGGGCCAGCTGGTTTGCTTTATTCATATGTAACTCCTCTAAAAACTTAACCCATCTTAAGGATATAATTCAGTGTTTTTGTTTTAGCATATTCTGTTGTGTGGCCATTACCACGCTCACTTCTAGAACATTTTGTTGCCCGGAAAGAAATCCCATTAGCAGCCTCTCCCATCCTCTCCCAGCTTCTCTCCCAATCCCAGCCCCGGACAGCACTCTGTCTCTCTACATCTGTCTGCTCTGGACATTTCTTCCAGATGGAGTCATGTAGTATGTGATATTTTGTGACTGGCCTTTAACTCGGGATCCATGTCCTAGAATGTGTCAGAATTTCCTTTCCTTTCTTTGTGAGATACGGGGTGGGTAGGTGGGTGGGTGGAGGGGGAGGGCTGAACCCTGAACCTCTGAAGAAGGTTCCAACGTTGAAAGGGCACATTTTGTGTGTGTTGTCTGTGCATCAGCTGACAGGCAGAGTTGTTTTTTCACTCATAGATTACACTGCCTCCTGCCTCGAGGGCTGATGTGCAGGCTTTTGTTTTGTGAAGGTTTTGAGATATGGTCTTGTACAGTTAGTTACCTGGACTGATCTTTAACTCCCAGTCTTAAGCAAGGCTCCTGTCTCAGCTTCCCAAGTAGCTACAAAGTAACAAGCTACCACTTCAAGTCAGTCTTTAAGACAGTCTTCTTTCATAATCCAGGCTGGCCTTGAACTTCTTTTGTAGGTGAGAATGTTCTTGAACTTAAACCTATAAATAACAAATATAGTTTTTTAGATTTATTTTTATTTTATGTTCTTGATGGGTTTGTGTGTGTGTGTGTGTGTGTGTGTGTGTGTTTGCATACATGTATGTATGTGTGCTGTAGTGTGCTTATTTCCCTCTGAGTTCAGAAGAGGGCATTGGATCCACTGGAACTGGAGTTACATATGGTTGTGAGCTGCCATGTAGGTATAATAAACTGAATTCTGTCCTGGGCAAGAGGAATAAGTGCTCTTAACTTTTGAGCCATGTCCCTACCCCACTTTGAACTTCTTTTCAAGAACATATTTATTTTTTATGTTTGTGAATGTGTGAGTGTGTGTGTGTGTGTGTGTGTGTGTGTGTGTGTGTGTGTGTGAAGAGGCTCTAGGAAGACAGATGGTGGTGTATTACAGGGTATTTGATCACACTGTGAACCCTGAGATTGTGTTATATACTGAAAATAAAATCTGTTTCTAGTTGTGGTGTGGCTCAGCCCTTAGCACACACCTTTAATCCCCCTGGCTGGA
The DNA here is from genome assembly GCA_030674055.1 of Rhabdomys pumilio. Classification (NCBI taxonomy): domain Eukaryota; kingdom Metazoa; phylum Chordata; class Mammalia; order Rodentia; family Muridae; genus Rhabdomys; species Rhabdomys pumilio. The sequence goes on from JANHMN010000008.1 coordinate 50,266,588, forward strand.
ATACAGACAAGCCCTTGGTACACACCTTTACTCCCAACAATGAGGGTAAAGTTAGGTTTTAGGAGGAAGCACCATGTTTGAAAGTTATGCCACTGTAACTGAGTGGCAGACAAAGTGGTGAATCAGAGAAAGATTTGATAGGATGGGATATGCCCAACTGAGAGGAAAGGAAAGCTACGGGAGGGGCAGGGCAGAGACAAAGAGGAGGCAGTTTTACCAAGACAGTTGTAAAGAGACAGGTTGCAGAGAGAGAACAAGCCAGAGACTGAGGAGCCAGAAGATTAGAACATATTGTCACAGTTAGTATGAGGCCAAGCAAAGCAATTCAGGAGAAGCTGAGAGAAGCCAGATTGAATGGATCAGTCAGTATGGAGAGGAGTTTTGAGCCAGAACAGCTGACTTGAGCCAACCAGCCAGAGATCAGTAAGAACTAGAAAGAGTGAGCTTGTTCAGCAGTAAGCCTAAGAGGCTGAAAACATTCTAAGTCCAGATAAGATTGTGTGGAGACTAGAAGCTTCCAGGACTGGGCCTAGGTTAGCAGACTTAGGCAGTAAGCCTCAGAGACAACAAAGGAAAATAAAAGGTACTTTTTTTTTTTTTTTCCAAGACAGGGTTTCTCTATATAGCCTTGGCTATCCTGGAACTCACTTGGTAGACCAGGCTGGCCTCGAACTCCTGCCTCTGCCTCTACCTCCCAAGTGCTGGGATTAAAGGCGTGCACCACCACTGCCCCGCAAAAGGTACTTTTAATATGGTGATTCAGTCCTAGCATCCCAGCACTCAGGAAGCAGAGGCAGGTGGATCTCTGTAAGTTTGAGGTCAGCCTGGTCTACAGAACAAGTTTCAGAACAGCCAGTGCTACTTAGAGAGAACCTGTCTCGAAAAATCAGAAAAAACAAAACAAAACAAAACCCCCAAAACAGGTGATAGGAAGACATCGAGTATCCAAAAGAATCCTTATCTTGTAGTGTCCTTCACACTGAAGTCCAATCAGGGCCTGGCCCCTGCTGGCATTTCCATAACTGGGAGACTCCTTTTAGCTGCCAGGCAGCTTTGGAGTTCAGCTTCTCCTTTTTGGAACATTGTTCCTTTGACCATGCTCTGCTGCCAGGACCTGGGAGAGTAAGCTGGCTCTGTGGTCTGTGGGACAACTCTGGGAGTATTTGACAACCACTCCCCATGGCCTGCTGGCCAGTGTCTTCAGCTGCCTCTTGGCTAACTTCCTCTCTGTGCCTGTCCCCTTTGGACGCACTCCAGAGTGTAATGGGTTTGTAGACTTCTGGCCTCCATGTCGAGGTGGATTGGAGGGGTGGGGCCGTATCACTACTACTTCTGTTGGCACGGCAGAATGAGTTGTAAACTATTGGGACGAGGAATCTTCACCTTTTCAGGAGGACGGTTTTGTGGAAGACAGTGCTCAAAAGCGAAGATAATGGCACTGCGTGACACCAAGAATCAAGTAGTAGGTGAGGCCTGCCAGAGTCCCTCTCTCTGTCAGCTCAGACCAGTAGCCCTGGACTCCCTGATGGGCATTACTTGGGCAGTATGCCCCGCTGGAAGTGTTCCTCACTGCTCCCCCATCCTGACAGGGTTGTGCCTTTGAGCTGGTAGAGGGAGGTTGGGACAAGCAGCCTATTGATAAAGGCACATCAGCAAAAATGACAAGAGGAGTTGTAGTTGATCATTATTAATACTTGATTTTCATCTTTGAGGGTGGCTCCTCAGTTTTGATGACTTCAATCCATGTGGATCCGGCAGTCTCTCTGCTGCTATTCACGGAAGAAAAACCTTATAGTTTGGGGTCTGGGGAGATGGCTATGTGGTTATGAGCGCAAGGTGCTCTTATTGAAGACCTGGGTTAGGTTTGCAGCACCTAAATGATAGCTTACAACTATCTGTAAACCCAGTCTTGGGATCACAGCCTTTCGGCCTCTGTGGGCACTAAAGCGTGGAAGTGTTGCACAGATATAGATATAGGCAAGACACTTACATATGTGAAATAAATCTTCAAAAGGGAAACAAAAACTTGGAAGTTTTGTAAGCAGGAGGAACTGAGAGGCCCCCCCGACACCAGGCCATGCTGCCCAAAGCTCCCCATGGGAAGGAGCTGGGTTTGGGGTCCTTCCCTCTCCCCCGGGCTCTTTCCTATGTTCCAGCTGAGCTGATTCTCATCCCTCCAGCCTTCTGTGGTGTGTTAGTCATTCAGAGTCCCCTGTCCATCTGTTTGGGGACTCTGACGGGGTGGGAACAGAACATTCTGTGGGATTTGGGCCTCCCTGCCTCCCTTTTGTCTCATCCCTGCCTGGAGGCTGAAAGCAGATGAGACCCAGAACATTAGCTGAGTAGGCCTCCCTCAGCAGATCTGAGTTGTGCTGGTAGGTACCATGAGCTCAGAATTTGCCTAGGGTCCTGTGGCTTGGTAGATCAGGGTGGTCTGGAGGTGACAGGGTACATAGGAAAGCACTGCAGGCTAGGTCAGAGCTGTTACTATGGCCTCCACTCAGCCCCCATGTGATCCTGGGAAGAATTCACGTGAGTCACATGGAGTAGAGTTTATTGCAGAGAAGAGGAGAGGAGAGCTCATTCAAAGATGGGCAGTGGCCAAAGGGGCTACCTCAGAGCCCAGCACATTCTCAGGGGTGACAGACAATGGCAAGGATCTCTGTGCTGCTCTACATTTGAGGCACACCTCAAACCTTTTGGTCACACTCTGGAACAGTGGTTCTCAACCTTGGGTCACAACCCCTTTGGTGGGTTGAGTGACCCTATCCCAGGGTTGCATATCAGATATCCTGCATGTCAGATATTTACATTATCATCCATAACAGTAGCAAACTTACAGTTATGCATGTCAGATATTTACATTATCATCCATAACAGTAGCAAACTTACAGTTATAAGGTAGCACTGGAATAGTTTTATGGTTGGGGATCACCACATGAGAAACTGTATTAAAGGGTTGCAGCATATGGAAGGTTGAGAACCATTTCTCTAAAACAGCTTTCCTTGAAAGGATTTGTGCTGGTTCAGGTGATTGACAGACCTGTCCAGACTGGCTGTTACAGAAGGGTATGATGGCATGTAAAGCCTCCTGCTAGACAGTAATCTTATAAGGTTTAGTTAGGCTTCTAGAGTCAGGGTTAGATAGTTATCTGTTAATGACCTTCTGGGAAGTTCAGGATGTCACATCTCCACCCAGGGCCAGAGGTCTGACTCACATTCCATTCCTTTGACCAGTAATAAAAACAAAACAAGACCCCCCAAACCTAAAACTCTGCAGTTCCTGATGGCTTGTGTGTGTGTATGGGGGGGGGGCGTCCAGACCTACTATCTTCTAAGCCTTCTAATATCTCATTATCTGTATGAGAACATCACAGACTCTGTTCATACCCTGACTCTGCCAGTCCTCCTGTGACTTTGGGCAAATTAGATGAGGCTTTTCCTTAACATAAAGTGGGAATGCTAAAGGACAAATCCCAACCCTAACCCTAACCCTTCAGATACTGAGTTAGTAGGCATAGCATCCAGAGCCCTGGCTGGCATGTGGCAAGCAGCACACATGTGTCTGTGGTGGCAGCGAGGGAGGGGAGGTAGGAAGGGGAGAAGGAGGAGGATATGATGCTTACATTACTCTGTCTGCCACCCCCAAACTAGAATACCTAGTCTATATCTGCTGTTGAATATGGGAAAACTACTGTACCCTTTGCCTTGGCAGGCTTTGGCCTCCTTAGCATATTCTCCTATCCGTTCTGCTCAGCAAACCGCCACCCAGACACCGTGAGAACCAGCCTTAGGCCACCAGTCAGTCTCTTCATCTGTGATCTCTGGAGCTCACCCAGGTGACATTGACTGAGCTCTTGACAGGTGGGCTGGGGAGCCAAGCAGAACATTGATTGACAGTGGGGGAAAGCTGGGGGTAAAGGGTCTGGCAGCCTTCTACAGGAGTCCAGAGATTTCAGAATGGCATGGACACAGGACTTAGCTTGACCCTGGGGTACTGTGGGCAGACACAGCCTTTTAGGTTAACCCACCCACAACCAAGGGGGATGTGTTCATAAAGTCCCACAAACAAAAATTCCCCAAGTGTATTCTCTGACCCTGTGGTGGACGAGTTGTTGTGTCCTTTGCCCTCAGGGGGTTTAGAACATGGCATGGCATGTGTTAAGTTCCAGGACAGATACAAACTGACATGAATAACTAGCCATCTCTGATATACCTTATGTGTGCTGGATGGGTGCCTAGCATGTGTTTTAGGGGGTAACTCAAGGCTTCAATGAAGCTTTTTAACTCCCTACACTGTCAGGGAAGCAAACTGAAGCCTGGGGGACCCCCAAGTCTCTACTTTCCGTATAAGGACCTGGCTCTGAGCCCAGGGAGGCCTGTGGGAGTTCAGTTATCCTTTGATTTTGAGAGGCTTGGTTATCACATGATGCGTGTGTACCTGTGGAAGCCCAGCTCCCCACTCCTTCCCACCCACCTTGCCTGTGCCTGGAGGGCGGGACAGTGTATTTAACCTGTGGTCCTCCCCACAGAGTACGAACCTGCTTCCCCCTCACTGATGGAGCTTCTGTTCCGTTCTCTTCTTTCATCTTGCCTCCTCTCTGCAGCCATTAAGTTCGAAGGAAACCTGCCTCAAAAGGCGTGGGTGACCTTGGGTTTTTGTTCAAAACAGAGTTTTCTAAGAGCCCCCAAAGAGATGAGCTGCTTGAGACAGCATGCTCTGCTTGGGAAGTATTCCTGTGTGAAAGAACCGTGCTGAAGTGCTCTGCCCAGAAAAGGCACGGGCCTGGTGGGCACAGGCTCCTACCCTGCTGCCTGTCTACCTTGACTGGGTGTGTGACCTCAGGCTCATCCCTTCTCTATCTAGGTCTGGGCCTTGCTGTAACCCCAGGGCTTTGTGTCTGGTCACTAAGGCCCTTTCAGCCTTGAAAGTTCTTCCACTTGAATCGCCTGCCTCAGGAGAGAGCTGGCTGGTCAGGTTGCTCTGTCTGCAGTAGAGGTTTATTCTTCAGCTGGTGTGAACTGGAAAGCTTTATAGTATGCTTTAGAGGGCAGGAAGAAGTCCAAATTTCTAATTCCTAGAGCCCTCAAAGGTGGCACTTTTTTTTTTAATTTTTTTTTTATTTTGAGAAAGAACAAGTTCAAACAGGGTCCCAGGGGTGGGGCTTCTCATTTGCCCAGAAGCTTGGGCTTTGGAACCAAGCTGGTTAAACCTGCAGAACCTGCTCCTTGCTGGCTCATCAGGACACTCAGTGGCAGGAAGCATAGGTCAGCAGCTCTAGGTCTCTCCTGCTGAGGATCACTGGCCTGCTCCAGCCTCATCTTCCCTTCTGAGCTCACCTGCCCAGGTGTCCTCCAGTCACAGCTCAGCCTAAACTGTGTCCCACGTATGCCTCATGCTTTCCAGCCCCTCCTTGTCCTTTCTCTCTCCCTATTGCTGTCCCTGTATTTTCCTGTGCCCAGTCTTTTCTTCCCACCTACTTCAGGCTGGGATAGAACAGGACTGGGCATAGAGTGCAGACCGTGAGTCACACTCAGTATAAGCTATGAGGCCCGGACAGAGAAAGGAGCCATAACTCGCAGATTGGAATACCTTGATTCATCACGCGCCTGCTGTGGGGCCACCCAGGGAAGGGACTTCAAGATAGTTTAGAGACCAGTGCTCATGAGGTACAGCTGTCCAGTGTGGGGTGACTCAGTCCCAGGGCCTTGTCAAGTGATATTTCCTCTAAGGATAATGAAAGTTTGGGTGGGTCTTCCTGAAGTCCCTTTCTGCTCTGCTAAGTTAATTGTCGCCTACCAAGTACCTTCTTAAAGTGGCTTCATGAAACCCTGGCCAGCCTTGATTCCATCACTTCCACGCTGGCTGTGAATCCACTCTGTAGTCAAAGACGATGACCTTGAACTCTTGACCTTTCTGCTTGCTGTCTTGCAGGTGCCAAGTTAAGGGTGTGTGTGCCCCCCACGCCCAGCCCTGGCGGCTGGTGCCCACCTGCTTAGGCATTAGTCTAGGGAAAATGTCTTTTCTGAATTAATGCAGTGTCATTTTTCTACCTGTTGCCTGTTTTCATGTCCCTTCACCCTATTGACCAGCTGGTGTCATCCAGGAGATAGCAGCTCTCTTCTCTTCAGAGTCTCCAAAATGCAGTTTGTGTTTTACCTCAGAAACATGGAGGCAGGAAACGGAGTTGTCTGTTCAGTTGTCTAGGGCTGGTCAGGGGTCTCTAGGGGACAGGCAGGCAGGATGCTGGGTGTCTAAACAGGGAAGGGCCCTAGGGGGCTCTGAGGAGATTGAGGTTTCCTGCATTTGGTGTGTTGACCAGTCCAGCTGTTTCCTGCTGATAGAGTGGTGGACAATGCCACAGTGACTCACCTCTGCTGTCCCTGTGAACAATGGTAGCTTTGCTTGGGGCGGGGGAGGGGAGTGGGGGGGGAGCTGGAGAGGGTTGTCATTTTAGTCACCTGATTGACCCTGCTGGGAGGAGCCAGTGACACCTTGAACCGCTTCCCTGCTGGCTCATGGTACTCTGGACCCCTGGCCTGGTGAGCGGCTTCTTTCTGGTTTGCTGTGGCCTGTCCTCACCCCCTGAGCATAGCTCACTTGGATTCTGGACTCCACTGACCAGCTGCCCGCCTGCCAGACTGGCCCTGCTCACTGTCCTCCCTTGCCCTGGGGCTGAAGTTCAGAGTTTGGCACACACATCACGGTTTGAGTCTCTGCAGGCATTTGGGGCTGGATAAGTGTCAGACAAGTGAGACAGCTGTTTGAGTCTTTAATCTCCTCCAGTGGCAGAGGATTAGACAATTTTTTGGTGGTTTTGTTATGTATTATAATTTTTTTTTGAAAGAACTGTCACTTGTTTTGTGTCTTCTAGGTTCTTATCACAGTGACTAAACACTTCTATGCTCTGTTCACTCACTAATCTTTCCAGTAACTCCAGAGGGAAGTAGCCTTACTGTCGTCACAGACTAGGACTCTGGAGGACCAGAGGGTGTCGAACTGCCCCAAGGTTCCAGATCTTTCTCACTTCAGATTCTTGGGACATGTGACTTTCTGGTAAGGACAGGGAGATGAAGAGTTTAAAAGTAGGTGGTGGCCCATCTGCAGTCCAAGCTACTTGGGAGGCTGAGGCAGGTGGATTTCTGCAAGTTTGAGGCCAGCCTAGCTTACATACTGAATTTCAGGACAGCTAGAGCTGTGTAGTGAGACTCTGTCTCATCCCCTCCCTCAAAAAAAAAAAAAAAAAATTAAAAGCAGGTGGTAGCCCACCTCCAGTCCCAGCTACTTGAAAGGCTGAGGTATGGTTGGTTGAGCCCAGGAATTTATAGCCAGACTAGATGGGCAGCAGACTTTTATTTCTTTAAAAAAAAAAAATAGGGCTGGAAAGATGGCCCAGTGGCTAAGAATTCCAAATTCCTTGTTTGCTTTTGCATAGGATCTGGGTTCAGTTTCCAGCACCCACATTTTAGTTCAGTTATACCTCTAGTTTCAGAGGCTCTTTCTTTTGATCTCCACGGGCTTGCATGTGATGCACATAACATACATACAGGCAAGAACCATCCATACACATAAACATTTTAAAAGTCAATTAAAAATAGTTTGGGAACTGTTGGTGGAAGAGGAACAGGCTGGATAGGAAGATGCAGAGAGGAGCAGGGCTAATCTCTGCCTGTATCCCCAAGGTCACAGCAAGGCCACAGCAGCCAGGCATTAACTGTTGGGTGAGGTGGTGTGACCAGTGCTGGCACGGGAGCTTCCAGAGTAATTCCAAGGTTCATTTCCACCTGCCGAAGTGGGAGCTGCTTTGCCTTAGCAACAGGGCTAGTCCTGATGTTAGCTGATGTTACTATGGTCTTAGCTGGCCCATGCATGTCTAGAGTTGCACCAGTGCAGCCTTGCTGGTTATGTTTATTGCATTTATTCGGCAGCTGGTATCAGGCATCTTAGAAATGTCCACTCACAGTTCAGTTTGCTGGAATTTATCCCAAAGAAGTGGTGTGTGTGTGTGTATTCAGTAAGACATCATCTGGAATAGCAAAAATTTCTAACCGTATAATAGAAAAATGTATGTTTTATACAGCAAGCTACAGTCAGCTAGAAGTAGAAGTTAGGTGGGAGCACACACATACATGCACACACAAAATGAATAAGTGACTATAATTAAAAGAAAAAGATGTTTTGGTGACGATTACCCAGCTGGGTACATGTGGATCATAACAATAATGTGCCATGTATTTTAAAAATATACAAGGAGGACTCTTGAATGCTTTCACCATAAAGAGATGATAAATGCTTGGGAAACTGCAAACATTTAGCCAGTGTGGACATTATACAGTTATTGAAATGTCGTGTGATAGCCAGTCAGTATGTACCATCTACATTTTTATCTACCAGCTAAGGAAAAAATTTAGACTTGGTTTAGTGCCTCAGTCCTGTAATGCTAGCACTCAGAAAGGTAAGACAGGAGGATATGGAATTTAAGTCTAGCCTAGGCTACAAAGCAAGTTCCAGACTAGCACAGGCTAAGTTATCTTAAGAACTAACAATAAGGAAGTTTAAATATGTTGTGGGATACTTTCATGTGAGGCACTATTGTATAACCTTTCAAAGAAGTCATGTCTTCAAACATGACACAATAACACAGCTCCCAGTGCTATGAAGGATGAGGCAGGAGGACAGGTTAGCCTGTGCTACATAGGAAGACTGTTTCAAAGGAACAGTCTCATGATTCAAAAAATGCTTCTAAAAATCAAGTGAGTGCTGGAAGAAACAAAGGTGTTGATGCTATAAATACTGGCTTTTTAGATTTATTTATCTTTACGCATATGAGTGGTTTGCCTGCATGTATGTTTGTATATCATGTGCATGCCATGCCTACAGAGGGCAGAAGAGAGCATCAGATTGCCTTGGAACTGGAGTTACAGACCTCAGCCACCACGTGGGTGCTGGGAATCAAACCTGGGTCCTCTGGAAGAGCAGCCAGTGAGTGCTTTTAACCTCTGAGCTATCTTTCTAGCCCCAAATACTACTTTTTTTTTCTTTTAGCAAAGGACAGTGCTAGTGATAGCTAGTGAGTCTTAGTGGTTTCTCTTTTCTCTTTTATGTCATATACTTTCCGAAGGTTCTCTAGTGAATGTCAGCAGCACAGAAAGGGGAGATGGGCTGAGGTCTGAGAGGGCTGCACCCCTGCTTTGTAGAGCTGGCCTAGCCTCACAGGCCAGGCACTCTGACAGGGTGGCGGGCTGAGTTTAGGGAGACCACCCCTGCCTTTCAGCTCCCTTCTTCCTCTTACACAGTCTTCTCTTTGCTTTTCTCCCTTAATTGGATGTAAATGTAAGACCAAGGGATGATTTTTCTTAAAAAATAACGTATTGTTTTTATTGGCTGCGTTTCCTGAACACTGTGACAAGAGAGTCATTTTAGATTTCTCACTCTGAAGAAACCCTAATTTAAGCTCCTTTCTACTCACGTGATCATGATTGATTTTTCTCTCAGTAGTTCAGATGGTTTTCGTCAGGGAGAAGACTTTCCTACTCCTGCCTTAAATGGCCTCTGAAAGCCCAATTTGAAGTGATGGCTTCTTGCCAGGTCCTGTTGGGCAGGGCCTGGCTGCCTGGCTCTCCCAGGAGATGGGGAAGGGGTGAGGGGAGCTTGAAGTCTTGCAGTTTTGTGGCTGCAAGTCAGTTTGAAGGTGACTCTCAAGTGAGCTGAGGACGTTTGTGATCTGTACCCCAGGTCAGCCTTGCTAGTGTTGGAGAGTGTGGAACCGGACTGAGAATATCATAGGGACTTAACTAAAGGCCCAGCACGTGGCTTTCTGGGTAATGCTGACTTCACTCCTAAGGGTGCTGGGTAAAACTAAAGCCTTGAGTATGCCAGACAAGCTGGAGCTATACTTGGTGTACGAAGAGTGACAGCTACCTAGAGCATCCCCTGTGTCAATCAGGTTAGTTAACCATCTCCAGTAGTTCAGACACTAGGTTTTGGATCAGAGACCCAGAGTCAGCCTCACCATTGTTGTGGCAGTGAGTTGCTCTCAGCTTCATGGAGCCCCCACTTCCCTCTCTGTAAAATGGGCATCATACTGAAATAAAACCTCATAGGAATGATGCACGGATTAAACATGCATGCGTTTAACGTTGCTGACAAATGCTCACTAAGTAAGCAGTATATATCTTATGGGCAGTAGATGGCAATGCTGATTTTAGAGGAGAGGTCTTCCCCACTTGCTCTGAGCCAGGTATGTGGCTGAAACGGAAGTCTCAGGGAATCTGCATTTCTGGCCACATTCTCTGCCCCAGTTCAGCCTTTAGGTGCTCTGCTCTCATTCTGGATGCAGCCGAGCTCACCTAGTTTCTTAGATATTTGAACTCAGCGGGGAATAGCCTTTCAGATCCCACACAGCCTGTTTTCCCATTGCTTTCAAGGTGGCCTTGAACCCAACATCAACCTTACATTGTCTCATGAAGAATGTCCCAGCCTCCTAAATGACTCCCCCATCCCTACTGGGGACCACTTTGCTCCACAGAGCATGAAACAGATGTAGCATTTAAAGTCCATCAGGCCACCTGCACCCTATGTATTTGTTTTTAACTGTTATTGTGGTAAAATACACATGGCATAAAATGTATCATTTAAGTAAATTGCAAGTTTTGAGTTGAGTGGGCCTGACACACGTTCCCACTGCTGTCTTACCATCCCCAGGCTCCAGGCTGTTTCCATCTTCCCGAACTGAAACTCTGTGCCCATTGAGAACTCACTCTCTAAAGTCTGCCTATTCTAGATACCTTATACAAATGGACTCGTCTACTGTCTGAGCTCTCCGGGGTAGATTTTTGTTTCCCCCACACAGCATAATGGCTTCAGAGTTCACCTAAGCTATAACTGGTATCAGAACACATTCCTTTTTTTTTTTTTTTACCGGGGAGTCATATTTCATGGTGCGCCTCTGCCATATCTTGTTTACCCATCTTCCATAAATGGTCATTTGGATGCTTTTTCACCTATTGTCCATTATATACCCCCCCCCATATTTTAAAATTAAGTAATCACTCTCTTCATTCCAAGTCAGCCCAGTGCATGTGTGTAATTGCTGTGCAATTGAAATGATGGGCTCACATCCCGAGTCAGAACATGGGTACTCACAGGTGTGTTCCTGAGTACTGCAGCCCTGTGTCCATTTTCTTTAATGGGCTAGAAATTATCCTTATTAATTTGTCACAAACTCCTAAGGGTCTGTTCCAGGAAGTGGTAAAGGGTCTTGGTTAAGGCTGTGGGTTCTGAGGTCAGACCACATGGCCTTGCCTCCTGGTCCCACAACATATTAGCTTGACAGTGATATGCTACTTGGATATCACTGATTAACTCTTGGATGCTCTGATTGCTGATGGGGATAGGGTAACTGCATTGAGGTTTAAATGAGATGATTTGTGTGTCAGAGCCAGCATAGCATCTGATGCATTAGGAGCCCCTAAACATTAGTTGAAGATAAAATTAGGGAGTTTGTTTGGTTGTTTTGAGACAGAATTTTACTGTGTAGTTCAGGCCCACATGGAACCTACTATGTAGTCTGGGCTGGCTTTGAGCTCACATTGTACCTGCTTCAGCCTTTAAAAAATTAATATTTATTCATTGTGTGTGTACACACACATGTGCTTGTCTTAGGGTGCATGTGGAAGTACCAGTGAACAACTTTGTGGTATTGAGTTTGTCCTATTACCACGTGGATCTCATGAATAGAACTTAGGTTTTTCAGTTCTCATGGCAAGCGCCTGTATTCATGAAACCATCTTGCCTGGCCCTGCTTCAGTCTCTCTAGTGCTGGGCTCCAAGTCTGTGTCTCCATGCAAGGAAAAGACTTCCACATCTTACCTGAGTTTGGGTCCTACATGCTTATAGCCTCCTGGGGAGTGGCTGAAGAGTACAGAGAAGGCGCCTGCTCCTGGGTTGGCATTCCCAGGAGGCAGAATAGAGCAGCCATGGGAGCTACGCAGAAGTCCCGCTCACTTCAGTACCCCAGTGCTTCCTCTCTGTCCCTCCCTCTGCTGGACCATCATGATGGTGCCAGCCTTGAATTTGGCCCTTCTCAGATGTCTCCTCTGCTGTCCCTTTCTTGCACTGGCCACTGCTTAGTAGGATGAACGTGGCACTTGGGGGAGGCATTTGGAAGCTGTCTGCAGTTCCTTCAGAACAGTGCTGTTGGGATGGCAGGAGGGCGATTTTCCTGTTGCTTCTGCTTCCCTGGGCCGCTCAGAGCTCTGTGAACCATGCACCCAGGGATCAATCCTGCTTCAGCTTGGGAACCTGAGCCCTCTGCCCAGAGTGAGCATATCCAACTGGAGAGTTTGGCAATATGTGAGGCAGACGTCAATTTCTCCCTAAAGCTGGTGGAGCTGGTGAGAACAGCCACTTCTCTATTTAAGTCTCTATTGACTAAAATTTCCCAAATATTTATCATCTACTCTCATCTCTCCTAGCATGCTGGAGTCAGCTTCTAGATGGCTGTGTTGAGGCCAGGGGCTGTCTATATTGCTCATGCTCAGGGACTTGTTCTGGGAGATTCTCCCAGTGTGGCTGAAGCTGAGGGTAGGAACCAGGAAGAGAAGGGTCAGAATATGCATGACAGGACCTTTCAGCCTGGTTGCAAAGCAGACACTTCAGTGTGTGACCTTAAGCAGGCTTCTCACCCTCTGTGTCCATACTGTCGTTGGTAGGATGGGGTTAATAATAACTTGCCCTGTGGAGATGTGAGGAGGCACCAAGGGAATCTGTAAAGTGCTTAGCGTAGCGTCTGGCACACTGAGGATGCGCTAAAAATGCAAGCTCCTTCTATTTTTATTGGCGAGTTTTATTTCTGCTGTTTCCAGCCTTCCTTCTTCCACCTTCTCTCTCCTGATAACGCGCCAATGCTGTTAGCATCCCAGTGCCCTTGAACTTCGGCCCCTGCCCCTCACTAAAACCATTCTTGTCACAGGAACTCCTACAGTGGCCATGCCAGATTTCAAGGGTCAGACCTTCAAGGTCACTGGGATATTGGTCCCCGATGTGCGGCACCCTCTTCTGACCTTGCTTCCCTGCGTGCTCTGCCCACAGTCCATACCCCTGCTGAAGTTTTCCATTCAGTCTTTGTAATTGTTCTCTACCTTGGGGGAGGAAAGGAACTGAAGGTTCATGGAGCCCTGTCTCGTGCCAGGAGCTTTCGGGCACACTCATTTTTTTTTTACCTGCCATGGACCATCATGGCGTGCCTTGGGTTTCTTCAGAGAAAGAAATTGAGGCACTCCAATAGCAGATAATAGGGAGGGTCACATGTGGATTGCAGCGCACGACTTGGCTAAGGCTGTGCTGTCCCCACTTCCCAGTGCTGGGCATTGGTGATGACGGGGGTGGGGTGGGGGGGTGGGGGGGTTGGGGGGTGGGGGGGAGGGCCTGCCTGGGATGCAAACCAGCATCTCAGCTGCTCTGTGTCCTGGATGTTGGGGACACTGTGGTGCTTTAGCTTTGTTACCCAAAGCTGCACACACTAGCTGCACCTCCCTCCTGGGGCTGTTGTGTATATTCCAAGAGGAAGCACTCTGATTCGGTAAGCTTTGGCAGAGCGTATGCACGGGCATGGCAAATGCGTGCGGATGCCAGCCAGGCTGAATGCTGTGCTGGGAGTTCGACTTCTCTGACTGACTTCTCACCCTCTGAGCAGGGCTGGCAGGCCTTGCCGTTGCTTGATAACAGGGTAACTCTGCCTAGAATCTCCTAGGTTTTAGATGTTTGTTCATTTTTAACGTGGCAAAGTAATGTAGACTGTACCATGTGACCATTTCAGGATTTTTTGTTGTCATTATTTGTTTGTTTAGTTTTTGAGATAGGGTCTCAAATAGCCCAAGCTGGCATCTAACTTGCTGTGTAGCCAAGAATGATCTGCCTCCCAAATGTTGGGATTATATGCCTGTGTCTACTCTCTGATCTCACTGTGTTCCTTTTAAAGGGTGAAGTTCAGTCCTTAGCTCGTTCATTGGGTCGTGAAATGATCCTATTGCCTTGTTCAACTTTTGCTTCAGCCTGTAGTTCTTAGCTATTGTTACCAGCCTCCCCCCTAACTGCAGTCCTCCCTCCCCTAAACTGCAGTCCTCTTTCCCCTAAACTGCAGTCCTCCCTCCCCTAAACTG
>JANHMN010000008.1:50285901-50342903 GCA_030674055.1 Rhabdomys pumilio
GGGGAGGGGAGAGGGCACTGAAGGCCACGTGCTGAGTATCTACCATGATGGAAGAGTGGCACTGGCCAGCCACCCTGGTCAGTTCCTAGCAGGACACTCACTGGCTCCACAGTATAGAACTGTCCTGGGTCATAGTTCCTTAGTGACCATTGGCATTAACTCTGCCATTGTGAGAGGTGATCCTTGGAGCTGCTCCCAGAAGGTGTCACATGAGGTTGGCCACCCTGACCCTGTTGGAGGTCAAGCTCCAGGCAAGTGCTTTCCTTCTCGTGTGAGCCAGTATTGACCTTGAGTCTCCATCCCCCATGCTGTGGCTAAACCAGAGCTAAACAAGTCACAATGTTAAAAATAGCCTCACCCCTCACTTACATGTACAGCATGCTGCTTCTGCGGCATGGCTGGGTGATGGAGCGACGCTGTCTTCCCAGTTACCCAGTTACCAAGTTACCAGTTACTGACATCTTAGTGTAAGTTAATCTTGTAGATATTTTGGCCTCAAAGGGATCCATGTAATAATGATCTTTCATTGTACAAATGGGGGCATTTTAAGGTTTTAGGGAGGAAGGAATTTACCAGGCATTTGACACAGACATTTAGGGGTCAACCAAAGCCCGAGTTCAGGTCAGACTCTGTCTATCTTGCCACTTGGATGGGCCAGGCAGCCGAGGGTTCCTGAGGGCCCAGTGTTTCTCTCAGGATAGCTGCTTTAGAATGGAAGTTGCTCAGGTTTTAAGGCCCACAGGGAATCTGACAGATAGATGGCTTTCTATAAGACAAGAAGGAAGGAGACCTTGGGACGGTGGCAGCTAGAGCTCTTTAGAGTCCTCAGTCTTCCAAGGTGGGAAGTATGGATCTCTGAGGTCTAGGCTGCACTATGAGACTAGCTGCCTAACAACAGGGCGACCACTAGTGAAGATGAAGGAATAGAAAAGACGGATGGGTGAATCAGTGACTGAGGCCCAGGACCGAAGGATGAGAGAGGTGATGTGTGATGTGGAAGAGACAGCCATGCTGGCACAGACGGGGGAGGGAGGGGCTGCGGGAGGACAAGTGTGCAGCCTGAGGCCCGCCTGGCTGTGGCAAGTGACAGGAAGAGCAGCTGCAAGGCACCAGAAGAGGAGAGGAGGAAAGTAGCCATGGTCAGGACCAATATCTTCCTTTGCTGCCGATTCAGACCACATTGCCATTCCAGCCATTCTGCCCTTTCTCCTAAGGCCTTGGATGGGTAGCCAGCATATCTTTTTGTACGGTTGTTTTGACTTTTTTTAATCTGGCACCCATGACTCTTGCCTAGGTTCTGCTTCACCTGGTGGCCACCTAGTCTCAATCCGGGCTTGTTGGGGAGGGGGATATGGTCCCCGAGACTTCTTGGTGGCCTTATACTGGTGCCTGCTCTTTCATGTGCTGGCCACTAGATGGTAGCAGGAAACCTGTTGGTTTTTCCCAGCAGGTTGTTTTAGTCAATCTAGCTCTCCCGGACATGTGCCCCTCTGCCTCAGTCTCAAATCGCACATGTTACAGGTTCTTGGATGGTTCTGAGGAAAGGCTGAGTGAGATGAAGCCACAGCAGTCTACTCTGGAGAAGTCGTCTCAGGGCACTGTCTCAGGCTTGGAGGTGGCCTTTTCAGCACCTTACCTGTGGCCAAACCTTTGTAGGGAACCCCTGCTGTAGAGGGCATTCTAGCTGTGCATTCCAGGGCTGTGTGGGGGCCAGAAGCAGAGAACAGGGCTCCGAGGAAGTCAAGACTGCGACCCCCAGACCTTAGCTTGGCAGCCTGAGTGGATGGTGGATGGTGCTGGTCACAGAGGGAGGGGGTCATGCCTGGGGTGGGGCTAGCCTGGGAAGAGCAGCAGTATAAGGTCAAGGATATGCTTTCCAGCAGCAGGGACACACAGCAATAGCAAACTCCCTGGAAGCTCAGCTTGAGTCCAGAAGTGGGCGGAGCCTGCCGATTTCATGGCTTATCTACTCCCAGCAGCCCCTGGGTGCAGTACTCCATCCCACTGCCCACAGCTGGTTGCAGCCACATGTAGCCTCAGATCTCTGCAGGGCAGTCCCACACTGTGCCAAGCCACGCCCCATTTCAGGTTCAGCCTTTCATGCTCTGAGTGTTGTTTCTGGGGCTGCAGGGTTTTTTTTCTGGTTTCAGGGCTCATGTGTTTTTCCTACACTTTGTGTCAAGGACAGGGCTGTCCTCTTGAGACCAATGTGTTTGTGGGGGTGGGGGGCGGTACTGGATGCTCAGAGAGGTCAAGGGCATGTTCAACATTTCCAAGATAAAGTGCTGAACTGGCCATTGATCTGGAGGCTGGGACATTGTTTTAGTCTTCCTGTAATGATCAGCTTTGCACATGGCAGGGTTAGTGGGTGCAAGAAAAATTCTCACCAGGATGCCAGAAATGGGGACATGCTCTGTCACTACCCCCACCTACTACCTCTGAGTATCCTACTAGTCTGTCCCCCAAACTGTAGGGATGGGACCCTAGTTGCTCTATGGAGCTACCAGATGGCCCCAGCTGCCAGAGCTTTCCGCTGGTCAGTGATGCTATGTAGGCATCTGGTAGGGGAAGATAGTGTTTCGTGGAGTGCTTTGCTTCACCATGGACTCTGGCTCTTCATGTCAGTGCCCTCTGCAAGCTGGGTATTTTTGAGGTTCCAGGCTGAGGTCCTAGGTTCTTGTGTAGGCGTGTCCACTTTATCACAGGTCTTCCGTCTGTGAGAAGGGGTCAGTAGGAAGTTCCCTGTATACCTCTATTTCTAATCACCAATATGTGCCTCCAGATCCCAAGTCATGTCCTGACCTCCCGATATTCTGGGTCCCAGCCCCCTCTTTCTGTCTCTTGGCTTTGCCTGCAGCCGGCTTTGTCATAGACACCCTCCATTGCCCTCCACAGGCTTTGCATTGGTGTCTGTGTCCACCCCACGCCTACCTGCATGTGGGGCTCAGTGGAGCACTCGCCATGTGCTCCCATTTCAAAGGCTTCTGCTTCCCAGCCAGCCAGCCAGCCAGCCAGCCAGCTTGGCTGCGTTAGGCCTCCTTCCAAGGCTCCAACATCCTGCTTGGCTTGTGTCCCCCCAACTCCAGCTGCAGCTTCCCTGTTGTGCTTCTGGCAGAAGGCATGCTGGGGTGTGTGGGGGGGGTTCCTTCCCCTTGGCCTCTCTTCTCCCTATTACATCAGCTTATAGCCAAATACCCCTGGGGTCTGCTAAGGGAGGGTTTTTCATTAATTTTTTTCCAATGGAAATATTTCCACCACTTGTCAGAGGGATTTTTGCATGCATCTCTTTAGGGGGGTTGACTTCCTCCCCCTTTCTTTCCCAGCCTCTTAGATGCTCTTGAAGTGGGCAGCTTTGTTTCCTTAGCTGGGCTGTGCTCATCTAGGCTGGCGAGGAGGGTGGTTTGGGTTCCTGAGCCAAACATTAGGTATCTGGGTCCTGACTGTCCTGCTAAACTGGCTGTGTGACTTTCAGGATAGCCCTTACCGTCTCTGGGCCTCTTGGTCCTTCATTTGTCCTGTGTTGGTGGTGAGGGGTAGTGCTTGCTGGTTCTCTGGCTATTGTGATTGTATTCGATTGGCCCTTGTCGGGGTCTAGTGCTGCAAGAGGCCCTGGAGGTGTAGGCAGTGGAGTCTAGGGCATGGCCAAGAGTGAGCAGATCGCTGACTGGTTCCTCTTGGCCATGTCAGGGATCCCTGAGTGGGAAGAAGCCCTCTACCTCTGTTGTAGCCAGCACAACAGAGACACCTCCTCCTGGCATCCCCTCTGTCACTATTTCACTTTGCCTCCCTTCCCACTACCCTGCTCCCCATTCCCTGCCCTGGCTGATGGCTTTGAGCCACCAGCCCTGCAGATGGGTAGGTCCTGGTCACTGCCCTGTCCTACTTTCTTCTCTACTCTCACCAGGCTCTCAGCTCAGAACCAGGCCTGGCTGCTGGTGACCTGAGAAGGGAGCCCCTCTAGGCACTTAGGCAGAGTTTAGCCCACCCCCTCCTGCCCAGGGCCCACATCTGGCCAAGGGCTCAGTTTTCCCAGCTGTAAATTGCCTCCCGCTGCCCCTTGGCATCTTCTCAGGTTTCAGCTTCATGGTCCTTTTTCTTTTTTGTGGGGGCGGGGTAGTGTCTAGGGAAAGAAGGCTCAGCTTGCTGTTCCCCCCCTCTACATGGCTGAGGTTGAGGAAAGAAGTCTTTGTCCAGGTGTTGGGTGAACTGGCATTTTTTTTTTTTTAAATCAGGTAGCTGAGTAGCAACCTGTTTGAATTAGATTTGTCTTTTCCAAGCACTTCCCCAAGAGGCCAGCCTTACTGTATGATGTGTCTCTCTACAGTGGCAGGAGGGTCTTTTGTTCTCTGCAGCCTGGCTCTTGGCTTGCAGGGACTTGGAGATGCTGGCATTTTCTCCACCTCTGTTTTCCCCCTACTGCTTCTTGGCATATCCCTTAACCTAATGTTTAGCCACAGGGATCATCTTGACTCCCTGCACCCTTCAGGTGGCCTTGCTCCCTCTCACAACTGATGAATCTCTGGCTCCTGCATATCACATGTGGGGCGTAGGTCATGCTGCATCTCTATAGATGCCAGGCTCTCACTGCAGATCTTGCTCTTGCTTTGCTATGACTCTTGATTCTCCCTTCATGGGGAAAGTAGGGTTATTTGGACCACAGAAGGGTAGACATCTCAGGGCAACCACGAGCACTGCCTGGGAGGGGATGTGACGAAGTGGCCATGGCAGGGGTGACGGCTGTGGTATTGCAGGTTGGTGTTTTCTGGGGTAGCTCTGGATTATCCTTGGTTTTATGTATTCCATCAAGGGAATTCTGGGGATGCTGTGGAAAACAGAGGCCTTGTCTTGTGGATACAAGGCAGTGAGTATGTTGTAAAAATAAAATTACAAGTGGTAAGAAGTGTGTTCATCCCAGGCTTCAGGGCTATGGGTCAACCAAGGGGAAAAAACATGCCTCTTGCCCAGATGGGCTAAGAAAGTACTGCCCCTGGTATTCCAAGTCACAGAAACAATCCCTGGAAGTAGGCAGGGCTTTTCAAGAGACAGTACTGGACTTTAGATCTAGTATAGTACATGGAGGAGATTGGGGGAGCTTCACGGTAAAGGGCCAGAGTCAGTTTTGGAGTATTTGCAGGTGTGTGTGTGTGTGTGTGTGTGTGTGTGTGTGTGTGTGTGAAGAAGATATGTAAGTGGCTTGCAAATGATAAGGGGATTCTGGAGCTTATGGTGTGAGACCCCACGGATGTTTTAGGGTGAGGTATAGGAGGACCTAGAGCAAGTATTTATGTTAAACTGGTGGATGTGGTTTTGGGGTTCCATGTGTGAGGGCACGAGGACATACTGTGTCCCTGGCAAAGGACAGAGTGAAGAGTGGCCAAGCGTAGAGCAGTGGAAACGTGGAACTTGTTACAGGAAGTCAAACAGAGAAAAACCAGGGGGTTATCTGGAAGGCTTGGGAAAGTGGGGTGTGTGTTGAAGGCCTGGGATAGGCCAGTAGGAAGTGATGGGATGCGTGGATGTGGTAGGTTAATGGAGGTCAAAGGGACGCGGGAAACTGGACCAAAGGGTGCCATGGGACTCAGTGGACATTTACCCAGAGGCTTTGGGGTCCTGGCCAGAGGGATGGACTGACTTTTGTGTTATCCAAGGTGACCCCCATTCACTAAAACTAGCTTCTCAGTGTCTAGACTTCTTTAGCCCTCTGAGCTGTGGGTGCCCACAGGGGCATCTGAATGCAAGCTGGCTCCTCCTCTTAGCAGAATTTCGATGGCTTTTCCAGCTGGTCCCCCTCACTTCCAGCATGGCAGTCATGGATGCTCTGCTCACCTCTGTGCTTTCGGGATGCTGTGTGTCTTGGTGCCACTCCCTTCTCCCTGTCCCCTCTTCTGCTCTGTTCAGGTCCACTCATCTTCCCAGGACTACCAGGACCCCTTTGTCTCTGAGGAAGCCTGGTGTGACCCCATCACCCATGGCTCCTCTTTCTGTTGCTTCTGCCGCCCCATTGACCCTGGTCCTCATTCACTTCTGGCTTTCATGATGGTGGTGCAGGCCTGTGGGATTTGGCCTGGTGTCTGAGTGCTTCTGCAGCACAGGGCTAGTGGTCTGGTTGCATGCTCTGGATCAGGTCCCTCATCTATAGCTCCAGCCTGGCTCCACTGTGCCCTGGGCCTCTCTTCCTTTCCTCTTTGTGGGAGCAATGCCTCACTTGATGAAGCCACTGCTTTGAGTATGCTGTTGCCTAAGGCTGATACAGAGTGGGTCACCCCACTCAGAAGGGGACCTGTGACAGCCACTAGTAGAGCTCACGGCTACCTTCTCCCTTGCCTACCTGGCTAGCAGGTGAATAACAGGGTTTGGTGCTCAAGGCTTTCCTGTAGGGGAGCTCCCAGGATACCCTCTGACATACATGTCTTTCAATTGAGGCAATTGTGCAGAGGTGAGGCCCATCCAGGCTCACTTACCAGATCCTGAGAGCCATCACCTGCCTGCTGTTGCTGGGTTTGTGCAGCCCTGGCTGCTGGGTGTGGGGTAGCCCTGGCTGCAGGGGCCCAGCCCTGCCTGTAGGGACCCAGCCCTGACTGCTTATGTACTCTGCTTTGCACAGACCATTCTTACATACCATAGCACACTACGCCACAGGCTGCCCTCCTGGTGTAGGGGTTCTTCTCTCTGCTGGGCTCCAGCCCTGCTTTCATTGAACCCAGTAGGGTTCAGTCTGCTTCCCTCTGTGCAAGCCACTCCAGCCTTCTTCCCCCTCCCTCTCCTGAGAGGGCATGAATCTGTTCCCAGGCTGGTCCTAGCTGGAGGAAAGGGGCTGTGGGATGAAAGGTGATATATAAATGTAAGGTGATGATTATTTATTTGACAGGGACAGCTGCCTGTGGTGAAAAATGTAATCTAGTAATCCTTGTGTGAAAATCGGATCTGGGGCTCAGCAAGCTGTCCGAAACAGCAAAAAGACCATTTTCTCTCTCCCCACTTCCTTACCCCCACCTCATCCTCAACAACCATGCTTACTCCCCAAGTTCCCAAGCTCTTACAGCCTGGTAGTGTGTCTGTAGATGCATGTAGCATACATCCGTGTACATACATTGCACATCCTGCTACATGTGTATTGCATACATGTGGCACACACTCTGTGCATTTTGCTTCTTTTGGTTGTGGTTAGCAGTCTATCAAGGCTTTTTAAGTGTTCCCACTTATAACTGCTTTCTACCAGGGAAAGTTTTACATGATCCTGGCCACATGGTATCTAAATCAACCATTTCCCGACAATGAATGATAAATATGTTTAAAGACGATTTTTAATATACATATTTTATCATTTATTAAAGACAATAGCAAATTTGCATACTAATAAGGTGGACGAGCTTGCGTGTTTTCACAGAAAGAATTACATCTTGGTGGAATATTTGATGCTGCAAGACACAGAGCATCTTCAGTGTTTTTCAGAGTTGATCGATATTTTGATTTAATGATCGTCAGTGCTGAGGGTGCTACTTCACACAGATACATAGCACGAAGCCAGCAGAAGTCTGCTGAGGCCTATTTGAGAAACTGTTGGAAAATCTAAACTAAAATCTGATTCACAATTTTTTTTTTATGACACTCAAGGCAGCAACTCCAAGAGTAATTTTTAAAAACCAAACATTTCTAATACAACACGATCCAAAAAGATACGCTGCTTTGATTCTTAGGCGCTGAGGAGTGACTCTAGGAAAACATGCAAAGCCTTTGTTTTCCGTAATCAAACCGTTCTGTTTCTGTAAGAGCACACAGTGTTGGATCTACTGAGAACACTGCTGTTCGTAGCATGCAGGGGTCTCTGCTCTCAGTGGAGATGCCGCAGGCTGTGTTCATTGGTGGTGTGTGGTGTGACAGGTCACATCCTGTGTCCCATGTTCAGAAACAAGGCTGCAGGGGAGTCACATGATGCACCGCAAGTGAGCTCCACCAGAATCAACTTGGGTTCACTACAGATTTTGCTTTGAATTAGGTTTTGGTCATTGTGAATATAGATAGAAACTTTTTCAGCACCTCCCCTCCCAGTGTTCATTTACAGATGGGATTCGGTCACAGCCCCCTGTTTAAGAAGCTTGACTTTCTAGGACTTTGAAAGCCAAGACATTAACGGTGCAATATTGCTAACTAACCCCACCCTGATTTGAACTTGCTTTGCACAGACATCTTTCCTTGCTCAAGCTTGTGCATTGCATTGAGCTGTTGGGTCTTTTTTGGTTCCAGCCTGCCTCAGGTTTTCCTTGTCTCCATCACCCTGGCAGACTGAAGGGCCTGGTCAGCATGCTAAGATGCTGTCACCCTGAGTGTTTCCTTATGATGAGATTGAAATAATACATTTTGGGTGCATCCCCACAACACTGACACTCCTTGGAGCACAGTGTCAGGGGACCATGAAGCCGTGTGTGTTATTACTGGTGACGTCACCCTTGATCACAAGGAGGAAGCAATACCATTCAGTGCCCATGCTGTAGAGCTATAATTTATTCTCTGAAATTAATAAGTGTTTGGAGGAGTGGATACTTCTGACACTAGACAAATACCCAGTTGTTTTTTGGACATTCACCCACTAATTTTAGCTAATCCGTCAGCCATGTTGCCCGCTACAGTGATGTTTGTATAAATGTAATTTTCTGTTTACTTCATTGTTCTGCATTTATTAATTGTAACTCTGGAAGGAACTGTCTTCTTCCACTTATTTATTTATTCACTTAGTTATTCTTATCATCACAGACTCATAAATATATACCACAATAAAAAGCACGGACAAATGATACATAATAAATATGACATTTATTCTGTGGATTCTGGCTGAATAGTTGCTTGCTTTGTTCCAGTAGTTCTTGCTAGAGTTATTGAGATATCTTTCAGTTGGTGCCTGTGACTTTGGGAACCAACATGGATCCTAGCTTTTTACTTTTAAAGCATTGCTTATGTTCAGGCATTACAGAAAACTCTAGAGTCATGCTCTGTCCCAGGAACCAGTCACTTCTGTGAGGATGCCTGTTTCTGCTGGAGACTGGTGTTCTGGAACTCTGACTTGGTTGCTGCTCTGAAGAGCCCTGGCTCCTGTTAGAGAATGATGTCTAGAAAGCAGGATGCAGGCCCGAGCTTGCTGATTGATGCCAGGGTCTCCCTACTTCCAGGGCTTCCCAGAGAACAGAGCTGGGAGACAATGGCTGCCAACAAGGCCATGCATGTATCTATATCTATTTCTATTTATATTGTTAAAATTGTGAGTTTGTGCTGATTTTTAATTGCTTTTCATTTGGCAGCGTTGCAGCTGGCGAGGACCTGGGAAATCAAATCCAAGCTGTCCTCTCTCGGAGGAGAGTGACTGAGGGGATCCAGCTCAGGTGACCTAACCAGGCATTCAGAGGTAGGTCTGGGGCTGGAGCTTGGGTATCTGGATACCTGATGTATTAGGTATGTTTCTAGTATGATAAAACACCACAACCAAGGCGACTCATAGAAGGAAGGGTTTATTTGGTTTATGGTTTCACAGGGATCAGAGTCCATCACTATTATGGCTCAGAAGTGTGGAAACAGGCTGGCATGGGGGCAGGAGTGGCTGAGAGCTCACATCTCATACTGCAAGCAAAGAGAAAAAAATTGACATGGTGTAAGATTTTAATGTCTCCTCTAGCAAGGCCATATCTATTCCTGACCAAAGAGGGCCACCAAGTAGGGAATCAAGTATTCAAATGCCTGAGAATATGGGGGACATGTTATTTAAACCAACCATACCTGACATCTTTTGACAGCAAATGAATCTAGTGTATTAAATAGTGTCCCTGTCTACACTGATATCTGCTTGGAGCCCATCTGCTCTTCTAGTTTGGAATAAGGGTCTTTACTGATGTAATCAATCTAAGATGAGATCCTCTAGGGTTGCTCATATTGAGTTAGCTGATGACTGGTGTTCATCTTAGCGAGACATTTAGACACTGAGGCACAGGGCAAATGCCATTTGATGACAGAGGCAGAGAGGAGTGATTCGTCTGCCAAGGACTGCCAGCTACATCCACATCTGAGAGAACAAGGAGGCTCTCTCAGTAGTCTCACAGAGGCCTGGCTCTGTGGACATCTTGGTGATCTAGAACTCTGGGGCGTGAATTCTATTGTTTCAGGTGTTAGGTTATGAAGGATCTCACGCAGCGAAGCATCTGATGGGCATTGCTGTTCATCCTCTGCATATAGGAATATTCACTTACTATTAAAAGATGGTGGGTGTGGTGCCCCATATTCTCAAGCAAATGAATACTTAGATAGCAGGATCCCCAGTCCTCTCAGTGACTGTCCTCTGTGAAGTTCCTCACCCAGGGGGAGCCCTGGGCAGTGCTCTGAGAACAAGACTTCATGAGTTGTGGTTCTAGGCCAGGGCACCCCTTCAGTGACGTTTGCATTTGGGCAAGATGAGGATACAAAGGGCTTTGATTTTGAACGGTGCCTTCTGATGGTCCTTACTCCTTCCCCAAACCTTGGCACTACCAGGCTGGTCTCCTGCAGCCTGTGTCTTGCCTTGCGCAGCTCGAGGGCACTTCGTTGTGATTGCTGCTCCTGGCTTCACACTTCCACTTTATTCCTAAGGCTCTCTCTGAGCCCTTTCATGAGCACAGGCAGCCTGGGGCATCCTTTGCTGTGTGGTGTGTAGTTCACTCTGTGCTCAGGACCTCTGGTCACCCTCACCTCTAGGCCGAGCACGGCACCAGGCTGTTCTGTCATAGCTTCACTAACTTGTTCTTCCATGATGCCCTTGCCCACCCAGCATGGCTCACCTGGCACTTCTCTTACTTGGGAAGTGGCCTTTTAATGTCAGTTTGTTTTGACTCACAGATTTGATTGAGCACTTTTGCAGGATAGGGACCATGGTCTACCTCAAAGATGCTCCATTTGGATTGGTGTGTGTTGTCTTTATACTAGGGAGGAGGGGGAAAGAGGCAGAGGACCACCCACATCAGCATATCTTGTTGTCTTTGGGGTAAAGATTCTGAGCTATATAAGGAGAAATTGAGACTTTAAAAACAAAACAAAACAACCCTGCTATCTTGCCACCCTGCATCCCAGTAGCACATTCACGGCAAGGGCAGGCAGGGTAGGGACCAGGCGTCTGTGGCTTCCCAGCAGGCCCCTGCCAAGATCATCCTGTCCTGCTCTTTGCTCATTCCTCTGTCCAGATGGCTAGGGGAAGGCATGGCTGGCATCAGCTAAGGTGATGTATGGCCAACTGGGGCCAGAGCAGAAAGGGGCCAGACTATTAGGGGTGTCAGGCTGGGAAATCGGAAATTAAAGGCTGGAGCCATGGCCAGCAGGACCTCCCCCTGGTGCAGTATTCTGAGATCACCTGTGGTGGGCTTCATTACCAAGGGTACATGGGAGGGAAGGCCTGTTGGCAGGCCTTGCAGACAGATGGTTGCCGGCTCCAGCCCAGTCCAGCAATGAACCTTTGGGCACTCAAGACCTACAGAACAAGTACAAATAACTTTACTCTGAAGCCATATGCCCTCTGGCAAGCCAGGTCCCCTCTTGGATCTCAGTCTTGTCATGTGTAAAGATAGAATTTGGATGAGAAGACTTTTCAGTGTCTTCCAACCTCACCATAGCCCAGATTATGACCTATAGGGTTGTAGCTGATAGTCAAGGGGTAGGCCAAGGAGCCCATTGGAGAAGGATGGCCTCAGGGTGCAAAGGTCAGGGAGGGTTCTTGGAGATGAGGTCTCTGAAAAGGCAGAGAGGCTATCCCTGTCTCTTGTCCTTGGCATTGTCTTTCCATTTGTCGTCTGTCCACCACCCTCCATCTTCTTACAGGCGCTTATTAACACCTACTGTGTTAGGCACACAGCGGTGAGCAAGATGTGGTTTAGACAAACTGCCGCACATGTAATTAATAATAACCAGACTCAGAAGTTCAGGTGCCTCTGCGTCCTACCTCGCTGCCTTGGTCTGTGCTTCCTTCTACTCTCTTCCATCCCCCCTATTGTCCTTCATGGCCTTGTTTCTGTGGCCTTTCAGTACCTCCTCAAGGTTGGGATTCTTGGATGCTGCTGGCCAGAAAGGCGAACCATGCTTGCCCCCAGAGTTTCTTTATTGTGGGGCCAAAGGGGGAGGAATGAATGCCTGCCTGCTTTACCAGATGCTGCATAGCTTCTGAAGGTGTGACACCCTTTTGGCTTTGGAGTTAGACATTTCTTAATTTGTATCCTGGTACTATCTTCCACAAGTCAGCCTCCTTCTTCCAGCCTTAGTTTCTGTGTCTGGACAAGAGGTTTAACCACACTTATCTTGTTTTGGGGATATCAAATGGTCAAATGTAAATGAGGGGGCCTTAGTGATACCTGGAACACAGCAGGCGCTGACTTTCTCTCCCTTCTGCTTGGGTTTGTGGCCTGGTGGTTGTGAATCTGGGCTGGAGGTAGGGAAGGCCAGGAACTGTGTGGTTCCTGCTGCAGCCTGAAGCCAGGCAGGGCATGGAGTGTCGCTGGGCAGCAGGAGGTGGTACCCTGGACAAGATGCAGACCTTGAGCTTGGAAAGGCCAGGAGTCTATCAGGGGCTACAGAGAATGCCAGGCATCTCATGCATCCCAAAAATGAAGTGTGCTGTGACAGCTGCCTGCTGTGTCCTGCTGGGTGTGGGAGCCAGAGAGACCCTCAGTAAAGAGGGTGATCGGTGAGCCTGCAGGACTCTGAACCCTGGAGACTTCTCACCCCTTCAGGGTTACCATGGTCTCCTTCTCTCTTTGTGTGAGCTACCTTGGAGGTTTTGTTTTGTTTTTGTTTTTTTGTTTTTTGTTTTTTTTTGTTTTTTGCCTTTTTGCCACCCCTGTGGAGAGCTTCTTGTGGCTTTGCCACACCCATAGGAGCATTCCTCTGTTCTGTCTGTCTGGGATGTGGTCTGTCTCTGACTGTGTGTTGAGAGCATTTGCAGTGCATCTAATGTGCCTGAGGAGCTGATTTTTTAAAACAAAAATTTTCATCTACTTTTGACTAAGAAAGTGTAAATGTAACTGGCCACCTGCTCCAGCGGATGCTGCCCTACATGGCCTTGCTACCCTGCACTGGCCCACCTGTGGTGTGAGGTGCCTTCAGAGGTGTGTATTCATCGCTACAGTGTACCTATATGAGACGATAAAGGATTAGACCCACAACTGTAAAGACTGAGGCCCACCATAGAGTAGGCACTAGCATCCTGTCCTTCTGATTTCAAGAGCTACTCTGTGGAAGACTTTGTTGGCACACAGGAGAACTGGAAATTGAAGCCAGAAAGGAACTGATATTTGGTTCTAAGTCTGTAAAGATTCCCAAGTTTGATTTGTGACAGAGCCATTCCTGCTAACCCCATGCCACCATCCACTCGTGTGGCCATCTACCTTCTTGCCTGAATGCAAGGGCCTTGGTTTTGTCCTTGTGGCCTGGGGTTGGCTGGTGAGTGGGAGGGCTGAGGTGGGGTGCAGGATCTCTCATAGGGCTGCTGCTCCAGGGTCTTAGACACGTAGCCTTACTCCGGAGTGGCCTCGTTCTTTGTGGAATCCACAGACACCTGCCTGGCTGTGAAGGACCAGCAGGGATTGGGGAGCAGGGTCAACATGGAGTCGAGTGCTCACATTCCATCCTTAAGGAGAAGTGTGCAGATGAGACCCTTGTCTCCTTCCTCTCCAGTGCCGGCTGGGACTCTGCCCAGCCAGGGGAAGGGCCCTCCCTCAGTCCAGCTGTTGTGCACCCCAGCCCCTCCTCCACCGCTGCAGCTGTCCTGGCTCCATCAATCTCAGCCAAGGCTGGGTGGGGAGGAGGGGGACAGGGAGAAGAGGGGCCTCTTGCATGTGTCTGGCTGAGGTAACTGGCTCCTGCTTCTAGGGGAAGTGTCTCCAGAGGGAGGAGGCTTCAAGGGTTTTCTCACCCTGGCTCTTGGGTAAATCATGGGGTGCTGGTTGCTCAGCTTTTAGCCTCATGGAATTTGTTTTTCGGGGAGGTCAGCTCTCTTTTTGAAAGAAAATGGGAACACGCAGCCTCTCCCTTCATCTTCTGACTCTTCAGGCCTTGGCACGCTCACTCAGCGTTGCTGAGATTGCCATGAGTGTATGAGTGAACAGTTGGTGAGGAAAGGGCTAGGGCCTTCGGGCCTAAGTTGGTGAGACTGTGTGTGATGGTCAGACTTAGCTGTGTGGCCTGCAGGACAGGGACATTTTGTCCCAGCCTGCACAGGGTCAGGGAGATGCCTGACAGCATCTGTATCATCTGTGCATCCTGTTCTGTTTCCTAAAAGCTAGTCCTTGAAGACTCTAAGGACCTTGTGTTCTCTCTCTGAACTCAAGAGCAAGATGAAAAGAGAAATAGAGAAAGAAGTCTTTCCTGACCAGACCTCAGTGTGTCTACAGTGTGGGGGAAATGTGGCTATCGGCTCTACTCCAGCAGGTAGCAGCTTGGGGTAAGAGGTTGACCCAAGGCCTCTGGAAGAAAGGCTGTAGGACAGAAGCATTTATTTTGTTTCCCTTTCTTAGTTTCACCTAGCTCAAATGCAGGTCAGAACACGACTGTTAGTCAAGGAATAGACAGCAGTGATTCCAGGCCTGGCTCTGAGTTAGAGACATCTGGGAAGCTTGTCAATAATTCAGATTCCCAGGCCTCTGTCCCAGGTCCTCTGAGTCTGCAACCTGCATCTTGAAAAACATTGCTGCTGATTTCCATGTGGAGATAGAGTTGGGCTGGGCCAGCGGTCCCACCGTTCAGGAGGATCCTCCTGGGAAGTAGCTTCTCATGAGTGCCCCTGAAACATGCTTCTTCTGAGAACCAGTTGTCACGTGAGCTGCTGTTCAGGCACTCTACACTTTGTGACTCTCCGTGGTGTTCTAGGCACAGCTCGGGCGCAGGCAGTGTGTGTGAGTGGAGTGTGGAGCCTGCTTGCAAGACAGACAAGAGAGCCCATAGTTAAAATGCAGTGTGAGAGGTGGGCTGCTGGGGATGCTCACTGGGTCACTGCGTTTACTTGGTTCTTCCACGAGGGACCAGGGATGTCCAGAGAGATGGAAACTTAGCAAAAGCTCCCAGGAAGTTTGATGTTGGTGTTTGCTTGCTGTTTTGTTCTTTAAGGGGAGCCCAGAAGTGTTCACATTGGGATAAGTGGTCCCAGAACTGTCAGTAGAAGATGGGGGCAGCCAAAAGGCCTGGTGTTTGTCTATCTTGGTTTCTGCCATGTGATTTCTTGGGTCCCAGGTCTTACCAATAGTATGAAGATTCTAAATGGCCGACCTATACCAGCTGCTGCTCAGAGAGCGTTAGCTTTTCTTCCTTCCTTATGTTACTGAGTCTTTTTTGATGAGGACAGTATGTATTTGTAGCCCTCAGACTTGTGGAGCTCTCCTAGCTGGGGTTGCCTAGTTTGTTAATTCTCACATAAGGGCAGACTCCAGTGTGCCAAGTTCTAGGCACTGCAGGAGAGAGAGGGTGGGTACTACCCCTTCACTCCCTCAGGCTCGCTCCCGCCTTTGGGGACCCAGCCCTCTCCTGTGCCTTTTAGCTCAATGTTCCCTGCTTGGCTTCCAGACACATTGCTGGTGCGCTCAGCACGCCCGCCTTCTCAGGAAGCTGCCTTCACCCAAGCCTTCGTCCTCCGCTTGACATTAAACTCTGTCAACATTTTTTCCCCATGAAGTTCTTCCTCCTCCTGCACAGTCCCCAGTCTCCAGCCGGCTTCTCAAGCCAGGGACATGATTGGATTGCAGTTGCTAGCACTTCCTGGAGCTAGGTCCCTGGAGAGCCATAAAAATCCAGGAGTGTTTCTGGCCACCTTTCCATGTAGTCTGTAGTTCACTGTCACACGCCCGCGGAACACGTGAGTGTTTGCATGCGTAGTTTCGTGTGTGCGCCTGTTGTGCATGTGATCACGGGTGCATGCCCACTGTATGTACTCAGCTTTGAGGGAGCTTTCACGCTGGGTTACCTATGCCATGCATCCCTGGCTGCCAATCTGAATTCCTTAAGTGAATGTTCTGACTCCAGGCTGTAGGGGCCAGCCCCGTGTACGTCATCGGAGTGGGCACCGAGCCCACAGCAGAGTGGATTTGGGTCTTGGCCGCACTACATTCCTACCATTCTTTTCTCACAGGAAAAGTGCCTGAGAATAACCCTGGGTTGGGATTGCCTGTGTACAGGAGGGGCTGTGGCTTCTACCCCGCCTTCACATTTGGTCCCTCTTGGCCCCTTCAAGCCCTTCCCTCCTACCTCCTCTTAATGGCAGATGCAACCAGTTGGGTGGCCCACAGGGCTGCACATGTCCGTCAATAGTTTAATGACCTGACCAGCTCTGCTGCTGCCCTCTTCCCACCCTTGGAGGCTGCCACCCAGGTGCCCATTCCTAGGATTTGTTCTCCACACCCAGATATGGAACCCACTGGGATGGCAAAGAATGACATCACTCTCTCTCTCTCTCCCTTCCTGCATCACCCTCCACTTTTTTACTTCCTTAAAAACAAAAACAACCCCCTTGAGCCAGCCTGTGGAATTGAACAGGAACGCCAGCCATCAGGTGTAAGTGAATCTGCTTGCAAATGAAAAAGCCCACTGGGTTGGGTTCGACTGGGGCTTTTGGCTCAGATGCTCTCCCCTTTCAAGTAGGTTTTCCTCCCTCTCCTCCTACTTTCCTCCCCAGGGATTTCTTAGTGGGAAATCTCTCCCTGGGGAGTCTGATCTCATTGGAAACTGGAGGCAAGGACGTTTCTTTCTGTTTTCCGAGGCAACTACTGTTTGTCACAGGAAGGCACCTGCCACTTCACAGCCCCTCGGTGCTCAGCCACCCAGGAAACCATTGGGGATTCAGTTCTTCTGGTTATCTGCTTGCCCCCAGGGACACCCAGCTCCTCTCTCGATTACCCATCAAGCCTTTGCCGAAGGGTTGGCTTAAGGCCATGATGGGCTGGGCTTTGTGGTCCTCCTGTCCTTCTGCCTCCATCTGTGTTCAGAGGTCCCAGCAGCAGAGGAGACAAAGTATATCTTGAAAATGGATAAATGAAGGACAGTCATGGGGACTCACGGGGAAGGAGACAGATTACGTGGGTCCACGGGTGTGAGATCTCTGATGTTCTGGGCTGTCTCTAGCCTGGAGGCCAGAATCAGAGTCCCTTTCTTTCCTTACATGGCATCAGAAGGCGCACTTGGAATCCGCTGTGCAAATCACGAAGACATAGAGGGTCCTGCGCATGTGGTGGGTGGGGACCCCAGGGTGTCAGGAAGTCCGTGCTCAGTGTGGAATGCCGTGCCTCCTTTGATAGAACATGGTGGGAGCGGTACGGAGCATGCTTTCTTTGAAGCTCTCGAGTCTGCAGACTGATTGATGTCACTCTTAACTTTGCTCCCGATCCTGTAGCCCTTCCACTGGCCCAAACACGGCAAAGATGGTCCACCTCTTTCTTACCACAGTCTGTTTTTGGATCGTGCTAGTTTATTTCAGGGTCAGAAGCAGCTGGGCATTTTTAAAGAAAATTATTATTGTCTAAATCATGCTTTGTAATAAGAATGCAAATCAAAGAGACAGAAAAGGCCTCACAAGCGACTGTCATGACAAACCAACCTTCTGATAGTCCATGGTGCCTTCACCCACGTTTGCTTACCAGCGTGTTGCCGTAGTCGGAGTGTACACAGGATTTTTGTATTGTTTGATTTATTTAATATTCTACCACAGGCTCCATAATCATCACAGTCAGACTTTTAAATGGCTGCATAGAGTCACCAAGTGTTTTCCTAGTAGCTTGTGGAAGATCCGTTAGTATATGTTGCTGTGACATTACATGTGTGAGTGTGTATGTGTGTGTGCATGTGTGCACATGTCTCTTTAGCTATCTGTCTCTACTCTCCTTTGTGCTATTTGTTCAGGACAAATTAGGAGGCCCGACATTCCTTCATTCTTTCCTAGAGTAACGGAAGAACTTACTATGGGTTGTTAAATACCAGGCGGAAGTCAGGTGCCTGAAAGCAGCCCCAGATTTAGCTCAGTTCACAGTCTGATCAGTGTCTGTCCTCACGGACTGCCCTTGGGAAGTCGGTCTGGTGCCTGAGACCGAATTTTAGAGGCTGGCTACTGCATTTTTTTGTTGTAGCTTTGGCTTTGAAGTCTCCTGGCCTGGGTGTCTATATCCAGAGTGTGCTGCTTGGTTTATTCAGGAATTCTTTTTTGATTCGTTTGCTTGAGATATGTCTCCTATAGCCCAGTCTGGTCTCAGACTTACTATATAACTGAGGATGGTCTTGAACTCTTGCTCCTTCTGCCTGCATCTCCTGTGTACTAGGATCAGGTACACTATGGAGGCCAGCTTGATTTTTTCCCATGTGTTTTCCTGTCTGATGCCATTGATGGCTATGGGAGAGACTGAGCTAGCTTCCACCCACAGGGAACATGAAGTCTCTGATGCCTGTATGCTCAGCCCATTCATCAGTAGTCAGTGAACTTGATGCAGGGCTGAGAACGCAGATAAGGGATCCACGATGCCGTGGTGGGGCCTGTGACAAACTGAAGATTGTGCGCATGCTCGATCTGAGCGCTGCTCTTCAGGTCCAGCTGATTGTTTATGGAGCCCGGCGTTGCCAGAACTTACATTTCTTTTTCTTCCTCTCTGTGTCTTGGTCTTCTTGCTGTGTAGCAGAATGCTCAAACCTGTAGAACACAATTGCAAATATTTGGCTATGCAAAAGAGGAGCTAGTGCTTAAAGTCCAAATGGGGAACATGATTCTTTTGTTTAAATCCTTCCAAGCAGAGCTCAGTTCCTGCTGGCATCTGGGCTCCAGGTCTGTAGCAGGAGTTGCCGCCACTGTGGGCCTTCAGTGATTCTCCTTGTCCTTGGCCTCAGGGGTTGAGGTGCCAATAGTCAGACATGAGCACTGAAGTTCACTTTCTAGACCCTCCCGATGACCTCTGCTGACATGACATGGTCGGCAGACATAGTTGGAATTCCCCAAAGGTCAAGGGTCTGGATCTGCTGAGGAACCTGTATGTTTCTTTTGTTTCCAGAATCTTCTGATTTTCTTTGTCTCTGTCTCTCTCCTTCCTTTTTTTTCTTTCTTTCCTTCTTTCCTTCCTTTTCCCCCCTCCCTCCCTCCCTCCCTCCCTCCCTCCCTCCCTCCCTTTCTGTCTTTCTTTCTTTCTGGCAGGGGGCAGGGTTTCTCTGTGTAGCCCTGGCTGTCTTGGAACTCACTCTGTAGACCAGGCTGGCTTTGAACTCACAGAAATTCACCTGCCTCTGCCTCCCAAGTGTTGAACTTAAAGATGTGCACCACCACATTCCCAGCTATCTTCTGTTTTCAAAGGAAAGTTTGAACTCCTGATTTTCAGGTAAAAATCTCTTAGTCTGATGCTAAACAATTTAAGAGCCATGATGTATAAGGAACCAACCTATGCTGGATTTGTCTAGGAGTGTCAGTCTGTGACACTTGGTTGTTTTTTTTTTTTTTTTTTTTTTTTTTTTTGTAAGTTGTTCGGCTGAGCATAAAGCAATAAATTAATAGAAGGCCATGGAGGTGGAGGGATGAGACATCCTCATAGCATCGAGGTCCTGGTCAGTTGCACAAGTGAGAGGAAGCCAGGCTGTTGTGGAGAAGTCACAGTGGGACAGTGAAGAAGCTCTGGAGATGCTCTGTGGACCATCAGGAGTCACTGCTCCTGTGTAGTTGTGATAAGGAGATGAACATGTCTGTGCTTGTCTGTCTGTCTGTCTGTCTGTCTGTCTGTCTGTCTATCTGACTGTGTGATACAACACTGCCCCATTGAGTAAAGCTAAGACATTGTTTGAGCAGCCATGCGGGGGCCAGGAGTTGGCTCTGGGAAGACCAGCTGGGGCAAGTGTCCTGTAGTTTCCCTCTGTTGTGTTCTCCATCTCGCTATGAGGGAATTGTCCCCGTTGGGCAGTTAGTGAGTATTTACTGCAGGCACTCAGAGGCAATTGCCAGCTCTTCCTCCAAGCACCCCTCTGAGATCTGCAAGAAAGATAAAGGGGTGACTGTCTGAGGTGCTTTGAGGTCCTCAGGAAGCAGAAGGGACTTGAAGGCACTGCATATTACTCCGAGGTTTTCCCAGATGACAGCTGTGACACACGAGCCTAGAGATACTTAAGAAATATTGCTTGAGAGGGAAGTAAACACTCTGTGTTATTTATTATTTATTAAAAAAACAAAGCTTTTCCCAGCTGGGAGGTTTCAGATCACTGACAGTGTCAAGTCCTGTTTCCCTCCATTAACAACAGGTCGCATTCCCCTGCTGTCTCTGTGCCTAAGACATGACTCTGGTATGCCTTGGCCATTTGAGGGCTTCTGGAGAGAAAGGCATGGTAGACTGAGGGTTGGAAAGCAGAGCAGCTCCAGGGTACAACCCAGTGCAGCATCCCTCTGAGATAGAGCCAAGTATAGCAGGGGCGAACCACTGGCTATATCACCTTGGTGGGACAGAATCAAGGTGAGACTTGAACATGACCTCCAGGAGTCACTAGAGTCCAGGGATCCAGTGATGGCTTGTGGGGAGTGATAGTGGGTGAGTGAGAAAGTGGGACAGGAGAAGAGGGGCCTGGTCCAGGGCCTGTTGAACTGAGAGCTGGCCAACCTAAGGGCCACATTTGCCTTAAGCACCTACAGGACTTGTATATCTGCAAGACTGGTTCCCTTGTATGTGTTTCTCTCCCAGGGAGCCTATTGGCAAGCTGGTATGTGGGGTGTATGTTTCCTCTTATCAGGTCAGTGTGGCATAGGTTAAGGACTTAGGTTTTGAAGCTAAAGAGATCCAGTTCAGTCTTGGCTTCTTGTCCTTGAATGATCTCTTTAATCTCTGAACCTCAGTTACTCCATCTGTAAAGTGGCAAGACTAATACTTCCTAGGGCATTCTGTGAGGTTTAAAAACTAGCATGATCCTCAGACACATAGTAGGCTCCAAATGGCAGCTGCTGCTGTCAGGGCCAACCAAGAACTGTAGGTGTCCCGTGTCCTGAGATCACAAGAGGACCAGCTGGATCTTGGCCCAAACCCCTCCACTCTCAGGCCTCTTTTCCCATCCTATGGATCAGATCTGAGCTGGCGGACATTGGCAGGAGGACCTGCTGTCCAGGACGCATTCATGCCTGAATGGTAAGTCACTGGCTGCATCCCTGCCTGCACTGTGATTATAGGGTACAGAGAGAGCTGCATCCCCTGATAAAAATGAGGCACCAAAAGGAATCATAGCTTTTGTTCTCTGAGCCATTCTATTGTGTCTCTCTCACCTCCCCCACTCCCCTCCTCTATCTCAAAAAAAAAAAAAAATTAAAAAAAATTAAAAAGAAGAAGAAAAGAAATGGAAGAGATGAAGGGCTGTCAGCACCAGATCACAACACGGGCTCCAGGAGTTGGCGGCTTTTCAGTGCCTGCACAGAATTCCCTCCTCTTGCTTTCCTCAGCTCAGCCTAATTAAGATAAATCGGAGCGCACCCCTAGAAACAGAGTTTCCTGCATCCCTGTCACCCATTGGAGCCCTCCCTCAGTGCAGTCTGTGAACACTTTCCCTGTTCGATGCTTCCCTCAGAAGAGAACCACCGAAGCAACCACCCCATTGTCCACCGCTGTGGTCGGAGTCTCTTTTCCCAAGCATCCCTGGGGTCATGTCATACTCCCACTCTGGAACCTTCAGAGGGTCCCTGTTGCTTGTCTTCAGGCTTCTCACTGTAGCACAAGCCTCTTCAGAATTTGACCTTGGCCTGCCTTTGCCTCGTAGACATATGTTTCCATGTAGCGGCCAACTCTCTGTTTCCTGCATGGGTCTGGAAATTACCTGCCTTTGTGCCTTTGGTCACATGGCCCATTAGCTTGGAAAGCCTTCATCCTGGTGGGATTAGGGCCATTCTTGAGGGATTAGTTGAAGTGCCAACTCTTCCAAAAACTGCATCTTGCCCGGGAACGTGCTCCTGCCTTGCCTGGCACACAACAGATTCAGAATTAATGTTGAATTTGCTCACGGACCCTCTTCTGTCACTGTGAGGGTCTCTTCCAGGGCCTCCTCAGAGCCCTGCTGTCTGTGCCCCCCTCCCAGCCGTGGAGCACATTTGCACTTTAATTACACATGATCTAAGTTCTTCGGTATTTCTCTCTTTAAGTTGCACGTTTTGTTACTTTCCCAGCCTTGTTTGTTCTGTCTCTGAGCCTCATAGGCAAGGGCAGTAAGAGGGCGTAGCGGAGCCTCTGCTTTCCCTCTGCCCTGACCAGCTGTGGTGCTGGGCAAGTAGCCATCAGACTCTCAGCTTCCCACCTGTATAACAAAGGGTGCGACTCAGCTGCCTCTAGGATTTCTGGGTAGGATATTATGAAGACATAATTGTATATCACATATTTTCTTGGTACTTTGCAGACCAAGGCATGTCCTCTGGATTCATAGGTTGAAGGGCCTAGGTCCTACTGAATGTGGTTGCATTTACAGAAGGGGTCTTCAGAGACATGGTAATTCAGGGTAAGTGAGGTCATGAGTCTGGGCTTCACTGTGACTGGCAGTCCTTGCAAGAAGAAGAGTATAAAGTCACAAGAAGGACCACTGAAAGGCAAAGGGACAAGGTGACTGTGTACTGTCCAAGAGAGAGGGTAGGCAGGTGGTACAGGCTGGTGTCAAGAGGCATGGAGAGAAACATTGCAGTTGTTGAAGCCCCGTCTGGTGCTTTGTTGCTGCAGCCCTGACAGGGTGATGTGCCTGTCTAATATCTGCATCTGTGGCTTGCGGTGTTTTGCTGTATAGATGTAACCTTGTTTCTGTCACTTCCCCAAAGAAAACTTGTGCCTGCTCTCAATTACTACCCCAGCCCTTACCCCATCACCATCCCCAGACAATGTTAAATCTACGTTCTGTCTCCATGGAATTGCCTATTCTGGTCTTTTGTCACCAGCTGCTTTCACTTAGCATCCTGTTGTCGAGGACAGTTGTGTCTAGTGTGGACCAGATCTCCATTCCCTTTCACTGCTCAGCAAGTCTTCATTCTATGGGCATGCCCACTTTTATCAAACTGTTTATCACTTCCTGGATCCTTTTGTATTATTTCAGATGTTTTTCTGTTATGAATAAGGCTCGTTGAACATTTATGTACATGTTTTTGTGTGGTAGGCATGTTATCTCTTCTCTTGGGCCTATACCTAGGAGTAGAATTGTCTGCTAACTATGTTAGCTTTTTGAAGAACCTCAAATTGCTTTCTTTTTGGTTTTTCAAGACAGGGTTTCTCTGTGTAGCCCTGGCTATCCTGGAACTCAGAAATCTGCCTGCCTCTGCTTCCCAAGTGCTGGGACTAAAGGCGTGCTCCACCACTGCCTGACTTTTCTTTTCTTTCTTTCTTTTTTTTTTCAAACTGCTTTCTAGAGTGGGTGGTGTCTTACATTTCTGCCAGTGGTGTATGGAACATTCAATTACAGTGTCTCCATACTGGTTACTGTCTGGCTACCCTACTGGGAGCTACCCTAGCAGGGCTGAGATGATACCTCATTATAGATAATCACTCTACCTGGGATACACTCTCAGCTCCTTGGTGTGTTTCAGTTTGTGTCTCCATTATGAGTGACGCTGAACATTTATTCATAGAGTAATTCACCCTTTGCTCATTGGAAGCCCCTTTAAACTTGGCTGCTCATCTTATTTGGTTGCAAGCACTCTTTATATATTTTGGTTATAGACTCCTAAACAAGTATGTCCTTTGCAAGTATGTTCTCATTGGTGTGTGGGTTTCCCTTTCTTGATGACCCCTCTTTCCTGGAGTCCTTTAAACCTCTCATCTGAGGAGAAGTGGGTATGGCACACAGCAGCTTCTGTAAGCTCCTCAGACCCTGCATGGCATGCTCCTGGGATGAGATTTTTGTAATTCTATGTTTGTTTAACTTGATCTCCACAACTCCCAGAGTGGTGCTGTGTGCAGCTGGATGCTGAATAATTGATTCAGGGGACAGTGAAGGTCAGAATGAGGAGCTTCTATCACAGCAGGGATGTTCTGTCTCAAGAGACCTGCTGGAACCAGCAGCAGGGAGGTTTCCATTCCTCTTCTTACCTTGGCAATAGGTCTGAGGGCCCTAGAGTCCAGTGATTGGTCCCTTGTAGGTGCCCAGTGTCGCTGCCGAGGTAGTGGTGACAGCCCAGACCAGAGGTAATGAATGTTCAGGAGAAAAGAAAAGGAATTTTCAGCTCTCTGGCTCCTTAAATCCAGCTCTGCTTTTGGGCCAGAGAAGGGCCATTTCCTTCCCCTCAGCACTTTCTTAGAGGAGCTGATAGGTCCCTTGGGTAGATTTAAGGGAAGTTAGTGAGTCAAGTTATGGTTACTCCAGGCTCTAGGCTACACGCTGCCCTTCTCTCCCAAGACCTCTTCCGCTGAGGCTGGAAGCTCAGCCTCTCCACTCAGATGATGCTGGGGGAATGGAGTTGCCTGTTGGCCAAGGTAGCAGTGTAGGGCAGTGGACCACAAAGGGCTCTGGCCTTCCCTGTAATGTTGCCTGTGGGAAGGGGAGGGTCTTTCTCCAGGTACCCATGGACGGCTCCAGTAGTTCAGTGGCCCATGTGTTTTCTGCAAACTTCTTCACATTCCTTCCCATGGTCCCTGGCCCATCAAGGCCAGGCATTCTCATGCTCTTTGCTGCTGCCCACTGGCTGCCCACTGCCGAATCCTCATGGCCTGGAGGCTGCCTGGTGCTATCG
Source organism: Rhabdomys pumilio (assembly GCA_030674055.1). Lineage (NCBI taxonomy): Eukaryota > Metazoa > Chordata > Mammalia > Rodentia > Muridae > Rhabdomys > Rhabdomys pumilio. The sequence goes on from JANHMN010000008.1 coordinate 50,310,578, forward strand.
GTTGGTGATACGTGAATGACTGTCTTGTCTCCTGAGCTCAGGCTGTTCCTCTCACTCCTGAGCGTTGTCTACGGGCCCACACTCACACCTGTTGCTCTTGTTGTTGTTTCATTTACTCTTTCTTGTTCCTGCCTGTCTCACCACTGCCTTGTTCCAATAGAATATTTGAGCATACGTCTTTCTTAGAACTGAAACACCGTGCATGGGACAGGATCTGTGTTTTACTCCTGTGTTTCACCCCATTTCTTCCCTGCCCACTCTGTTCCACCTGCCTGTTGTGGATATTGTGAAGCTTGCTCCTTGCGGCACCATCGGGACATTGGGCTACCCACAATCCTGTGCTGCCCAGAGGACTTTCCTGGGCTTCGCATTCCTGGAGTAGGAAGTGCCCATGAGAGATGGATGTCAGTGCACTGTGTTCTCCCTCCATCGTGTAGGATTCGAATATCTCTGTGTAGCTAATATCCACATGACTGTGTTCAGAAGGTATTACACTTGACTTTTGGCAGGAAGAATTGGAGCTGATCACACATGGTGGTAATCCCTTGTTCTGCCCTGGAGAATGCAGAAAACCACTGGTGTGAGCTGTTGCCTTGGGGATATGAGAAGCTCACCTGCTCTCATTGATGCCCTGATGTGTTTTTTGCTCCTGCTGGGGAGGCAGCTGCATCCCTGGTCAACCGTCTGCCACAGGTTCTGGCCTGCAGTGTGGTGGTGAGCCAGGATGGGGGCCAGTTGGAAAGGCACTAAGATGACCAGTTGTAGTGTCCGGATGAAGGACTTTGAGATTAGGCCTACAGTGTTCACTTCATGCAAAGCCCCTAGTGGGAGAGTAGGGAGGAAGGACATGATGGCCGTGTGTTGTACTGAGTGGAGCTTTCTCTGTCCTTGTGTACCACAGTGGGGATAGTTGCCTTTGGTTCTCGTTACTGCCCTGAGAGGCAAGCTTAATGTCTGTTTTTGGATCCAGAGTCTCTGAAGCAGAAAGGATGGCAGAGTTTTGCTGAAGTCAGCAATTGAGGCAGGAGAGAGCTCACCTTTCCACATGTGGCATGGTGGGCATTTGGAGTGTACTTTTCCAGTAAGCAAAGGACAGATACTCTGAGGAACGGAGACTTGGAAGGGCAGCGGAGACCTGGAGACTGCTTCCAGATCTCCCTGCTCTTCCTTACTCTTGGACTCTTTCTCCTCCTGCTGCAAGTGTTGCTCTTCTCCCTGGCTCTACAGTTGTTTCAGGACTGCAAGTGGAGAGTGATTCCAGCAGTTTCTGGAGTAGGCGCTGGGTAGGGATGCTTCCTGGGAAGAGTGGTTATGGTAGTGTAGGGTGGCGCATACAAAAGACTACCATCCTTTGCTGGAGGTAGCCGTTCCTGATGGATGGCTCTGCTCTTCCCTCTGTGTCCATGCTCTGCCTGGCCAGTCTACAGCCAAGACAACATTCAGGATCAGGGAGGGTTCTTCTCCGGTGTGGAGAACAGCGTTAGGCTGGTAGATCACGGGATGGATCTGGGTAGGCCTTCCCATTTCTGCTGTGAGACCTTGGGGATAATCCCTGGACATTTCGGAGCCTGGAACTTCCTGGCATCTCAGACCCCTTAGGGCCCTGAAATTCTAGGATTCTGCGGCTCACTCACAGGGAGGGTGTCTTCAGCTTGTGGCCTGGCCACAGAGCAGCAGGATTAACCTCCTAGGTCAGTAAGCAGAGTGCAGGAAATGCCTCTGTGTGATCCGTTTTTGGTCTGAGACAGGTGGTAGGGCTGGAGGAGGGGAAGTCTGCTCACAGCCCGGGCTGGGGGAAGGGAGGCTGAACTCAGCCGCACTGCCTTCTCCTCATGGCTTGGAGGACTTCAGGCTCCAGTGCCCATGCATAGAGTGAGGGGTTCTCAGCAGAGGGGCTGGGCTCAGGGGATCACTTTACCAAGCAAGTGCTTGTTTGCTGTTCCTGTCGCTCTGAGGGCAGGAGAGGGAAGGGTGTCTTACTCCTGACTGAAGGGGGTTTGCTGGGAACCGGGGGTCATTCATTCATTTTTCAGTAAAGGTTGTCAAATGTCAATCCCCTGGGCAGGTGCTGCTGCTCTTTGTACTCCGGTGTGACCTCCAGAAAATTACTTCCTTTGGGCCATTATTCCCCATGATCTTGTGTTAGGCAGGGGAGTCCAAGGGGATTTAAAGCTCCTTTGTTACCACTGTAAAGCTGGGGGAGAGTTGGAGTCTTTTCTCTCCATTACAGAGAGGGGTTACTGAGGCCCAGCAAGCATCCCTGGCAGAGCTGATCCTGCAAAGTCGGTCAGGGAGATGGGTACCTCCATCTGGGAGCTCCCCGGGCTGCACGTGAGCCCTTGTCGATCTGTTGGAGTATTTGCAAGGCGCCTGTGAGATTAGCTACCAAGCAGAGGTTTTATTTATGATGCCTAGAGTTCTCATCTTGCTGCCTGCTGGAGTCAGCCCCCACCGTTGGTGGTGCCAGACTCTCATGGGTGTCATAAGTCTCCCAAGCAGCCTGTATGTGGGTCATGTTCGCGGGCATCATATGGAGGAGGGTGGTCCTCAAGGAGGACCTGTGCTTTGGAGGAGGTCAGCTTTGGCAGTCCATAGGCTGGGAAGGAAGTGACCAGAGTGTGAGAGTGCAAGACAGCCCCTGCAGAGTGACCCTCAAAGTACTGGTATTTGGTCACTTTGTCATGCGGCAGATATATTTGCCACTCATAAGGACCTCTTATGGGCAAGACAGGACACCAGTAACATTCAAGCAATGTCAGCTGAAACACACTGTCTTTTTTTTTTTTCTTCATTAACTTTAATTTAGGAGACATTTAGATTTTAATTTTAATGTGTTCAGCCATTGAAAGCAGCAATACTGCCTTTCTTTAGACAAATGTTCCATATTTTGTGCTTTTCACTAATTTGGGAAGGATTTCTTATTACTGATTAATGAGGTTTTACTAAGAATAGGATCAAAGCATTACACCATGGAGCTGGGGTCCGTGCCGTTGAGATGAAAACCAGCAGTTGCTACACTCAGTGACGATCCGTGATCAGCCTTACGTGAGCTGTTTGGCCTCTCATGCGAGAGGGGCCACAGGGGTGAGCAGATGGATTGAAAATGGGGGGGTTGTCTTGATTTTCTGTCAAAGAATAACATGCTCTCCGAAGTTCAGCATTCAGTTTTAATGAAGTGGATACACTCACGGGCATTTCAAAACCTTCAAACCCACCCCACACTGCTAAAGCCCTTCTAGGTCAAGGATAAGCACCGCCCTGACAGCGGGTAGCATAGATCTGCTTTTGTGAACTTTATAACCCAACATACTGCATGCTCTCTTTTGTACCTGGCCTTGAACAGTTTTAAACCAAGAAGACTCATAAATGCAGTGAATGTCCGGAGCCTCTTCCATTGCTGTATCTCCTTGTGCTGTGTGTCTGGATCACAGTTGATTGAGTTTTGTTTTTTCCTCTTACCGAACATTTTGGTAGTTTTCCAGATTTGAGTTATTTTTGAAGAAATGGCTTCTGTGGAAATTTTGACATATTGTATTTATCAGAACCCTTTCTGTTGGTGGACTGCAGAGAGCAATTACTGAGACGTAGACAGTGAGTCTACACTCATCTACGTTTGTAGGCATTATTGGTCTTCCAAGCCGGTTATACCAATCCAGGGTTTAGCGGGCATGGACGGGCCATGAGTATCCCAGCCCTTGGCAGTTTCTCTTGTTTCTGGCTTAGCCATTCTGGGGGTTATGCTGTGCCCTCTCACCATGGCTTCTGCTAATTTCACTGAAGACCAACGAGGCTGAGAACTAGGACTCTTTTCTCTGGGTGTGTTTTGGGGGTGACATACAATTGTATGTCCACACAGTATTGATCAGCTGGGAGTAGACACACTGTACGCCTGGGAAGATAGGCATGCTTATTATGTTCTTTTGTGCCCGCCTTCCTGCTTCACAGTCATGGTGGTGCTAGGCACACAGAATGGTGGTAGGATACATCCATGGTTTAGCTTCAGAGGAATGATAGAGACGTGCTGGGGTGGGCATGGGGCTTGAAGCCCACTGTGAGCTATCATTGAGGCATGTGCCACTCCCAAAGTGTGCTCCATTTCCAGGTAGCTGCTACAGAAGTGTGGTGAGCATAGCTTCCTGTGGTCTCATGGGTAAGCTTAGGATCACAGGGACTAGGGCCCATTGGGGTCAGTATGGCCATCAAATGGAATCTGTGGACCCAGGTGGATAGACTTTCCTCCAGGGCCTTGGCTTGTGCCCCCTGGTGGAGATAACGTGGCACTGCACCCATTTGTACTGATGGCCATCTCCAGCCCTTCTGGATGGTGCTTTGGGCCACAAGTCCCTGGGAGACTGAAGTCAAAGGACTTTGTAAATAAAGTCAGGGCCTAGGGTCCAGGGAAGATCAGCACTAAGAGGAAGCCTTCCTGCACACAATGTACATGCAAAGATACCTTAGACACCCAGGCCTGGGGCTGAAGAGATGGCTCAGTGGTTAAGTGCAGAGGACCCAAGTTCAGTCCCCAACACCCACATGGGGCAGCAACTCCCAACCGTCTGAAGCTCCAGCTACATTGGGATCCAACACCTCGAGCCATTGCAGGCACCCATACGCATGGGCACATACCTGTACCACCCCTAATTAAAAACAATAGAAATAAATCTTTAAAAAAGAAGCTCAGACCCATGCTGTCTATGACACCAGCTAAACTCCTTGCAAAGCTGGGGTAGCATCAGCCGTCCTTGGCAGAGATCCTTTCCTCTCTGCTTTATCATTGGGAAAATCTTTACCCTCTACGTGGCACTAACTCTTTCCAGATGCTTCACGTCTTTAGCTGATAAAGTCTTCATCAGAATCACTCTCCTGGCCCACTTGTTCTTGCCTCTTTCAATTCAAGAGCAGGAGAGGAGCCAGCTCGGGCAGGTTCCCAAGTGTGTCCCCGATGCCCAGGGACACTGGAGGGAAGAGAACAGGATGTGGGGACATGCCCTCCATGTCCAGCATGAGGAAATGGGAGTTCAGGTGACAGGTAGGACCTGGCCTCATGAGAGGATAAGTGGGTGGCAGAGATGTCACGTATGGAGGAGCTGGCAGTGCCAGGGTGTACATTCTTCTTTTGCCTCTTCTCCCTCTTTTCTTCCCGTGAACCCTCCCTTCTCTCTGCTAATCATTAGTACTTGCTTGCAAGTTGCTGCATCCAGTCTCTTTACTGATGGGTGTCTCCAGACAGATGCTAGGGTTGGGGGAGACTTGGGCTCTGGCTGGGGAGGGTTTGGCCAGTCTCAGTTCTCTTCTTAGTCCAGACCCTGAGCAGCCAAGATGTCACCCTGCTTCCTTCCTTCTCTACGCATCTCTGTCAGTACACGGAGCAAATGAGTAAGATGTGGTCCATCCACGGCCCCGCCTCCTCTCCAGGCCAGCGTTGGCGTGCAGATGGGTGAGCTCAGGTTTGGACGTGGCTCAGGAGGAAGGTAGAGGAGGGCTATCAGGTGATGATCTCATGTGGTATTAAGTGGAGCAGGAGCAGGAGGTGTTCACACACTCATCCTGTCTGTCACTCTCCGTAGTCCAGACCGTCTGGCAGCAGGCTTTCTGGATGGACCTGACTGTGGAGTAGAGTCAGAAGAGAGAGCTGGCTCTGCTTCCACTCACATGGGCCTTCTCCCAGCCCTCTGCAGCTTCCACGTGAGGACAAGAGCCCTAATACTTGGGCTGCCTCCCCTCTCTGTAAAGTGCTCTCTCTTTCTGCTTAGTGTACAAGAGCTACCCACAGTGTTTCAGGTGGTTGAGGAAATTTAAGTGATTTTGGTGCCCTCTGAGAGGAGAAGTCAAAGTTCATGTCTGGGGAGTTATGGGGAGAGGCAAAGGGGAAGAGAGAGAGAGAGAGAGAGAGAGAGAGAGAGAGAGAGAGAACATGAGAGAGAGAGAACATGAGAGAGAGAATATGAGAGAGAGAATATGAATGAGTGGAGGAATGGATGAATGAATGAATGAATGAATGAATGAATGAATGAATGAATAATGGTTTAGCCAAAAGCTCAGATTCAGACTCCAACTAATTGGTGTCCATGTAAATCCCTTCATTCTCCTTTGTGAAGCTATAACATTATACCCGAGCTAATCAACTTAATAAGGGACAGGGTTTATTTTGGCTCACAGGTTTGAATGTTTCAGTCCATAGTTAGTTGGCCTGTTGCTTTGCAGTTTTAGCGAGGCAGATACCATAGTGGTAACATGCTGCATCTCTTCCTGAGGAGACAAATATGTATTAGTCTCACATAGGGAATCAATGACAGGGCAAAAATACCTCCTCCATTCAAGTTCCGCTTGTTGAGCCACCAAGTTGATGAATTTTCTTACAGGAGTATGGATGATAACCTCTCAGAAGATTTATCAATGTACTCCTCCTGCCCCCAGGCAACTTTCCACCTCCCGTGAATTCTAACACTGTGCAAGACTACGCACATCTGGGACTTAAGTGGGTGATTCTCAGGTGAGGGTCTGACGGCCCTCACCCTCCCTCCCATGAGGGGGGCCATTGCTACATCCTCAATGGCCCTCTCTGCTTGGTTGTGGCTCCCTCTGACCTCTTACTAGCTACCTGTCTTGTTGCTTGGCCGAAAACCTGGCATGAAGCAGCTGGGGGCTATCTCGTCTACAGTTTGAGGGTGTCAGTGGAGTGAAGGAGTGTTGAAAGGCCCCTTTGGGCAGCAGGAGTGCAGCTGGAATGTGCTGTCAGCCTTGTTGGCTTCCCCCAGTGATCCACTTCCTCCAGAGAAGGAAGCGTGGTACCACCTTCTAAAACAGCACCAGCTGGGGACTAAGTGTCCACACCGAGCCTACAGAAGACATACCATATCCAAACCATCATATGGTGCACTCGCCCCAGCTGGTGCGGCAGTGGATGGGCTCTAAGGTAGGAACCTGGTGTCTCAAGCTAGGGTGAGATGGGCTGTTCTGAGCCCATCTCCTGTTTCCAGCTGCTCGACCTTGAGCAAGTCCATTTACTCCTCAGATTCTGCATCTGTCATCGGGAATAACAACGCCTGTCTCATGGAGTCGCCGTGAGAATTGAGCGAGATAGGAGAGCAGCTGGGAAATGGAAGGTTCTCAGAGGGTGTCAGTTAGATCTGAACGTCTCTCCCATTCATCTCAGTTATAGTGTTTGCGAGGAGTATGCCAGAGCAGTCTGACATGTCCTCACTGGTCCATGCCAAATCTCAATATTTTCCTTCTTTTATTTACAGAGACAAACTTTTCAGTCACCCTAGTTTCCTGTCTACTCACAGCATCTTGGTATTAGGCCCTCTGCTCTGAACATGTATTCATAGGGACCCCAAAAGCAGTTTTTATGAGTAAACCTCAAGAAGCAGGCATTTCTCTCTCCCCTTGTCAAAGTCATGATGCTGACAAAATCTGATTTAGTAGATTGTGAGGCGTGGGGGAGAAGCCACCCAGCTCAGTGCCACAGCGAGGTGGGGGTGGCCTTAGGCGTCAGTATTCCTCCTCTGTAACATTGACTCCACATAGATGAAGATATTGGGGCTACTAAGGGTGGTGGCAAGTGGGACAGACCCAGTGGTACCCGCTCGGAAGCAAACAGCCGAAGCTTTAGGCCCCTCTGTCACACCGTCATTTTCTGGCAAGGAGCCCCTTACTCAGCAGACCTAAGGTCTCTTTATTAAGAAAGTTATTTGATTCATAAAATCATGAGTTCCATGTTTCTACCACTGGGACAACTGGTACGTGTCGCAGTGTGTGGAAAAGCATGTGTGTGCTCCCCTGACCCAATCAATCAGGGTCATCCTTCTCTTGCTGCTTCTGCAGCTATGCCCCAGTCCCAGCCACCAACTTCCCCTGACACCTTCCCAGACCCTTCTGCTTCAAACAGGCTCCTGCCCTGCCCCCCACCCCACCCCACTCTTCCCTCTTTTCACTTTCTTGGTAAAACATCACGACTTTTCTTAAATCTTCATTGCTGTCCATATAAGCTGTATAAGGGTGAGGGCTTGTCTGGTTTCATTCTGGTTTTGTGTGTTGCTCTAAGCCCAGTAACTAGGTTGTTGGCTTCCATGGTAATCTTTAGAAACTGTTGGATTTATGTCTGGGAATGATGAACCACCCCCTTGTCACCTTTATTTGATGTCAGCACCAGCCCGGAGAGTCCTCAACCCTGAGTGTTACGATAGCTATGGGTTTGCCCGCCCCCTCAGATCTACCCCTCTTCAGGGTAATTGTTAGTAATCTGTGCCTGTGTGTGTCTGTAATAAATCTAGTAGATAAAAGAGTTGAATACTTGGCTTTGCTCTACCAACCCGCAGATCCCAGATACAAAGCCTTCCTCGGTATCCTCAAGAGGGTCGGCTCTAGGACCACCCCCTTTTAGATGCCCAAATCCATAGACTGTCAGGTCTCTTATGTAAAATGGTGTAGTTAGTATTTGCATAAAACTGCACATACCCTCCTGCATACCTCTCTGGGTTACTTAGGGAGGTGATGCAATGAAAATGCTATGCAAATAATCGCCGTGCAGTATTGTCCGGGGAATAATGACAAGAGCAAAATGACAGGTGTCATTTTTTTTTTTAACATTTCAAATAGTTTTGATCTGAGATTGGTTGAATGCATGGATGAAAAGCCCTGGGCTCAGAGGAGTGGCTGTAGTAGTAGAAGATACTCAGGAAATCTAGTATTTGCTTATTTGCTGGCAAACATTTTAATGACCTGTCATTGACAGATTCGCCATTAGAAGTGCTCTGGGCCTTTGGAAGGTGCGTCTTCTGGGCCACAGGATGCTGTCTGCATCAGTAGGGAAGGTTGCAGGTGTGATTGTTCTGGATTGAGACTCTCCAAGTGTCAGCTTCCAGATCGGTCACTTCCCCACCCCACCCCCGCCCCAGGGCATAAGGAGAACACCTACTTCTTTAAATTTCCACAGAGGGTCAAAGCAGCTCCTTGAGATTTTAAAATACGCCTCACGGTCCTGATGGTGTCAGGTAGCTAGTTTATGGGTCCCGTCCTGGTTGTGATAACTCAGGCTAAGCTGGATAATAAACGAAAGTGGGACAGAGCTGCAGGATAAATATTGCTTCAGGGCATCTCCAGTGGCACAAATCATGGGGAAAATATCTCCCAGGCTTTTCATTTCTCCTCTTCCTCCCTGGCCCTCTGGTAGCAAGCCTGCAAAGCAGGATCCATCCATCACAGAGCCCCCGCCCCCAGCCCAGCCTCTGCTCTCAGCATATTGCTGCAGAAGGCAGGATGCAGATAGCTCCTGATGCAGGCTCTTCTCTGCCTTTCCACTCAGCTCCAGAGTGAGCCTGCAGAGCCCAGGTGGTGTGCGGAAGCCAGCCTCCCCTCTGTGGCCTTTTCTAGCTCTGGATGTCACCTAGCTTTGCAGAGTGTGTTTTTCTCTAAAACCAGAGGGTGTAATAATTAGTGCTTCTTGATCTGCTGTGAATGCTCTGGTCTCCCTGAAACTGAAATGGCACGCTGAGCCAGCGCACCTTGGTATGTAGTAGAATCCGCACTACGGAAGTCCTCACTTGCCTAGGTTCTGCCCTTGGAGCCTCCTGATCGTCCTGCTGACAAGCACTGTCTGCAGGGGCAGAAGGCTGTGAGGTGGGCTGTGGGTTAGGTGGAGAGACAGCAGATTCCCGTGTACCACTCTTGTAACAGATCCATCAGCACTGTCACTTAGAGAGGCGTTGCTCAGCTTCGGGAGCATGCTGGCTTTGTAATCAGTGTCAGCTTGGGTATTGATGGAGCCCATGGGGAATACAAAGCTGCCTCAGGCTTGTAGCATGGAAAGGTAACTAACCGCAAGAGGCAGGCAGGTCCATTAACCAAGGGGACGACAGGTTCCCATCCTGCTGTGCGCCTGCCTCAGAAACCAATAGCCATTCTCCGCCCTGCTGACCCAATGCTTTCTGGAAAAGTGGCTTTCTAGCCTACTTCTCCAGTCTCTAACCGGCCTCTTCTAGAAGCTTCCTAACTAGTCTTTTTCTATCCAGCATGGAGACTGTATCCACTGACCTGGTTATCTGGCTACTGGTCCCTTGCCATCCTTCAGAGAAGCTGTGCTCCCTGACCTGGTTATTCTGACTGATTCTTTGCCATTCTACAGAGTAGCCATGCTCACTGACCTGGTTATCCTGTCTAGTCGTTTGCCCACTGACTTAGTTACTCAGGCCTGCTGTGTGAACAGTGCTCAGTGCCCCTGGGGGATTCATTTTAGCAGTTCCCTTCCAGTGGTCTCATCGGCTCTGGAGGATCTGATTCCCTTTTGTGATTCCGTGGGCACCAGACACTCGTCAGGTACACATACTTACATGCGGACAAAGCAACCACACTATTCTCCTTGTGCATTTGTGGATCCATTGCCGACTTTGGGCCTCTGCTTTACTCTCCGGGAGTCATTTTGTTCTCTGTTCCAGACAGATACCTGCTCAACCTGGTCTAGAGCAATGGGTTCCCGGGTGGAAGATTCACACCTTCGTAGGCCCTCTATTGATACTGAAGCATTTATCACATTCTTGTGCTGTTCCAAGTATTCAGCTTTTAAGTCAGGTTGAATGGTGCACACCTTTAATTCCGGTACTTAAGAGGTAAAGGCAGGCAGATCTCTGTGAGTCTGAGGCTAGCCTAGTCTACTTAGTGAGTTCTAGTACAGCTAGGGCTATATAGAGAGACATCTTTTCAAAATGACAACAAAAAATGGTTTTGTTAACTTTTTTTTTTCCTTCTACATTGAAAGTCTTCCCTGGAGAGATGGCTGAGAGCACGGACTGTTCTTGCAGAGGGCCTTAGTTCGGTTCCCAGCACCCACACAGCGGCTCAAAACTATCTGTGAACTCCAGCTCTAAAGGATCTGATGCCCCCCTCCCCCTTTTTTTTATTCTGTAGGCACCAGGCACTCATGGGATGCACATTCGAATATGCAAACAAAACACCCATACACTTGAAATAAAAATAAATGAATCTTAGAAATTGTCTTTAAATTTTTAGTTCTTTGGAAACAGAAGCCAGGGGTGCCTTAAACGGAGCCTGTATCTTATGTTCAGGGCTCATCAGACCTTATTGTCTGTTGAATGTATAACACAAAGTGGGAAGTACATGGACCAGGGAGGCAGGAAAGTGTGTGTGTGTGTGTGTGTGTGTGTGTGTGTGTGTGTGTGTGTATGTGTGTGTGTGTGTGTGTGTGTGTGGTGTTGCTGCTGTTGCTGTTGTTGTTATATGATGACCCTGGAGAGGTGCTTCTCCCTCAGGGGACCTCCTTTTTCCCTCCTTTGCTCAGAGGGATTGGTGCCTGAGTGCTTCAAGGTTGCCTTCAGTTTCTGACATCCCATACTTCTGTGCCGTGAGGAGGTGGCTGTGTCCATTGTCCTGTGCTTGGGCACAGAGGCTCCCTGTCGCAGGCCCAGCACACACTCCCAGTGGCTCACCTCTGGTTTCAGCTCACAGATGAAGGTACAGATAGTGTCTCTTGTAGTAGTATAAGACAGTTGCCTCCTTCATTGGTATCTTCTTGTTTTCTGAGTAAGTGGCCAGGAAGACTCAAAGGCTTTTGCCACCAGCGTTGTTTCTTGTGATGTGATATGTTGGGACAAGCCTCTGACTTATCCTGTGTTATGTGATTATGGCTCTTGAGAGTTAAAGCTGGTGTGCTATTGTGATGTGTTGGTTTTGCGTGACCTAGATGCAGAGAAGGCATCAGAGTTGTCAGTGCTGGTAGGGCATGGGGGGGTGGGGGCTGCGATCAGCCTTCCTTGGTCCTGGTCATTCAGGCACTGGAGTATTTGGCTTTTGGGTCATACATGGTTGAGACAGAGAGACAGAAGGAACCAGGACATTGGCATTCAGTCTTGTGCAGCTAAAGAAGGTATGGGACCAGGCACCACTGATGCCAAGAAGGGAACCTGGGCACGGCAAGCCAGACTTCTAGTACTTCCTGTTGCACTGGGCTCCTTTTACTTACTGCCTCTTAGTACATTAAAAATCCTAGACTGTCGGCTGTGCCTGTGGGAGCCAAGAGAGAGCTAGAGGTTTGAACTTTCTAGAAGGCAAGGAGTCTGACGTGGACAGTGTGCCCCAGAAGGCAGTTCTCTGTAGTACAGAAGGACTCAGCACTAGTGCCTCATTCTGCAGCCTCAGTTTCTCCTTCTGTCCCACTCTGTCGTGCTGTGTGGTGAACTCTGTGACTGGCATTTCAGCATTGCAGTGAGGGTTGCTTTATAAATAGAAGGATACTTAATACCAACCCAGGCCTGAGAGGGATGGTGGCTTCTGCAGCAGTGTTGGGAACATGAGCACTGACGTTTAGTTTTTGGGATCTGCATTAAGCAGTACCATGCTACTGTCCAGGCTGCATTCTTATGGGGGGGATTATACACAGCCCACCCGAGCCAGTTAGGTCTGAAGAGCCATGGTTTGATCGGGTTTCTCCGGACCTCCGCCTCCATGGGCCTTCCCAGTCTTGAGTGCTTTCTCCATTCTCTGTCAAGAGTTTCCATCCATCTCTATCAGCTGTCATTTGTCAGCTAGGCACTCTGTTAGATTCTGGGGTCCAAAGATCGGATAAGGATAACCCCATCCCTAGTTTCTCCAGTGTTAGGATGAGAAGTCACAGCAGTATGCAGAGCCTTAATTTTGGGGTACTCAGAGAGTGGAGGTGAACATGTGCACCTGGGGAGAAGAAGAGTGGCTCCATAGAGAACCAAGTGACCTGGAACAGTGTGTGCAGAGGCCTCAGGAAGCATGCCCTTCCTGCTGTGAAGAAGCAGCTGGCATGTACCAGGCACCTCCCTGCATTACCCTTGTTTTAGTGGATGGGAGGGCATTCTAATGGACTGTGCCTGCCTTTTCTGTAGCACCTATGGTCTTAGAGGACACTTATCACTACCTGCTGAGTAGTTAGAATGTTTTGTTTCTAACTAATTTCAAGCAGAGTGAAAATGTTAGTTAAAAGTAGACTTAATAGTTGAATGACTTCTCTGCCACCAAGGTGCCTGTCCCTACCATTTGGTGTGTTGGACTCCATTCTAGGACCAGGTATAGCTAAGAAGACGTCAGCCCAGGTAGAGAAAACCCTGAGAGAAGCTTGAAGTGGCTCTCCAGTTTTACTGACTACTAGGTCCTCCCCACTCCCATCACTCCACTGAGATGTAGATACTGTTTCACGTCGCTTGCCTACCCATTCTTGTTTGACCCAGTGCCCACTGGAGCCATTGAGGTCTCTGGAGAGTTGGGAGTGTTATAAAAGTGGCCAACATTTGAGTAAAGAGAGCCCTGGGTAGGAGGGTCACACAGGAGATGTGAGAGGTCCCTTGAGAGCCACTGGTCAGGAGGTGTGGGGAGGTGGAAGGATTATGGGGGTGGAAAACCCACATTCTTACTGGTATCAGGAAACCTTGTTTAAATTTAAAAAAAATATGTAGAGGCTAGAGGTGTTTATGGTTTCAATTTGCCTAGCTTCCGCTGGTCCTGCTTTCTTGGTAGCTAAGAAGGGAAGCAGGGCTGGGGATGTGTATCAGAGTAGAGCATCTACCTGGACTTGCGTGAGGTCTTGTGTTCTGACACCACACCCCCATAAAACTGGAAAACGACCAAGAAAAGAAACAAAAATAAGAAAGGAAGTTGTGAAATTTCTCACCACAGAAATGCAGACAGATTTTGCCTTTTAGGGTACAGCGGTCCAGAGGCTACAGAAGATGGGCAGATAGATAAGGAGCACTTTTTCCTGGGAATGTGACTCCACGGTTTAGCCTCCAGGAAGTATTGTGTCTGTCAGGGGCCTCTGAGCAGATGTGAGCTCTGTTAGGCTCCTCTGACGGGGTCTTGCATGTGACTTGGTGTCTCTTCTGCAGGCAGCTCAGTGCTGGCTGTGCAGCCTGTGTCACCACATAGTGGTGGTGTGCAGTTTGAGCTCCCTGTACCCCTGTGTTTCTCTTTTCTTTTTCTTGCTGATCTTTTGTTCCTTCCCTCACCCTCTCTTCTGCTCCCTGCATGCTTGGTGTCTTTTTCTTCTCATCTGCATTTTTGTCTTTAACATAATAGATGAGCCATAGGGATGGAGGTTTTTGAATACCCCTGTGCTTGACATTTGCACAACTCAAATGTAGTCACTAACTCATTCATGAAATTTGCACGACTCAAATGTAGTCACTAGTTCATTCGTGAAAGCTTAGGTGCCGTCTTCACATAGTTTGGGACACTGAAATGGAGCTGTGTCCAGGCTGAAGGTACAGGTAGGACTCTGCCTCCCCCCCCCCCCCCCCCCCCCCCCCCCCCCGCCCCACACACATCTGCTTGTGACACTGTGTTGGGAAGGTGGGCTTAGCTAGTGGGTAGGGGCAAGAGATCTTTCTGGGTACACAGCAGAAGATCTAATGGACAGTTGTGGAGATGTTCTGTGGTTTCCACCTGCCTATTTCCTTACGCCTCACCACACAGAGATCTGGTTGCTCACCCTCTGATGTGGTTTCTCCTGGGAGGATGGAGGAATGAGAGTTATTCTGTAGCTTTTTATGCAGAGGAATGTGTGACTTGAACAATGTTGAGCTTGGAATGCCCTGGATTCCTCTGATGACGCTGGCATTAGACAGGACCCATCAGGATCTGGAAATAGGCTGTGGCAGCCTGGGGAGATCCAATTGTTTGTGGCAACCCCAAAGCCATCATCCTGCCTCATCCTGGAACCAGGGATGCCGCAGACAGGAAGGCACCTCCCAAAGTCATCTAGGAAGGAAGGGAGTGTGAACAGCCATGCAGGGTAAATTACACAGCCTGACACTTGGCCGTGTGTACCCCAGGTGGGGCAGGCTCAGCTGGCCTAGGGTTGCAGCTAGCACCTGCTTGGGTCACCTGTTCCTGTCCTTAACAGTGCCCCTCTGCAGGCTTCCTGTTGCATTTGAAGCCCGTTCCTCTCTTCTGCCCTGAATAAAACAAGAGGTGAGACCATCGTCCTTCAGTGTGGAGTCTTGGGACTCAAGAGGGTATGATGTTTCCCTTCTGTTTTGGAGACCCAGTGGGAGGGTCCGTCTGTTACACACAGATGAGGCAGGCAGCTGAATGGAATTTGTAACGGATAAAATATTGGCTCAATTCGGAATTGGTTTTCTGTAATCTAATAGATCACAAAGGTGTAGTTCTGTGCCGAGCTCACGTCATAGGTTTTTAAAAGCCAGCTTTGAATTGTTTCAGCAGTCAGGCGGTGAACCCATGAGTGAAGAGTCTGGGTTATATATTGTGCACTGGAGAGCTGGCCCTGCAGTAAAGCACCGAGAGTGCAGATTCCTAACCAGAGTCTGCAGCTGCCATGGGGTCAGATGACCCAGGGACACCTTTCTTCTCATGGTGTGCCTAACTTTTCGGCATCCATTAAACTCATTGCCATCTTTGAGAGTGAATCCCCAGGTATTTCCTGCAGCTGGGTCAGCCTTCCTGGCCAGGTGTGGCCCTGCAGGAGGCAACCAGCTCAGAATTTCATGTCTGGAAAGTATGCACTCCAGTGGGCCATCAACCCTCGTTCACTGAGACTCTTGTGGGTGATCCATGTCTCTACAGAGGTGCAGGGGCTACTTCCCTACTTCTATGATCTCTCTCTCTCTCTCTCTCTCTCTCTCTCTCCTCTCTCTCTTTTCCCCCCTCTCTCTCATACACACACAGCTATGATGGAAAAAATCTCATGAAGTAATTATTTAATTTTAAAATTATATTATTATTAATTATTGTGCATGTACAAGTGTGCATGCACACACATGCCAGAGCAGGAGTGTGGAGGTCAGAGGACAACTTTGTGGGGACAGTTCTCACTATTCACCTTAAATAGGTTCTGGGCATCAAATTCAGGTCACCAGGCTTGTGTGGCAATTGCCTTTACCCGCTGAGCCATGTGTGACTATGGTCTCTGTCCACCGCTCTGCTTCATTGCCAGAAGTAAGGATCCAGTGGACACAGGCATCAGGACCCAGATCCATGCATTTGTTCTGTTTTCCCACGAATTCTCTGCTGACCCACTCAACTAATTCGGTAGTCCATGAACAGGTCACAGCCTGTGGGTTGAAAAGCACTCATCTGGGGTTGCCAACAGATTAGAGCAAATGGAGACAATGAACATAGGAATTCATCTGAGTCACAGCACAGGCCTAGTCAGTGTAGCTCAGGTTCTCTAATTCTTGAAATTGAGCTTCCCATCTTCACAGTCGCTGGTGCTTTCAGAGTGAGCGCCTGTCAGCCCTGTGTCTTCCAGCGAGGTCTCTCTCATCAGTATCCTCACACCATCTCTCTGAAGGAAACTGGGTCTCAAGTCAAACACGGCTCTTTCCGTGCATTGATTGAGGTTTATCATTTATAAAATTACAATCAGAGCCCTGATTTGTGATTTCACTAGGTCAGCAACACGCATTGAGAATTTTTAGGGTCTAGCAGATCAACACACTGATAAATCAGCAAATTCAGGTTTGTGCGTTAGAGGCTCAGAGAACCCACAGTGCCCTACCTTCAAGGAGCCCTGTTTGGAAAGGGGGCACAAGGCACACAGGCACTACAGCTTGAAAAGTACCATCACAGAGACACTGGCTAGCTCAACTAGAAGGAATTTAGAATGGGAGGAAGCAAGCAAGGAAGAGGTGAGGTTTGAGTTGGGTCTTGAAGCTCACATAGGAGTTTGATTGGAAGAACTTGCCAGACTATGGGAATGTGATCAAGATATCCTGAGTTTGGAATAAAAGCAATGATTTCTGAGGTGAACAACTTATGACCAAATTTATCTCAGAAAGACGATTGCAAAGGCTTGTGTAGTAGAAGGCAATGAGAGAGCAGGGAGGGACCTGGGGGAGAGCAGGCAGGGTATGTGATCATCTCCAGTTGGGTTACGGAGCATGACCAGGGATCGGTTGGGCGGGGATGGATGCTAGGCTTGGGGGCTTCCTCGGGAGCGCCAGCAGAGAGCTAAGGGAGAAGAGCTTTCTCTATGTTCCCAGTCAAGAGAGCTTGTTGATGTTGCTGTTCTTTTCAGCAAGGGAAGAGAAGTAAACTCGGTGTTGAGACTCACACCTTCCCAGTTAGAGCCTGGTACCTGGATATTCCGTGAGGCTGGCCCGTGACAATTAGGATGAAAACGATCACCCTCCACTATTTATTCACTGTACTTTGTGCCGTGCACTGAACTCAGGTGCCATTGGCATGTAGATCACCAATAATACACACTGTGAGGAATTTGCTGGGAATTTAAGAACAGAGCTGAGACTTTAACACCAGTGTGACTCATTTGTACATCACACACTCCCTTCCTAAAGCGAGAGCAGAGGCAGGCAGGTGGGGCCCAGTCAAAAAGTGTTGTGATAGTGGAAACTGAGGCGTGACCTGGCTATTCCAGCGGAGCTTGAGCAGAGTGTAACTGCTGCCTCCCTCTGTGGCTGTTCTCTGGGATTTCTGGAGAGGGAAGAGAGGGTAAGTAGTATACCATGAGTCTACTGCATCCTGGGACAGCTCAGTGGGGCAGCAGGGTTGATGCCCAGCCTTGCCTGCAGGAAAACTGAAGGCCACAGAGGCGAAGTGACTCATTCACAGGCAGAACCTAGATTCACATGTGAGTCTTCCAGCCCCTCCTCCTGCGGCCCTCCCTCTGGTCTCCACTGCCTCTCCAGAAGACCCATGCATTTTATGATCTGACTTTCCCCCAACATTCTGTCTACCCACCCACCGTGACTGACTCTACCAGCTTTCTCATGATGTCTATCCATGACTGAACTTAAAACAAGCCACAGCCAGACTCTAAGTTGACTGAGTAGTTCTTGTACAGATACCTGCATACACATACACATGCATTTGTGTGTTGGAAGCCTGTGTGTCTTAGGGGACCACAGAAGGCTTTGAAGTCTCTGTGAGGAGGGACTGTGTGTGGTTAGGAGTGGACTGGGTTTTTGGCAACTTGGAGCTGGTGGAGAAGCTGTGGGCTCTAGAGCCTTGGCCTCTGATCTGCCAGCCCCTCCTGCCCAAAGAAAGGGGTGCAGATGTGGGAAGTTAATTACTCAATTAATTCTAACAGCTCAGGCGGCTGCTGCTCAGGAGATGATCTGCTGATGGGATGCGGAAACTGCTCATTTGCTAATTCTAGTAAGTGACAGAAGACAGAAACTTTGGGTGTTGGGAGTCAGGAATGCAGTTAGCGTGCCCCCAGGGTCCCTGGACCATGGTGTGCTTGAGTGTCATCCTTGTTGGTCTTAAGTGAAGCAATCACTTACCCACTTCTGCCTTTCTTCCCATGATTTCTTGCTCCTTAGCATTTGCTTTAGAACAGTTGGTTGGGTTCCATCCATCCATCCATCTATCCACCCACCCATTCATCAATCCATCCATCCATCCACCCACCCATTCATCAATCCATCCATCTATCTACCCACCCATCCATCCATCCATCCATCCACCTATCTATCCATCCATCCATCCATCCATCCATCCATCCATCCATCCATCCATTCACCCACCCACCCATCTACCCACCCACCCATTCATCCATCCATCTATCCATCCACCCACCCATCCATCTATCCATCCATCCATCCATCCATCCATTCATCCATCCATCCATCTATCCATCCATCCATCCATCCTTGCTTGCTTGCTGAGTAGTGGCACATGATGAAGGTGGAGTAGATGCTAAGGGAGACTTGCAGTGATCTGTTCCCTGCAGCTGACAGTCACCTGCAATCATTGTGCCCTCCTGAAATGTCTAGGCAATCAGTTACCTCGGGGTAGTACAGGAGGAGCTGTGTGTTGTAGCCACAAGAAAGATCTTTAATTGGGTCATCAGCTTGAGAAACTTCCATGCCAAGGGACAGTGGGCTGATTGAAGCTGAGAATTGGGACAGGTTGGTATAGTACTTAGTGGAAGTATGCGATTACCTCTGTGGCCAGATTGTCCAGGATGGAGCTGAGTTAGAGATAGAAGGAGGAGAATCAGCAGCATGGCTATAGATAGATGATGTCTGAGATCAGGTTGAAAGCTGCCTGGGCTTATGTTGGGTACTGTGTTCATCTGTTTTGCCGACCTTTGCCAAGGGTTAGAGTGTATGTAAAAGTGAGAGGAGAGGTCAGGGCCCTGAGATGGTCCTTTGGCAAGCCAGATGGGTTGAGATGAGGGTGAGCTTTGGGGGATGACACATTGCCCGGGGGTGGGGCTGAGCAAAGTTACTTTGGCAGACATGTCCTTTTTGAAGATGGGAGAAGTTATTATTATTGTTTTTTTTTTTTAATTTATTTTTATTTTTAAATTATTTTTCTTATCATGATGGTACAGTACTTGAAAGAAACAGCGTAAAGAAGTCCATCATGGTAGTGGAAATATGGTGGTAGGAGTGTTTAAGACCAGCGCATCAGGGGTGTAGAGTAGCTGGTTACATAGTATCCTAGTCAGAACATAGAGAGATGGGGCTGGAATCAGACATGGCCTCCATGTCTCCCAGCTAGTCTCTATCTCCCAAAGCTCCCTGGTCTCCTAAAATACTGCCACCAGCTGAGGATCAATTATTCAGGCCCCTGAGTCCTTGGGGGGCTTTTCACCCCCAAGCATGATGGGGTGTAACTTTAGAGGCTGACAGAAGTATCTTGAGGTTGCTTTGACCTATATGCAAACCCCTTCAGAAGCAGGATCGAGGGCGACAGGAACTTCTGCCCATGCATCTGTAGCTAGAGAAAGTTCTCTAGAGGTGGTGGGATGCAGCTCCTGCATGTGTGGGGAGAGGAAGAGCCAGTTAGAGCAGGTCCACAGCCTTCTAAGCAGCAATCCTTAAATGGTTGCACATTTTAGCTGCAAAGTTTATTAACAGAGATGCTGTGTCAGGGTCCAGTCTCCAGATACTCCAGTTTTAGCTGGAGCAGTATGGGCCAGGACTTTGTCTATGATGCTCAGGTTCTAAAAGCAGAGGCCTGGGAACCACACTTAAGAGAAACTGCTTAGAAAGCACTCTGCATTGTGGAGAGTGTTGGACCAGGACTCCGAGGAGGTGGATCTGACTAGTAGGTCCAGGCTTTAGGTACAGGGCTTTTTGCCTGGGAGTGATGGTGTTTGCTGCAGTTACTTCCTGATACTCTGTGAGAGTCATGCCAGGAAGCTCCCTCTGACCAGCTTATATCTTCCTATACACAGAGCTGCTATCATTGTTTGTAAAGGGTTAGCAGATTTGTGTAGAAGAGTCTGTCCAGGTAGGGTAGAGCCACAGATGGGAAGGGAGAATACAAGGACTGTTCCCTCAGTCCAGAAAGTGAGACTATTCCTTTAAGGTGTGGGTGGCTGTTTCTGGCTCGAGGTAGACGGTGACAGGGAGCCAGGTCCCAGAGCTCCCTAATTACAGCACCTGCTGGCTATCTCTTCCCCTTTTGCTGGTGCTGATGCTGCTTAAACTGGGCAATTAGAGTTGTAAGATGCTGCCGGTGGCCCCAGGCCTGTGTGACCTGTCCTGCCTGGAGTGATTTTGCTGATGTCCTGAAGCATGAGGTTGCATTGGGGACAGCTTGTGTCCAGAGTGCCTGCTTTCTCCATTCCTTCTTAAGCCAGCTTCCAGTCACGTGGGTGTCTTTTAGTGGTGCACAGGTTGGAATATGGCTGCCATGTACTACAGAAGGATGGCATGTTGTGTGTAGTTCCGAGAGTGGCAGGGTTTTGTTGATAAATTCCATTGGTCCCTTGGTTCTGCGGTCTTTATTCTTAGATTTTTGGTGTCCAGTGAGATCAGAGGACATCACTAAAAGTTATAATGACAAAGCTTATTTCTAGACTTCACCTTTGGCTTTAGAATGTATTTAGATGTAATCAACACTTCTTTGTTGAGTGTGGCTATGTACACTCAGCACAGTGCTAGAAGGGACGCCATGCTAGAGAGGGAGTCATTTCAGAGAGTGTAGAATTCATCTCTTGGAGCTGGGTTTTTGTCTGACTGCTGTGCTAGCTTTTGCTTCCTTGGAACTTCTGAGAATTGTAGGGCGGAGCTAGAAGACCTTTTGCTGTGGAGACTGGGGTCACATTCAGAAATGGAATCTGGGTGTGCCTAAGGCAGCCCCTGACTCATGTTCCCAAGACCCATAGGTTGGAAGGTGTGACCTGGGGGGTTTCTGGTCACTGTACCAAGGCCTGGTGTAAGGGGGTGACCAGTCCCTTTGTAACTCCCAGGTCAGACTCCTCAGTGAGCCTAGCTTCTCAATCTCCTGTCCCGGCTGGCCGCCTGCTGTGGCTACGTGCTACAGCTGGGCCTGCAGAACTTAAAATAGCAGTATGAGCTGTCCGCCTTGCATGTGGGGAGCCTGCCTGAGGCACGATGGGGCAGCCGCTTGGCCCTAACCACTGGGGTAGAGAGCATTTGGGGGGTTTCTTCTTGGTTCAGAGTAGGGAATGGGGGATCAAAGTGGCTGGAAATATGTAACTGGTGTCCAGGGGTTCAGAAGGCTTGTCTTCTCTGGACCTTCTGAGGAACACATCAATCCTCACCTCGGATGCTTGGCATCCTGTTTGGCCTCCTCCCTGGCACTTTCTGCTCGGGGTTAGCCATATAGGGCCCCATTACAGCCTAAATGAAGAAAGCAAGTGAAGTGCAGAGTTAGGGCAGGGGACACCTGTCCTACATCCCAGTGGAAGAGCCAGGGCATCTGGGGTCTCTGCTGAGCAGGGAATAACCTTCAGCCTAGCTGTCCCCTCTAAGAAAATCAAGATGGCAGCTAAGGGAAACCACCTCCAGGTCTGCCTGCCTTCATTCACTGATGCAGAAAAATGTGCAGAACACCCCCCCCACACACACACACTCCCCCACATATACACACATACATATAGTGCTCTGTCCTTGACTGTGGAAATGTGGCAGGGAACAGGACAGACACACATCTTTGCCCTTCTAGAGATGGCTTCTAGTGGGTTGACATCATAAACAATTTCTGTAGTAAAAATACATGTTCCCTTGTGTTTGGAGAATAAATGGATTGGAGGAAGCAGAAGGTGGTGAGGGTGTGCTGGGGACATCCTAGAGAAGGAGACATCTGAATGAAGGGTAAGGGGCAGTCGAATTGGTGGTGTGGAGATCTGAGGAAAGGATACTCAGGTAGACTGAACACCTAGGCTAAATTCTGGCTCTGAAGTAAGAGAACAGAAGGGTGTTATGGCCAGAGTGAGGGGGGTGGGGAGAGAGGGAGGGAGGGAGAGATTGATCGATTTTTGTAAGAACTTCATCTTTTACTCTGGAGGCCGTGGGAAGCTGTAGGGTTTTGCACAGAGGACTGACTTGGCCTGCCTCATGGGACAGGATTATTGCAGTTGTCTTTCTGGGGTTCATGGTCTCTATGAGGAGGTCCCAGTGGACTGAGAAAGCTCCCTGCCCTGTTTTACCTGTGCCTTGTTCAGCCTCCATCACTAAGCCCCAAACTCCAACCACTGAGACTTTCACTCTGGGGGGTGGGTGGGTGGGTGGGTAGGGGCAGAGGACCCTGGATGGGGCTGGGTTTGTTACAGTGGTTTACTGAAGTCTGCTTAGATGGCCAATTGAGAGCTTCCCAGCAATAAGTAATCAGGGAATTTGCCAGCTGCTGTTAAACGATGGGTTGTTTGCAATTGGCCATGGTGGCCATCGGTAAGCATTGTGGCTCAGGGCTTTCACCATGGGCTGACTGGTAAGCACTTAGTGTCTACTGCAGTCTTGTTATCTCTACTCTGCTGGACCATGGTTTTGGAGGACAGGGCCTGTCTTTGCTTTCACTTGGCAAAGTGTCTGTGTTCATAGTCTGTGAAGTGTGAAAGGAAAAGGTAGCTCTGGACAGAGGTGATGAAGGTGGTGTTTGGGGCAAGCAGCGGTCTGCTATGTTTCCCAGGCTAGACAGGCCGCGTGTGTCCCCTGAGGTTGCAATGGATGTGGAAATTCCATGATTGTCCTAGCTTGGGAGGATGGCTTCCTCTCACCCCAGCTTTTTTCCTTTCCTTTGTTCCCCTCTGTGTGTGCAGGATGGGTGTGAAGTATGGCTCCGTGCAGGCCAGCCTGGTACACAGAAGCATAGCCTCAGATAACACTGTTCTCAGATAAAGCTGCTAGGTTCGTTTTAGAAGTCAGGAGATGTAGATTCCACCCAGCTCTACAAACTCATTTCTCATTCAGAACTTGGGATGTGTTCCCGGCTTATCTCGCAGGGGTCTGGTGTGAGGATCAGATACGATCAGAAGTATGAAAGTCCCTTAAAAAGAACGAGTCCTAAGAAATGTTGCTTTCGCCTATGCCATCCCTGTGCTGGAACTCCCCCTCCCTCTGTGTTCCTCCCACTAGGACGTTGTGCAAGCCTCCCCCCACAAGCCACTGTCGTGTAGTCTTCTTCCGCTGTGAGCAGGGCCTCTCAGCACTCACAGTGGACAGCAGATGTCCACTCTTTCCCGAGACACAGACTGAGCAGGGAGGTTCCCTGGTGACACCAAGGTGGCGAACCCAGGATGGGCACTCTGTGGGTGCTGAGGAACTCTAGTGGCCGATTAACTTATGCAGGGTTTCCTTTGTTTCTGTCACACTCCTATGACATGCTGGTCAGCTGGAGTGTGAGTGTGAATGGCTGTTCCAAAGGGTAGTGTCTTCTAGTGGATAGGAAATTTCCCAGGTCATCTGTCTTTCATGATCACACTCATCTTCATTATATGGATAAGAAAATATAAATGTACTCACTCACTCACTCACTCACTCACTCACTCACTCACTCACCGCATGCCCTGTGCTGAGAGAACTGCAAGTCTCCTGCCTGGATAGTCTGGACAGCAGCTAGAGCCCTGCTGCTTCTGTCTGGCCCTCAGTCTCGGTGTGCTTGCTTCAAGCCCATCTCTTCAGGAGACGGGTAGGGTGTGGGTGCCTTTGTTGAACGATCGATAGATAGATAGATAGATAGATAGATAGATAGATAGATAGATCGATCAAGGCTTTTGTCCTATGCAGGTTTGGGGAGGAGAAGGAGGAAGAGGGAGGTAGCTGTTCAATGCCTGTCCCTGCTGGGTCCAACCAACCATGGTGTGGCTGGCATTTCCTCTGGCAACCGTAGGGGAGGGGCAGAGCAGGTATGCACTGGTGTCTGGTCTGGCTGGGATATTAGAAGACCTCTTGAGGCCGGAGCTTGAGGGATGAGCAATGCACAGCCACCTGGACACACGGAGGCTCACAGAGTCCAGGATGGACATTTGAGCTCTTTTATAATTTCTGGAGATGGCTGAATCTGGAGGTGGCTATAGATGCATGGCCTGCAGAGGGGAGGCCAAATGGTAGGGAGGCATCCATTGAGGTAAAGGCATACCAGGCAGGCAGTGAACAGTACTGTGGGTGTCACAGACATGTATGATGACTCTGCCCTGGGGCAATGATGCTCAGCACATGGCAGGGTGAGTAGGAGCCCAGGCAGAAGCCTGGCCAGCCGAGGCAGTAACGGGGGGAGCCGGTGGCAGAGAGTGCATGTGTGCCTGTGCCTTCAAAGTGGCGTGTACGTACAGAACTTGCATTCTGGGCATATGTGGAGGAAGCGTAGCTTAGTGGGTCATGGTTGGGCATATGTCCAGTTTGATTGGGCCACAACTGGGATAAATTTCTGATGATTCAATCTAAAATTTTGGAAAGATTTTTTAGAACTGCTGGAGGTTTCAAGTGTTGCTTGACATGAGGAAAACTGTTTGGAGGTCTTGGGAGGACTGAGTGCTTTCAGGATGAATTTCCAGCTGGAGGCACCTTTACTGACTTGAGCCAGCCTGAAGAGGGAGAAGAGAAAGAACCAAACGACAGCTCCTGCTTATACCTTTTTTCTTAGTGTGACCCCAGAGGTTCTGAGGCTCTACAGGGACTTGTGCACCATGAAATGTGTGAGTTCTCAGACATGCAACAGGGGGGCCCATGTTTATGGGTACCGTTAGCCCTTCAGTGGAGGTGAAACATACATGACTGCCTCTGATGGTTTCTGAGCAGGGCAGACATCTGGGTACATTTCCATCTTCTTATCTGTAGAGCACTGCTAAGTGCTTCTTCTGTTCTGTCTCCTCCAGGCAACTCCAGCACCATCCCTATAGCCTCCAGGCACAGTAGAGGGAAACAGGGATGAGGGACAGGAGACAGTAGCCCCTGAAGTCAGCAGAAGGTCCCAGCTGTAAGGCCAGCTTGCTGGCAGGCTGGATGCTGGGTCAGAGAGCACCGCCCTAGCCAGCAAGTCTCTGTCCTCCATGGAGTGGTTTGGGGATATTAGATTTGCTGGGTCAGTAAATTTCCGCTAGTGCATGGCAATAAACCTCGGCTTCATCACGCTTGCCTGTGTCGAGCCGTGTGCCTTATCTCATCCTTCCGAAGCCACCTGCCCTCCTCGATAAGTACTAATAACAAATGCTTTCTTTCTTTTTCCTCTGCTTCCTGGGACTGAATGGCCCAGTATGGCCGTGTGTGGAGCTGCAGGTCCATCTGCCTGTCCACTACAATGCCTCATGCACCAGGCCTTTATAGAAGATCCAACAGGGAGGTGATTGATTGGCCTGAGGATGAAAGAAGGGCCTGGCCGGGGTCTCTCCTAGGAAACTGTCTTAAGGGGCTGAGTGCTTGTGGGGACAAGAGAGGATGCTTGCTCTCAGCAGGTCAGACTGAGAGGGGTAGGCAAGACCAGGAAACTGAGCTCTAACTCTGAAGTCTCTCTGGGGTCGCCAAGACACATGACTCGCTGGACTGTGGGCATGAGAAAGTCAGGGTGCCAAGGAAATGAGGTTACAGGTAAGGAAGCAGCCAGGAGGAGAGGAAGAGGGTGATTGGTTGGGACTGTAGTCCAGGAAAGTGAGGGTTAGAGCTGGTGACAGGAGGAGATGTGGTATGCAGGTTCTTGCTGCCCCCCCCCCCCCCCCAATGGCCTCCTGGGCTCCAATCTCAGTCCATTCTTATTCATTTCAGTCTCAGCTAGCACATGGCAGCCAGTGTGTGATGTGGGCCCCCCCTCTGCTCCCGGAAACTTTAGCCAGTGCTCTTCCTCCCAGGATGCTCTTCTGCCTCCTTCCACATTGTGAGCTCCATACAGAATGTGCCAGTGTATGTGGTTTATAGTTGAGGGACTGACTGGGCAGCGGAGGGCTCCCACAAGCCCTCCCCCGTGCATGCCCTCCTTTGTACTTGTGTGCGTTTGCTTCATCAGTTAATTCTAGGCCGGCCTGTGGGTCAGCCACAGTCCTGAGTGCTGCGTGTGCAACAGAGAGGAAGACCAGTCTGCTGCTCTGGACGGTCGGTGTAATGCGAGGGAACCAGCCTAGAAATTGTCACTTGGAAACACATACTTGCAAACTGTGACGAATACTATGGGAGAAACAGCAGATTGTGCTCTGGGGACATAATGGTCAAGGGAGCTTAGCAGCCACAGGTTGGTACCCCAGAAAGCCAGAAGGAGTCCATTGAGGTACTGAGATGAGTGGAGTCTGACAGTGGATAGTGTAGGGCAGCCAAGAAGAAGGAACAGCAGGGGCAGAAGCTCACAGAAGAGGATGGAGCTTGGAGTGTTTACTGGAGCCTAAGAGCAGGAGAGGCTGGCGGGAATGCGCTGGTGAGGCAGGCAGGGTCCATTGGGATCTTCAAGGCTTTTTATAAACTTTGAGACAAGGTCTCATGCAGCCCAGACTGCCTCAAACTCCCTATGCAGCCAAGGCTGACTTTGAACTCCTTATCCTTCTGTCTCCGTCTCCCAAATGTTGGGATTACAAGTGTGTACCGCCATGCCTGGCTCTTAAGTGTTTTAAGACTTTGGATTGAGCAAACATGTTCACGTGTGTGTTGTCCGCACACACAAGCACACGATTAGAATGAGACAGCACTGCAGGGGTTAAAGCAGAGAGGCTTTGGTAAGATGATGTGTCTGGAGCTGGACCTGGAGGGCTCTGCTGTGAGTTGTGAAGGTCCCTGGGAACAATGAAGTGTCATGGACTACAGTGTCTATAGCATCATAGGATGTGGAGAGAGACAGCGAGGTAGGATTGGCAGGGAGCATAGTGGAGTCTGGGATGAGGGTGGGGGCTCTGGTTAGACAGTGTGGATTAAACATCCAGGCCATTCATCAAGAAGGGAAGAGTTGGGTGAGTCAGTCTCTGTGGGGGATGTGAAATCCAAGATGCCCATGACAGCCACATGGAGAGGATGGACAGAAAGGGGTCTTATATCTGTGCCTGGGACTCTGAAGACAGGCAAGGGCCAAGTCGGCCCCCAAGTGTCACCAGCTGTCAGGGGAGAAACTGATGTTCTTAGTCTTAGAAACAAGGTCACAGGATATTGCATGTTGGTAGTGGGGTGTCTGGTTTTTCTCTGTTTAACCCTAGGGTAACCAGACAAGGATGGGCACTCCATTTATTATAATCATTGTTGATCACAATCATGATGCCCCAGTGTGCTGGGTGTTTTTCTGAGGCCTTGACTCTGTGCTGTATGTATTACAATTATATTCATTACCTCAGATATCAGATTTTACCTGCAGCTTGGAAAGTATGCATTGCTGTCTCAGTTTCTAGCTGAAATGAGAGGCTGAGACTCAGGACAACGGAGTACTCATTCCAGCTTCCCTAGGTCTGCAAAGGCCCAAAGCCCAGGTGGCTGCACATGGCTCGCTCACTAGACCTGTTCCCTGTACTTGGGATTGACTAGGTATATGGAACCAGCTATGCCTTCTCCATTCTTATGCATAGATCCTGTCCCATATGACTCAGTCCCTAAAGATGTCTGGTGTGAGCTGGTTTTCAGAGGGTGAAGTTGGCTTTGTGATAGTCCCTGTAACTTCGAGGTCATAAGCCATATTTCAGTGCTCATTGCTAGGTCAGGAGTGAACTGCTCCATAGCTGTGGTCCCATTGCTTAGGAGCTAAGGTGCCTGAGTTGCCTAGAGGTACCAAGCATGCCTTGGCCCACATGCTTTCCTGGGTGCTGATGTCCACTGAAGGGTCTCTGAATCATTACACTTCCCCAGCAGTCAGGCCTCTGGAACAGCCAGAAGTAGTCTGAGTTTTGAAGTCTGGCATGTAACACTATGCCGTTCACATGAGTTGCTGGGACTGAGTTGCAGGCAGAGGTGTCCCTATGTGCCCTGCCCTTGGAGCCCCTCTGCCAGGCTCCATATACAGCACAGGCAGCAGGCCAGGGGCAGTCTTGTCTTGTCTTACTTCTGTCTCTTTTACTTTTCCCACCTTCTTGTCTCTGGACTCATCTTCCAGAATGGCTCTGTGGATCCATAGGTTAGCTTACTGCCTGTTTACCCATCCATTCAAGGACATGCCGTGTACTGGGGTGATGGCTGGGAGCATACCAGTTAACATCATGACATTTCCACCATCATTGGCTGGGTGTTTCCTGGACTGCCTCATCAGAGTCTGATGTCCTCAGGTAGCCTCCCTTCCAGGAACAATTCCATAGATTTTGGCTTGGATCCCATCCTTTTGGTGAATGAACTTGGAGCTCAACTGTGTAGCTTGGGCATGGTAGCCTTTCTTTTCTTCTAGGCAGCTACCACGTGGTAGTCGCTGTGACAGACACTGGGGCAGGTGTGTGTGTGTGTGTGTGTGTGTGTGTGTGTGTGTGTGTATGTATGTGTGTGTGTCTGATGACCAGGTGACCACTATTGTCTTTTAGAAGCCTAGGGACCAGAGCAGAGACAAGTGAATCATGATAGTATGTACAATATAGGACTTCGAGGGAGAGAGCCACTCTCTAGAAGATGCAGCCTGCCCTGATTTGTGATATGAACGAAACAATTAATTCATCCCTTCTTAGAACTATGAGCCCTCCCACTGAGGCAAACCTTATTTGTTTTCCTCATTAGTTTTAGAAAACACACACACAGCAGATTAAAAAAAAAGTATCTTTAAACTCTTTCCTCCTCCCTCCCTCTTTCCCTCCATCCCTCCTTGCCCTCATCCCCTCCTCACTGTGTAGCCTAGCATGGCCCAGAACTCATTGTCCTGACCTAGCTTCCCAAGAGCTGGGATAACTGGAGTCATGTGTGCCCAGCTTCACTTAGCTCCCCACTCTCCACCTCTTCACAGTCACTGTTAGCCTCCATTGTGAATCCAAATTCCAGCTGTTTTATTTCCTTAGCAAACAGGAGAGTGGCCCCTGCCTAGGGCGTCTCCATGTAGACTTCTGGAAGGTGGGCCTCCGCTAGCTATCACTCACTCATTCAGAAGGAGTTTTCTTGACAGTTACTCCTACAACCAAATATGCAAAATGTGGAGTTTAGGACCTGGGGCGTGAGCATGCCTTGCAGCACCTTGGTCTCCCCTCTAGTCTGGTTTCATGGCTAAGCTTAGGGCTGTGAGATGCCGAAACACACCGTCATATACAGGAGTGGCCAGCTTGAGCCAGAAGGTATATACCTCGTGAGGAAAACATGGGAGACTGAGCCTTATCTCACCTGGAGCCTGGGAAGCTCTGCAGAGGCACAGAGCGCTTGGCATTTCCCGGGAAGCCCTTGTCTCCTGGCTGCCAGTCAGATCTGGAATGCCGGCTTCTCACATTTACTTTTCTTGCCCTTCTTTGAGAATTCTGTACTTGCTGTACTCTTTTCTTTTTTCCTTAAAAAAAATAAAAGCATGGGGGAGAGGGAAAGCTGATCTGCATGCAGAGAGCCCCTCAAGGCAGACGGTGCCTTCAGTCTCGTCTGGACCTGCTAGGTTGCGGAGGATTGAGGGGATGGGAGAGTAGCTTCTGAACTGCAGCAGCCAGTGCTAGCCTATCACTGTCTCTCTGTTCCCCCTGCTGCCAGGCACAGCTTCCCAGGCCCCACGGTGGCCATAGGTGGCTAAGCCCCAAGGTGGCCACAGGCTCCAACTTTCACAAAGTACTCAAAGTAGCTTGCAAAGTAACCCCTGTTCTCACCCAGGCCTGTCCCCTCAACTGCTTCCCGAGTGGGCCACATTCAGGACCTTCTTCCCCTACCCACTTCAGAAAGCCCTGGTCCAAGGCAGGGCCACAGGGCAGCTCCCCACTCAGCCTGCTGTGTGGGCTCTGCATCACTCTGTTGGACTTCCCTGGGTACAAGTAGAGCCAGGATAGAAGGCTGGTTTCCAGAGCTAGCTAGCTGGTGAGCTCCTGGGACCCCTGGTTTGTCCCATCCATCCTGGTATCTATGCTTAGGAGCCTGCCCATAGTGACCGATCTGTTCCTAGTGGAAGGTTTCCTCAAGGGGATGGGTGTGATCACGCTCCATCTGCTTTTGTCCTAAGTCAGGGTAAAGTCCCTCTCTTCCTCACTGCATTCGTCTATATTCCCCTCTCTCCATCCTTTATTACTGCCCTTTGCTGACTACCTGTCCTGTCCAGAGTACCACCCCAGCCATCTTCCTCCCTGTTCCCCTAATTCAGCATTTTTTTTTACCTAATAACCCCACCCCCCACCCCAAATCGGGACATGCTACCTCAGCCTCCCTCTTGTGCCTTTTCTGTTAGACTGGAAGACTGCCAAGGGCAGCAAGTGTTTAAAATCCAAGAGAGGAGGACACTGGGCTTGGAAAGCTACCCAAGCCTACCGTTTCCTTTTCCATAAAACAGAACGGTCACCACACCTATGTGGTAGGGTCAGCCTGGTGAATGTAAGGGTTGATACATTGCATTTTCCCTTATTAGTCTGATAGTGACTCAGCCCAGGTGTCACATCGAGACTTCACTGTAGCAATGACAAGCATGACCAGGGGGAGCAGGGCCGTGACACTGGACAGCATTGACAAGCATGACCAGGGGGAGCAGGGCCATGACACTGGACAGCCTTCTTCTCTTGCCTGCCCGTCAGCACCTGGCTTTCTGGTCCCAAGCCCTGTAGGTATATATTCATTTCTAATCAGACACAATGATGGAGCAGTCCAGGGGCCAGGGGAGACTGATGTGACCAGTGCAGGTATGAGCTAGCAAGAAGAGAAGGGAAAAGATTAACAAGGAAGGGGCTAGCATGGGGACTCTTGGGGACACCTCATTCCACCTGAGATATAATGGTAATGTTGTGTTCAGACTTTGTCTGCTCTGACTGGTCTCACCCCTGTTGGTTCACTTCACACATAACACACCTGATATCCTGGACTCCACACTGACAGGAGGAATGGTGGCCAGCCAGGCACGGGCTGCCTCTCTCCTGACTCTAGTCCAGCTGGTGGGTACCCCCACCAGAAATAATACTCTAAGAGAAGTTGTCACCCTGCATCCTGGAGCAGGCAGGTGAGGCTGAAGAGGACAGGAGGCATTAGCTTTCCTGGTCAGACTGCTTGGTATTCCCACAGGACCCAGCTAGTAGACATTTGCTCTTTTATTCTGCAGACAATATCCCAGGACCATTGGTCCCCAAAGGAGAGATGTTAGTGGTGGTTGTTCACACAGAGCTTTGCTGCTGGGCTCTCTCCTTCAGAAGGGACCCAGAAGAGTCAAAACAGATCTCAGTTATCACCTCTAGGGTGGGGTGGGGCAAGTAAAGGTGAAGTCTCCCGAGTTAGAATCACTATCCCCCTCTCTGCACAGCCACAGCCATCTGAGTCTATCTGTGCCTCCAGTAACTTCCTGTCCTAACGAGATTTTGTGCTGCCCCGAGAGTAGGCAGTAGCACTCCTGTGTTTCCTCAAGGGCTCCCCCTTGGGGCTCAGGACCGAGGGTTGAGGGTTCCAGGGTAGACATCTCTACCCCTAGGAAGGGCATGGATTCATCCATCTAGCCATCCCTGTGAAGTGCCTTCCAGAGCCTGAGCTCCTTTTTAAATGCTTGGAGCCTGATAAAACTTAGCTCCCAGCACTGATTCGCTGCACAAAGGAGAGACTCGGTCTCTGTCCCCACGCCACTAGTCTTCTAGTTTTTATCATTTGCAAACCGTGGTGGCCCCAGGTCAGCAATGCAGACTTCTGCATAAGCCCAGGGGAGGCTGTCTTCATTGCAGTGCTTTACAAGAAGATCAAGGGCTGTTGTGGATGTTCCCCTGGCAGGCACACATACCTCTAGTCTTTTCTCTGACCTCGGCTCCGAGAGGACCCGGGTGTGACCAAAAGCATTGCTGCCTTGCTCTACTGCTGGCAAAAGCAGTGCCCCGCTTGAGTCGCCTGCCCCTTGCAGCCCGCCGTCCCACTCAGGAACGCGGAGGCGGGGGCTTGCGCAGCTGCAGGAGTTTCTCGGAGCCGCGCGTGCGTGTGCGCGTGGAGGGGGCAGGGAGGGCGGCGCGCCCCACGGAGGCCTGAGGGCGCTTTCCTACACCTTGCGTCTCTGCTGCGGTCCCTCTACCGGTGCGCAGTAGCCATTCTCACGTGTGCAAAAGCGTGGTGTGTGTGTGTGTGTGTGTGTGTGTGTGTGTGTGTGTGTGTGTGTG
>JANHMN010000008.1:50342913-50363991 GCA_030674055.1 Rhabdomys pumilio
GTGTGTGTGTGTGTGTGTGTGTGTGTGTGTGTGTGTGTGTGTGTGTGTGTAGTGTGTCTGTAAAGATACTGCTTGGGACCATGTGCCCCAGGCTAGACAGGACCGATGTTCGTAGGGGGCGGAGGCCAGCCTGGTAGTGGCTGCTATTTCTTTCCCTTCCAGCCTTTCTCCCCAGACCTATCTGGCTTCCTTGGTGACTCCAGTTCTGCCCCTCTACTCGCGGCCCTTGCTGGGGCAAGAAACCAGTGCTTTCCCATGGAGGTGTTAGTTCATTCCCAGCCACTGAGCCCTTGACATTTAGAAGGGCTCTGGGCACACAAGTTTAGGCACACAAGCAGAAGGCTAATCCTATTAAAGATATTGTGTCATTGGGGAGGGGGGTAGCTCCCCTACCGGAGCCAGACAGACCTTGAGCCCATTGGTCGGATGCAAAGCAGGGGGCGGGGCCCAGAGCCCGGGGAAGGGGCTCTAGGCGATTTCAGAGTCGAGAGTCAGGGCTGGGATTTCGCAGGGCAAGCCCGGCGGTTGCAGCTGCAGCGGATCCCGAGGCTCTCTGCCCGTGGCGCACCCGGGCAGCCCAGAGCCGGCAGCGGCTCCGCAAAGTCGCGGAGCAAGGGAGGCCGAGCGCCCGCAAAGTGGTGGGGCTCCGGGCTGGAAGAGGCGTGCCTGCGGAGCCTGGATCCCGGCGCCCTTTCGCCTTGAGTGCAGCGTCCGGTCGGTGGTGCAGCCGCCCGGGAAAGAGCAGTCAAATTGCAGCCTCCCCAAAGAAGCCTAGTTACGCAGGCGAGCCGGATCCCCAAGCGTGCTTATAGTGGTGCCGCAGAGCCCTCCCGGGCCAGCGGGCTAATGCTGGGAGCTGGGCGCCGTCCCAGAGGCAGTGAACCCCCATCCGCTGGTTGCTCCGCTAGTGCTCTCGGGTGCGGAGAGGGGGCGTGCGAAGCTCCAACAGCCGGCTCGCTCAGAACCCGTGCCCGATCGGGGTGCCCCCTCCGTCCCACTCTGGGAGCAATGCCCCCCGCCCCTCGTGCCCCCAGGGAACGAGGCGAACATGGAGAAGTCGAGTAGCGAGGATTCTTCGATCCACCGGAGTCCATCTTTGGACAGCAAGGACTCGGACTTTGCCAAGCCGTCCACCTCTGGCCGCCCGTTCGGCCGCGGCTTCACGGCTGGCGCCTTCTACGGCACCGCGGGTTCGCGGGGTCAGAGCCGCACGGAGGCCGGCATTAAGACTGACAAGTACAATGCGCCCAAAGGCAGCAAATACGTGGTGTTTTACCTGGACCTGTCCTTTGTGTTCCTCCTAGAATTTAAGAAGTGCAACATGGCCAGGGGCTGTCTCTGCTGCTTGAAGTACATGATGTTCCTCTTCAATTTGATATTCTGGGTAAGTCCTTACCGTTGCATCTTCCGTTGCTCCTTCTCCTTGCTTTCCACACTGTGAATAGCCTCTACTTCCTCCTCACTCTATCTTACCCATCTCTGCCCAAAGGTAAGTGCTTTTTAAAAATCGCAGCACCCTCCCACCCCCTGCATCTTTCTGTTCCCTTTTCCCTCTTGTCTGTGGCTGAATGGAGGCTTCAACTTGTCAGTCTTCCAGGGGGAGACATGCTCTGCTCCTAGGAAGCTGGCAAAGTTTGCCCCTGCCTCCTTCTTCTAAGGAAAGGCACACTGAAGTACCTGCACCAGGGAACCTGCATCCCTGGGTGTGGGTCAGACCGCGCAGCTGTGCCCCTGTGTTGGTGGGGGACAGTGAGGATGGTTTCTGAGTTTCTTCAATTGTTCGTGAAAGCAGGCACAGTCTGTGGCATGGTGGGAGTGGGATGGGGGTGTGGAGGTCACAGTCTTCTGCTCACTTAGGTGGCTCCCAGGAACAGGAGGAAGCAAGATACAGGATGGGGGCAGGCTGCTGCTTTTGAGGGATTGCTGTGGACTGGGCAGCCAGCAGTCTGGCCACACTTTCCCAGGCTCCAGGATGAGAAAAAGAACAAAGGGATATGAATTTCTCTAGAGAAAGTATCAATGGATGGGCTGGCTTGGAAATAGCCTCTGTCTCATGTGTGATACTGGTGACTGTGCATGCACAAGTACTTCCTAGTTACACAAACTGGATGAAAATTTAATTCATATCTTCTTCTTTCGTCCTCACTACTGCCTCCGTCTTTCTTCACCAGAGCTCAGACTACTCAGCACAGATGTTTGGCTCATCCCCAGGCTCTGTCCTGCCGCTGGCTGGAGGCCGTCAGCTGCCAAGCATGGTCCAGGAGGAGCCTGGGGGCAGGAGAAAGACATCCTCAGGGAGGCTGCATGGCAGTAGTACGCATCTCCTGTGGAGTGATCCACTTTTAAGAAAAACTTTTGGGGCTGTGTGTGTGGAGAGGGCAACTTTTCTGGAGAAGGAAAAGGAAGCTCTAGGCTTCTAAGGAAGAAGTGTGAGTCTCATCTGCCTTCTGTTCTTTGTTAGAGTCTTGTGTGACCTTGAGTGACTCATGAGCCCCTTAAAATTAGGGCTTCTTCTCCAGTCCAGGCTGTTAGGATGGATGGTCTTCTTCATGGTCCTTACTGTCTTAGCTCTGTGATACCCTGGGGGTCAAGGAGCCACTTGAGTGCGTCGGTTCTTTTCCTGTGAGACTGGTCTGAGGTGAGGTGGGTATTTCCATAGTTGGGGGTGGGATAGTGAGGGGGGGCAGGGAGAGGGGCACTGTAATGATTAGTGTTACCGGTCACATGGTTGGAGTTTTAGGAAAGCTGGGTCAGGTATTCTGATTCACTTTCTGGTGACAAGAGCCATTGGAATGTTAAGAATTACTCTGTCACCGTCTTGTGGGCCAGTGCCTTATGCTCTTTCCATTCCTTTGCCAGAATCTGTGTCCGCCAAGTACTTGTGTGTGTTTCCCTGGTGTCTTGGTCTACACGAGTGCTGTCATGTTTGTCGTTTGATCCAACCTTCTCTTACCCATTTCATAGTTTCATCCTACCTTTTGGTTTGCCCCACTGCACACATATTAATTATATGAAGACTCTGTGGGCATAGACGTTTAGTGCCTTCTGACCAGTGACTCTCACTCAGCAGCCTGGGCTCCTGGCCACTCTCGTCTCGCCGCCTGCTGGCCACAGTCGGTATAACTGCTTGTGATGCCTTCAGAATGATTCTAGCTTGGTCTGTGTCATGCACACAGCCTGGATCTGGAATACGTTTATAATAAACCAGATACGTTTATCCTTTCTACAAGCATGGCAGCAGGTTTTGAAGCACCTGCCCTTTCTAGTGTGAGGTTAGAAGTTAGATCTTACTACCTGCTCCTAATTAGAACTCTTCCCTGGAAGAGAAGAGAGTTTCACTATCCCACTCCCCGACTTTCTAATTACTTAGTATTTTCAGAATTCCTACGACAAACCACAAACTAGGGCAAGTCGAGTTTCAAAGACACATTTCTTAAATGCCACTACCACATGACATGCGGAAGTCAGTTACAGATGGGGAAGGTTAGGGAATCTAGCAGAAGGAGAATGGTTCCTCATGTACTTGCCAGTGCTTTCTGGGAATTGGAAAGGTGTGGGGATGGTGGGTGAGTCTTCATGCTGTGCTCAGGTGAGGACCTCCTCTAGGCAGGTGACCCTCAGCTTGATGTAGGGTGGAGCAGGTGAAAGTGCTGAAGGAGAGGAGACAGCATGGGAGGGAGGATGTGCAAGATTCCCAGGAGGACTTTCTGGGAGGACTCTGAGTGTGGAGCACAGGAGGAAGTGAAGACAGTGGCAGGAGGGAGGGAGGGGGTGGTATGTAGCCATCACATTTTAATGTCGTGTTCCAGAGAGGCTTTTTTTTTTTTTTTTTTTTTTTGGGGGGACTGGAATTGAATTGACTCTACAATCAATAGAGAGTTTCTCGTGGATTCGGAGCCTGCTGGTAGTCCCCCAGACATGATACCACACACTCTATATAATGGAGCCTCTAGGGGAGTCCTGGTTCAGTGTGGTTCTGGTGGGCTTATACTGCAGCCTGCTTGGCTGCCTGCTTCTTCAGCACTGGGAGGAACTCTGAGCACAGTGGCATTGATGAGGGTCTGGTGACATCACTCCAGGCAGGACTGAGTGGGGCTGTGCTGTTCATGTGCCTCCCTCTTACTAAGAAAGGCCAGGTGCCTCCCGGACTGCTAGGCGCCTGCCTGCTGCTGGGGGTTCAGGTCTGTTCCTGGCATGCTGGCTTCAGTTAGACAGTTAAGCCTGGTAGACAGCCCAGTGCACCAGGGGAGCCTGGGGCACCCAAGAGGGCAGCTTTTCTTGGGGTCTGACATAGATGGAGAGAATGAAGGGGGATCTGTGGCCATCCCTTCCCTTCTCCATGGTCCTTTACACACACACACACACACACACACACACACACACTCTGATTCTCAGGGCCACAGAGAATCCTGGCTTCTTGATGGTCAGGAATAGGAGGCCTGTATTCTACACAGTTTTAGCATATGGACCTCTGGATCTTGTCAGGAGTGCTTGGGAGAATATTCCAAGCAGAGATTAAGTGAATATCCTGGAGTGCTTTTGCTAAGGGGAAAGGGATGAGGGGAGGGCTACAAGAGGCATCTCTGCGTTCTGGGGCCACATGACCTTTTCCCTGGCCATCAAATCCTGATCCCAGTCCAGTACCTCCCAACCTGAATCCAGTTCTGTCTGAGATGGAGGAGCTGGGGCAGATGAGTACCCTAATTGCCACTCCCGGAAAAGTCACTTCTCATACTTGCTAGCAGAGCTGTCCTATCACTTTAAGTCATGGCTGGCAGAACAGTGACACCCTGGCCCCCTTGGAAGCCTATTCCTTGTGGATTGTTTTATAAAGGCCAATTAGTAGCAGAGAAGGCAGTGTTGAGTGTGTCTGCTAGAACAAGGGAAAGGAAGACATGGAGCTGCCACAGGTTGAGTGCTGGGGATGGGGGGGGGGGGGATTCCTGATTAATCTCCCTGAACGTCAGGCCCCTCTTGTTTGCCGTCTTTGGATGCAGGTGGCCAGGGTAGGCTCTCTACTGCCTTAGCCACACACAGTCCTTACTGGCATGGCCACACCATAAGTGCCTTTGTGGGCTCTAGACTAAGGTCTGTGCACAGTGAATTAAGGAAACCTATAGTGCTATAGCCAATCTGTGCGGTACCTTCTGGTTTGAGGGATTCTAGACAGCAGTTAGGTTGGGACTTAGCCTCAGCTCATTTCTTTATGTAGGAGATGCAGGCGAAGCAGGCAGCATGGGTGGGTGGGGGAGACGATTAGGGATTTCCCATAGTGCTTGGGGAGGAGGGATGATTCCCCAGGAGGCTGCTTACAAGCAGATCTTTTGGATATGGGGGGTGGGGAGGGTCAGGTCTGGCTACTGAGGTCAAGCAGCAAGATGAAGGGCCTGGCAGATACGCTGAGAGACCCTTGGAACGTGGCTGTGAAGGAATGCCAGCCCCATGTTCATTTCCAAAGCATTAAAAATTAAACTTCCTGGTCTTAATATCTATTTTTAAATCATGTCAGAGCCAGCAATCGCTGTCAGTCAGGAAGGACTGAGGAGAAGGAGGGGAGAGATTGAAAAATCCCCAGATGAAATGGAAAGAGCAGTCTTACCCAGCCCAGCCAGGCCTGGTCCCAGCAAACCCCAACCGGCCTCTACCCCTGAGTAACACTCTGGCTGCTCTTACCTCCTGTGCTTGGCTGCCCTTGGCTGAACTTGGCAGCAGGCGTTCTATGGCTTAGTAGGGTATTGGGTCCCAGTTGAGTCCATTCACTCACTCCACAACTATTTGCTGAATGCCCGATCCATGCACAGGAGCCTCCAGTTGGTAAGGATAAGGCAGATCATTTGCTTAGGCCAGGAAGTCATGGAATCAAGAGGTCATCTGTCCTGTCCTGTGTGTAGCACTTGAACCCAGGGCTGCCAAGGGTGGGATCTGTGTAGGTGGGGGCTGCCTGCCTCCCCAACACGTTAGGGTGGGCAGCTACAGACCTGGACCCAGCATCCTGACTTGACGTGGCCTTTCCTCTCCCTGCCCCCCTCATGGCTACACTCTTAATTCCCATTCTCTGAAACGTTTCTCCTATCAGAAAGGAAAAGCATTTAAAAAGAGCTACAGGCTTCCCTCCTTTCTCCTTAGTTTATAAAATACAGTCAGCGAAACATGTGGATTTTCTGTTTTCTTCTATTGAAAGGACAGATAGATGCCCTGTGGCCTGGGAGTGAAGCCTGCATTTATTGAGCACTTGTTTGTAAGCCATCCTGTTGAGCTGCTCAGGGGTCCACGGGGTCAGCCACACATAGGAAAATAGTAGGCACTCAGTGGAGATACTTAACTACACTAAGTGTTGCTTAGTAGAGATCTGCTACAGAGATATCAAAGCTAAGCAAGTTGCCCTTGGAGTTTGATAGGAGCTAGGTGACCAGGCGAGACTGGGATCCAGGCAAGGGAGGAGATGGTGATAGACGCTTCAGTGTGTCTCTTGTGGGTTTTTTTTTGATGGTGGCCACCGTGACAGGTCTTGCTGTGTAACTTGGCTGCAAGCTGTCGTTGTGAGTAATCTGGCTTTAGAGCCCTGCTCCGTTTTTCCCTCCCTGTGCTGGTCCTCCCCTCCCCCACTGAGATGTGCCTGCTTCTTTGGTTCCAGTGAGGAAGCTTTGAAGCCCGGCTAAACCCATCGGGCAGAGTTAAGTCTTCTGAGCCAGCTTTGTCCCTACTCACATTTGAAAGCTAATCTGCCTACAGAAGTGGTGGGGGCTTGGTGGGGGGCACTCTTGGCAGGAAATTAAAAATGGCATGCCAACTCGTGGGTGAGATCTGCAGCTGGGGAAGGATACCAGGTTGAGATCTGCCTTCTAGGCTCTGCTCTTTGTCTGGACAGCTCTAGACTTCAGAGGCGATCCAGAATCTTGCTTCTGAGGGTCTGCTTTCCCTTCAGCTGATTTTTGAACGCTGTCAGGAGAGCTGGAGAGGTCCTGGGTGCACAATGAGAAGTGTTTCTGTTTCAGACTTGCTCTCTACCACTGGGAGCTTTCTGCATCAGGGCCCTGCAGAGGGCGCTGTTTTGGTGGCTTGAGGTAATGGATGTTTGTCCCAGGAGAAGGCAGGGGTGGGGGTGGGGGTGGGGTGGGGGTGGGGTGGGGGGTGTTCTGTTTTCAGGGACTTTGTATCTGCTGTAAGGATCCTTGCAAGAATGTATTCAGATTGACTAGGTTGCTTTCCATACAGACAGATTCTGTCCCCTCTTCTGTGCTCATTACCTACTGAGACAGTCTCCATTTTGAGAGTCTCTCTGTGTGCATGTGTGTGTGTGTCTTCTTGAACATGGAGGTCAGAGATGGAGTTCAGGTGTCTTTCTCTTTTGCACTTATTTATTTTTGAGACAAGGTCTTACCACTCAACCTGAAGTATACTGTTCCAGTTGGACTGGTGGTGGTCCAGGGAGCCCCTGGGATCTGTCTCTCTCTGCAACCCTATCTCTGCAGTTACGTGGGTGAGCCACAACATCTGGCGTTTTACATGGGCTTTTGGCATCTGAACTTAGGACCTTCAGATTCTGAAGGTTTTATGAGCTGAGCCATCCCCTGTTCCTTTAAACTTTCGATGAAGTAGATAGAATTGTTCAGACTCTATGTTTTCAACAGTTTCCCACCAGTGATAGAGTATTTGTTTAGCATGCATAAGACTTTGAGTTTAATCGTTAGCACCATAAAAATAAATAAATAAATAAATAAATAAATAAATAAATAAAATCCAGCATGTCTTGTGATTCATTTGTGATCAATTCGTGAATGCTGCCTCTTACCTTTTCACTCAGTAGGAGTCCCCTGCATGATTGCTTTACTGTGGTCTTTCCTCTTTTGTGAACAATCCTGCATAAGTCTCCTGTAGGAGTTTCTCTAGAGTGGCCACAGCAGACCCCCTGAAAGCATTTTAGCAGCAGGCAGTTCCGTGCACTTCTCTTGGAGCAGTGCCCTTGCAGATAGATACCCGGCCTTTCTGCTGTGCTGGCCCCTGTGTGCTTAAGCACTACAGAAGGAGGTTGTTTCCAGGGTGGGTGCATCCATTGACATTCCCAGTGGCTCTCAGTTGATAACCAGCAGGGTGAGATGCTGCAGCTGCCTCACCTAGCATCTCAGGCACCAGTAGACAGACATCTTTTTACATATTAATTAACCATTCTTTCCCTGTTTTGTATCAAGTCTACTTTTCTATTGATTTGGATTTTCTTTCTTTCTTTCTTTCTTTCTTTCTTTCTTTCTTTCTGTGGGTTTTCTTGTTACTTTTTAGTTTTATGTTTGTGTACTAATTTGTTGGCAGTTGAATGTACCACCAACACTGTTTATAGCTTCCAGTTTAAAGATGTGTTTGTTTTTATTTTCT
This sequence comes from Rhabdomys pumilio, assembly GCA_030674055.1. Taxonomy (NCBI): domain Eukaryota; kingdom Metazoa; phylum Chordata; class Mammalia; order Rodentia; family Muridae; genus Rhabdomys; species Rhabdomys pumilio. The sequence continues at coordinate 50,351,284 of JANHMN010000008.1, forward strand.
TTGTGGAATCTTTAGGTAAACAGAAAAACAACTTTGCTGGTTTCTTTTGTTAAATTGGAGTTTCTCTGTTATTTCATGGTACCCTCACATCCTAGTAATTTTATGATCCCTGCTATCACATGGACACTCAGGAGCTGCTGACTTAAGCGAGGAGGGGCTTTTATGTTTCTCAAAGTTTTTATTCATGTATTTAAATCCTGAATACATGTGGATTATTATTCGTCTTTGACACAGGACAGAACTCTGATTTTTTTCCTCCTGTGTATTCTAGCTTCATTGATTAGATATCCTCCCTCTACACGTACATGATACTACCTAGATTTTCATATGTGCTTGGGTCTTTTTTTATGTGGGTTACCATAACTTTCTAAGTCTCCATGGTAAGGCAAGTCTCTTGTTTTTCAAGAGAGTTTGGCTCTTCTTGGCCCTGTGTTTTTCTATGTAAATGCTGGAATCAGTTTAAATAGTTTTTACCTGAAATCAGTCAGTACCCTTTCTTTGTCCCACACTATTGGCATTTTAATTAGCTGTTCTTTAATTGAGTGTGTTTATCAACTCCGGAGGATTTCATCTCTGTGTTTATTTGTGAATGTGAATTATGTAAATTGTATTCAAGTCTTTCAATCCATGAATAGTTGCTATTCCTTTACACTCTTAAGTCATCTTTAATGTCAGGGGTTGTTTGGTGATATTTGAAGGTCTTACCCACCATTTGTTAAGCAAAGACTTCTGGACTTTTCTCCATTTTGCCTACTCCCCAGGGTTGGCCTACTCTGCCTGTACTGAGTACATATGGAAGTCAGAGAGGACCCACAGCTACCCCTTGGCACTGTGTGGTGATAGAAGGTGATACCTCGATACTTGATGGGGTATCATGTGGGGTGTGGCCTGGTTGACTTACCTGCTCCAGTGCCTGATGGGAACATCCAGGGCTATCTCATTTTGTCTCTGAGGAGATGAAGGCCTGAGGAGGAGGGATTTTGCCTTGGGTCACTAGGTTAGCAGTGGTGGAGCTGAGATATGAACTCAGTCAGTTGAACCTTAAAACTCACATTCTTTCTTTGACCTTGTCCAAGAGGTCATCTTGATGCAATTCCCCTCCCCAGTCAGCTTCCAGTTGTGCTTTTTCTTGGGTCTGTGCTGGACACTGTGTGGTCCTGTAGTGACAGGGGTAGTTTGCACACATGTGGTATGATTCAGTTGACAGCTTGTTCTCTCCTCCCAGCCACAGCTCCAGAAAGTGGGATAGAAAATAGCCACATGTGGTCTTTAGGGGCTTTTGTGGTAGTCAGTTGTATGAAGTATAAGCTTCACGAGACACTTCGTGCTTCTTTATGAGAATATTCAAGACAAAAAACGTAATGCTTTACCGTCTCCCCACGGCACAACTACATGTCAGTTACCTCAGTACAGTGGGATTTACTATCAGAGCCATTTAGTTTTTGCTTTTGTGTTTTTACCTCTGACCTCCACTCCCCTGCTAATATCTACCTACTTGCCTTTTCAAGAGCTTAGGTTTGTCTTACAACTTTGTCTTGCTCGCTCATAGAATGTATTAAATGAATGCGTGTTGGTTCATAGCTGGACAGCAGGCTACATAGTAGTGGTAGGCAAGGGACATGGTCTGCTATGGTTCACACCCTTTAAATAGCTATTCGGACTCATCTGAGGAGAGATTCCTCCTGAGGGTAGGGCACCTCTGGCCTCAAACTGGAATAACCCTTTAGCCAACAGGATCCCCACAGATATTCCCTTTGGGTGTCATCCTCCAGAGACTTGCCTGCATATTCTATCCAGCCACATGCACTTTTGGGTTCTAAAAAGTACCACTGCCTCCACTACTTCATTTCCAGAGCCATTGACTCTGCTGGGCAGGCTGCTGGACTGACTCTCTTGCCTTGAAGTCTGGCTTTGGGGCCTTTGGTGCAGGCCCTGAGCTTCTCACTGCATGGTAATTGCTGAGAACATGGAGAGCCTGCCTGCTGTTCTCTGCCCCAGTGTCTATGTTTGTGGGGAGTCAGAATTAACTACAGTGGCCAGATCCATGGCTCTGGTCAGGTTAGGAGTTAAGAGTTGGTTATGAGAAACTTTCAAAAGGGGAAATAAGATTAGACTTGCCTTTACATAGACAGGGGACCAGGCTGATGGCTGAATTCTGTGTCTCTCTGGGTCAGACTCTCGGACTGTATGTGAGGGACACCACTAGGTCAGCACAGATACCCCCGTCTCCAGTTCTGCTTGATCATATGCTAGCTTGGCTCCTTGTATTCCACCAAGGCTCCATGTGGCCTGTACTTAAGTGACCCTGGCCAGGTGGGATGTTCTCTGGCATACCACGCATCTTCCTTGAGCCCTGGTGTCAGAGTAGATTACATATTTGTAGGCAAAGCCACTAACGGTCTAAAGACAGGGGCCAGCATACTAGGATTCTGAGAGCTCACACCCAAATTTCAGGCTGCTGTTTTCTTATCTTAGTCTCTGTGAGGGTGGGACATTTTTAAAATAAGATCACTAATCCCATTCCTGAGGGCTCTACCGTCATAGCCTAGTCACCCTGGCTTCTTACACTGTCACATTGGGGTTAAGATTTCAACCCATGAATTTTGAGGGGAAACAGAAATTCAGTTCAAAGCCTGGACTATGTATACATATGTGTGAGCACATGAATATATGTCATATAATTACATGGGTATAAAACAGTTGACACTGTCACAATATATGTATGTGTACATATAAGTGTAAATGTAAATCTCTCTCTATAAGTTACATGCTTCTTGCAGTTTATTCCATGAGTGTGTATGGCTCTGGGGCATAAGCTGCCATCTTCTAAGCATCTGCTTCTGTCAGTGGATTTTAGATGTGCCAAAGCTCTCAGGCTGAAGCAGCATACCCTCTCCTTAGGAAAACACCCCTGGATTGAATAGTCTAAGAACAAATCCCAGCGGTGCTGTTCAGCAGCCAGGGTGCAGTGCAGAACATTTGTTTTTTTCTGGCCCAACATCTTCATTTTTTGGGATCAGCACCTCATTCTCCTCTCTAGGGATCTTCCTCAGTCTGTGAAAGGATGCAGTAGTTCACAGGTCCGGAAGGAAAGCTGGGCCATAGGCCACGGTGGGCAGGAGCCACGGCTGTCTTGGTACTGAGTATCAGGGTCCTGATGGGCTGACGCCTGGCACTGTTGGATGGGTGTGCTCCTGTTGCTTTGTGTTTCATTGTTGGGAGTCAGTCTCCTAGGAGGGGGTCTGGCATGGTCCATGCTCAGCCTTGCCACTTGAGCAGAGTGCCTTGGTTGGACAAGACCTTCCTCGCTGGGGCGGTGGTGAATTCCCCAAAGGAGATTGATGGTATGGACACCAACAAACGGGAGAGGGCAGCTGGCCAGCCAAGCCACAGATGCCAGCTGCAGCGACTCACCTCTGAATGCATGTGGCACTAGGCTGACAGGCCCTGATCATCTCTGAGATCTGTCCTCTTCATCCTTTGAGAGGCTGGGAGTGGAGAAAGAGGCTGAGACCCAGGAGGGAGCGGACCAGCTATTGGCTGTTTTACAGTCTGGGCCTCCCCAACCTGCCTTTGGGTAGGAAATAGCTCTAGTATTCGCTCCCACTTGTGTTTGTTGCTCTGCTGGGATGTGCACATGGTCTGAGTCTCACAGAGGAGGGTATTTTTAGGGCCCCTCAAACTAGGACACCTTTTGGAGGGCAGTTCTGTATAAACCACTATTACAGATCCTGATACCTTAACCCCTTCTCCACAGCCATTCCTGGTGTCCACCCCTAGGTCAGCTCCCTGGCAAGGCTACCTGGTATCCTATTCAGGGCACTGCTTTCTTACAGTCCTGCCCTGGGACCCTTGAACATGCCTTAAGTTGACCCTCTGCAGTCCTAGTGTGTGCTCAGTGATAGAACTGTCAGTCCTGATGGGTGCTGTAGCACAGCAAAGCCTGAGGACTAGAGGGGATACAAGGCCTCTTGGGAGGACCCCACCCATCTTTAGCTAACTAGTCTGGAAGGCGGTGTGGCCCACCAGAAAAAGCTGGTGATTATAGTCTATTAGGTAAAGCCATCCCTCCTCCATAGATCCCCAGAGTCAGAACCTCCATTTTCCTTCCTTCTTTGTGAGGCACCAGGGCATGGATGGTCTGAGTCTTGTCTAAGCACCCACATACTGTCCCACACACATAGGAGGTCATCATCACTGCGTGTATCACTGCACGACCCATGTGATTCCTTGCTTGCTCTGGCTTCGTGAGGCTCAGTAGTTACATTCTTTGGTCAGGATCATCTTGCTCATTTTCTCTCTCATCCTGATGGCCCATTGTATTTGGGTCTCTAGAAATCATTTTTGGAAGTGAGGGCAAAGCTACTTACCAGAGGTGCAGTTCTCGACCCAGGCTGTGAGCTGAGATCCTTCCGGGGTCGAATGACCCTTTCACAGGGGTCACCTATCAAATGGCCTGCATATCAGGTATTTATATTACAATACATAACAGTGGCAAATTACAATTATGAAGTAGCAAGGAACTAATAATCTTATGGCTGGGCTCACCCCAACATGAGGAGCTGTGTTAAAGGGGCCACAGCGTGAGCAAAGTTGAGAACCGCTGTACCAAAGGCTGGTGGCAGGACAGCCGGAAAGCCTGAAGTGTGAGAGAGGTCACTGGGGAGCAGCAGTGGCTTGGGGCAGGGCCATATGGTCTGAAGCCTGGCAGAGTTGTGGGGTTTAGCCCTGTGGGGGCAAGGAGAGGCAGCCTTCTGGGCTTAGTAGGGAGGGAAGTCTGAAATCGGCAGGGTGAGACCAGATGTCACTTCTGTCTTACTGCTGTCACAGATACAAGAATCAGGGGCCGCTTAGAGGTGAGAGGGGAGAGAAGGATGTGCGGTCTGCACAGTCACTGCACTCTTGGCCTGTCGTGGAGGTCAGAGGTCATGTCTGAGTACCAGCTGCTGCCCCTGCCCTCTGACAGTAGGGGGTCTGCTCAGCAGATGCTAAAGGGCAGGGAGGGAAGGCCCTCAGGGTCTGGAGGATCAAGAAGTGGGAAATAGGAGGCCCACGGGTGAGGGGACCATGGGTGGGCAGGAACAGTGGGATTTGTGGCACTGTGAGGCAGGCAGAAAAATCAGGCCAGTGAGGAAGCCAGAGAAGGGTGAAAGCAAAGGTCAGGGCGTTCTGTGAGTGCAAGGATGTTCAGGGTCTGGGGGTTGGCTGGTTGGAGAAAACCCTTTCAGATGAAGATGACATTGGGGATGACTCTGTTGCTGAGGGAGGGGTCAGGACAGCAAGGTGACTGTGCTGGACGAAGGGAACCTATCATGAGAGGGCTTCTCAGGAGAGCACAGTGGTGGGTGGCAAGGCTCTTGTGCCTTTAGCTTGCCATAGGAGGCCAGGTGCATCCTGAAGCTGGGCTCTGCCCACTCCTTCTCAAGGGAAGTAGTTCATGCTTGTGACAGAAGCCCATCGGACCCAAATCAGAGCGACAGCTTGTCAAGCTGATGAGCCCGAGCTCCACAGCAGCTCTGTGATGTCCAAGCCATTTAGGACACCCTGCCTGACTGGTCCCTGCTGCCTGGAGGGAGGCTGGGTTATAGCTAGGAGGGTGGGGAAGAAGGTAGATAGATATGCTCCTTCAGGAGAGGAGCATAGCTTACAAGGTGTTCCATTTGTTACCATTTATGGCAGGCATGAGAGACACCCGCCCTCCTCTCCCCTCCCTTCTCCTCATCTCCCTCCCTCCCTCCCTTTCCTTCTCAGCCTACCCCCCTCAGGGGCCCCCTGTCTCAGCCTCCTGCTGAGAGGAGGGGGTCTGTGTGGAAAGTGCATGCTTCTCAGAAGGTTGTGGAGGGTCTGAATCAGAGCCGTGGGAGGAATATTGACAAGATTCTCAGCCTTGCTGATTCCTTTCCTCCTCTCCTAAATGGCAACAGCTCTCAACCTGTTGGGGTGGGTGGGGCAGGGTGGGCACCTGGCCAGCAGCCTGAGAGGTTTTGGTCCCCAGCCACTAATCAGTTGTTCCCTCCCCACCGCCAGAGAGAAGGGACTGTCATACAACATGCAGCCAGGTGACTTGTGGAAAGGAGCCAGGGATTGATCCGGACACCTGTTTTCTTGTCCTAAGTATGTTGCCAGCTAGCTGTCTGTCCCAAGGTGAGCCGCTATCTGGGCCTCAGTTTCCTGGAGTGGAAAGGACTAGATTTGGCTGCTCAGGGGTAGAGTCCTTGCCTCAGGCTCTCGTGTTCTGGACTTTTTGTGTCCTTGCTTCTCATTTCACAGCACTCTCAGCTGGGTCATGGACCAGGGTGGTCTTTCATCCCTCACATGTGGTCAGGTTGGAGCCCAGGGCAAGGGGACAGGCTGCTAGACAAGTCTGTGACATGACGTGTGCATAGGATAACCCACTGCCTGAGAGTTAAGAAGCTGACCCAGATTCTTGCTATGCCAGGAGCTCACAGTGCCCGGAGAACAGCTGCTCTGGTGCTGGCCTGGGTCAGAGACAGGAGCTCCTAGGTTCCAGCTAGATGCATCCCTGAGGGCTTAGCAGAGAGAATTGCCCCTCCACCCCAGTTCCCACAGCAGAGTGGGAAGGAAAGGAAGTTTGTCTGTAAGAGATGGGGACTCCACCTCACCATGGTGAGTGGGTTTTACCCTGCCCCCATGCCTGGGAGGGCTGTCACACCAACGGAGCAGCTAATGAGGGGGCGGGCTGCTTTATTAAGCATCCTTACTAGGAGAGCACTCTTGTTTGACACAGGAACTGTGGCGGCTCCCTTCCTATTGTTAGAAGCTGTAATTGCAATTGTTCTAATTCCTCCCTCTAGCCGTCATCATTAGGAAGGGTTTTCTTTTCCTTCCAGCTTTTCTCAAATCCCTGAATTATAAGTGTCTTCTTACTCGCCCCTTGCACTGCCTGGCCTTCACTGGCCCTGCCTCTTCACCTGCCCGTGGCTGTGTAGGGTAGCAGGACGCCCAGCCTTCTCTTCCCTCCCCTTCTATAATGAAATGGGTCTGGCTTCTCTTCTCAGCTGCTACCCAGTTTCCCCAACAAACAAAAACCCCACCAAACACATGGCTCAATGCCAGGGCTGTTCCATATGTGTGTGGCACAGCATGGAAATGGAGGTCACAAGACAGCTTGCACGAGTTTCCCCTCCTCCCCTCCCCCATGGGGATTCTAGGGATAGACTCAGGATATCAGCCTTGGCAGCAAGTGACTTTATCCGCTGACCCATCTTGCAGGTTTGCAAAGGCTGCTTCTTGTCTGTCTTAATCTCTCAGCGTAAGGAGAGATGCCATCATAACAGCTTGTCACCTTTGCCGTCCAGGTCTTCCTCTGCTCCTCAGAGCTCTGCTTCTGGCCTCTTTTGACTTTATCATAAGGAGCATGTGTGTGGGAGAGAGCCTTAAGCAGAGGTGGGAAGACAGGCTCCTCTCCAGCTCTGCCTTTGCTTCCCAGTGACTGATTTGTGACTTCGGTCTTTTGTATGTAAGATGAAACTCAAACCTTAGTCCTTGCCTGCCCAGCCTGGGAGAACTGTGGGGAGGCTGCATTGGAGTGATGTTAGTGAAGGTTCCCCGACCTCCACAAAGGACTTTGCTAATTAACTGAGGAGCGTGGTTTTGTTGTCTGGCCTCCTGTGCTGTGTCCAGCATCACCTTTCTTTCTTACCACTTCTGAGGTGGGCACAGAGCTGATAGAGTTTATTCCATGGGGCATTTCTCTACCCGGCCAGCAGTGGAAGCCTGTGATCGACTGAGTTATGAGTGCAACTCCTTTTATTACAGATTTCAGAGCTTGGCTGCTTGTCCCTCAGAGGCCAGCATTTGAGAGCTTATTGAGAAGAAGATGTTCCAGTTTGTTTCTGTTGCTGTGATAAGACTCTGACCAGAATCATCTTGGGGAGGAAAGGGTTTATTCGGCTTATGCTTCCAAGTCACTGTCCATCGTTGAGGGAAGTCAGGTCAGGAATGAAACAGAGACCATGTTACTACTGGCTTATGATTGGCCAGCTTTCTTACACAGCCCCACCCATCTCTCTGGTGATGGTGCCACTCACAGTGGGCTGAACCCTTCCACATCAATCATTAATTAATACAGCCTCTTGCAGACGTGGCCAAAGGCCAAGGTGATCTGGGCAATTCCTCACTTGAGGCTTCTTTTGCCCAGGTGATTCTAGACTGTGTCAGGCTGGCAATAAACTAACCAGCACAAAAGGAATCTAATTTATTTAAAGACTGACATCTTGAGAGATGGTGGGGCTATGACCTCGTTGGTTCATCTCTGAGGGTCTCAGGGTACCGAGGACCAAGGTAAAGGAGCTGCATTCACAGCAAGGTATCAACCATCCAAAGTGTGTGTTTCTTTATTTTTATTTTGTTGGAACATCATAATTTACCTCGACCTCCTACAGCCGGTCTCATATTTTCTGAAAACAGATATATTACTTTTCTGCAAATTCAAGCCTCGCAGCCATTTGCATGTTTTGTGTTGGTTGATAAACAGAACTGCAAACTAAGGGAAAAGCGTTACAAAGGCCACCAGATGTTCCAGGTTCTGTAAATCTAAAGAGAGATTGTTTAGCAGTTAGCAACTTAATCAGGTGAGAATTCGCTTTGGAATTTCAAAAGCAAAGCAAAAGGAAGCCAATGAAAAGTGATTTTGTCCTCCTGGTCACACCCGTCAAAGGGTCAGCCACTGTTAACTGTGTTCGTGGGCGCCATAATGTTTGATACTTCTGGGAGTCCCTTCCCCATCACTTCCAACTTCCCTCAGTACAGTCTTCTATCTGAGGGGAGAGTGTGAGCCATGGAGGTACAGATCTTCCTTAGTCTGGCTGATGTATTCAGGCGTGTTCCTCCTGATTGAGGCTTTACTAGACAGCCATGGGGAACCCCTGTGTGTTTCCAGGGCCTGGTCTCCATTCCTTCCTAGACCGGGAAGTGACTTCAGTCAGTGGCCAGGGCCTTTCTGCCTGAACTGCAGCCCTAGGGCTGATCAGCCAACCCTGATGTCTGGTGCTTTGATTGACAGGCACTGGAGCAAATTTGCTAGCATAGGTTTATCTGCCCTGAGGGGGATACTGGAGCCAGGCAGATTTCTGTTTTAACCATGTGATGTGGCAGTAGGTTCTGTAAGCTGGAATTCATCGGGATTCTCACTTGCCCCTGTCACTATGGATCTCTTTTCTGTCCCTCAGAGACCATCCATCCTGGGCGCTCACCAGTCAGACTGATGGTAGGGGGTCTTTATGGAACCACTGCTGTCCAGAAGGGTGGGAGAGCCTTTCCTGCTTCAGTCCTCCCCCACTTAATGGGTTTCAGGGCTGCCAGTTCTCCTTGCGGAATTTCCTTGGGATAAACAGCCGTATTTGGCCTTTTTTGGAAACTGAGTCACAGAGAAGGAAAGGGACACTTCCATCCAGATCACAATACAGCAGCGTCTGCTTGTCTTGGTGGAGGCTGCATGGCCCAACATCACTATGGTGCTCACAGAAGCTCTCTGAGATAGTAATCATGGGTTTCTGGCTTCTCTAAGGGTTTAGCTGCCACCCCTCCCTTCTTTCCAAGAAACATCTAGAGGTTGGTGAGTGCTGTCAAGAGTCCCACAGATGGGACTCTGTCCCCAGGCCTTGACCTTAGTCATAGGTTACCTTTGTGGTGGGTCAGGCCAGCTTACTGTCCTGCAGAAGCTGAGCTCTCTGAATGGCCTCTGCATTGTATGGGGAAGGGCTGGCCGGGGAGGGGCCTGGAGTGCTGGTGGAGACCCTCTCAGAGTAGCCTTGCTGGTTTGTTATTTGCTGTGTATCCTTATCTCTTCCTACCATTCTTTAAATGTTACCATTACTGTGTGGATTAGTTATTTTCTATTGCTGTGGTAAAACACTATGGCCAAGGTAAGTTATAAAATGTTTGGGTTTGTAGTTCTGGAAGGTTAGACTCCATGGTGGTAGCCATGGCAGCAGGAGTGGGAAGCTGAGGGCTCACAAACATGAGGCGTGGGGGGGGGGGGGGGTAAGAGAAAGAAGGAAGGAGGCAGGGAGGAAGGGGGAAAGGGAAGACAGATCCATTAGACTCTTTAAATTCTCAAATCCCGCCCCCCCCTAATACTCCCTCCAGCAAGGCCACACCTCCTAAGCTTACCCAACCAGCTTCTCCAACTGAGGGACCAAATATTCAAATGCCCAAGACTGTGAGGCACTTGTCTTTCAAACCACCACACTGTGTAACTGTGTGTGTGTGGTGAGTCTGAATGCCTCTGCGTGCACACACCATGGAGGTCCTGGGGATCCAACTGGAGCGCTCAGGCCTTCGCAGCAAGCGCTTTCACCTGCTACCCCTCCCCCATGCCCCATCCCCACATTTTCCTTTCTCATTTTCGTGTTCCATACTTTGTGTTTCTGTCTTAGTGCCTTGGCTTTGTATCTTTTGCACTGTAAACTCAGTAAACTTCTTTTCTTCATAAAGTCAGCCTACTTGAGGTATTTTGTTACAGTAACAGGAGAGGGACTGATGGGGTTCTTAATTCTTGTGTCTGCATGTGAGTTTATGTACACAAGTCAGGTGGAAGCCACAGGTATCATAGCCACCTGGAGCTGGAGTTACACAGTTCTGAGCTGCCCAGTGTGGGCACTGAGAACCCAGCTCGGGTCCTTCGTAAGAGCAGGGCCTCCTTTGACCACTGGCACATTTCTCTGGCCCATTTTGTTTAACTTTTTACGAGCCGTGACTTTATCATCTGAAAAATTGGATGATACAGATTGGTACTCCCCAGGCTAGTTGAGGAATGATACAGATTACCCCAGGCTAGTCTGAGGAATGATACAGATTGGTACTCCAGGCTAGTCTGAGGGATAACTGAAGCGCTCTTCGAAGAGGCTTGACTCAGTGGCACCTGCAGATGTGTTGGGTCCTGGGTTTTTCAGATGAGAGGTGGCATGGCCAGGCTTCCTGGCAGGACAGCATTGGGAGAATGCATTCAGACTTAAGGTGTGGGTACCTGCTTTCTTCTTTTTGTCTCCACTTCCTCAGTTGGGCTCTCCTGTGGCTTTCTCTTGGGCAGGAAAGACTAGGACTTCAGGCTCCCCCATCTTCCTTCAGTATAGGGAGTGGGACAAGAGATAGATGAGGGATTATTTAGGAGATCACAGCCTGTGACAAAGACACCATGATGATGAGGCGAAAAGAAAGGTCAAATGTGGGGTGTTGTGTGCTTTTTTTCTCTTGGGTCTATGTGTTAAGATAGATTGGGCCTTTCTTGCTGAGATCTCTTGAGGAGACCCACCATGAGCCACACTTCCAGGGCCCTGGGCAGGGTGAGTGAGACTGTGAAGGGCCCTAGCTTCTCTACCTGGCCTTTTAAGGTCATGCCCTGGAATGCCTGGCTACCCCTTCTGGCCTTGTCAGAGATGGAGTAGAAGGCAAAGGCGAGCCCTGGGAACAGAAATGGGGGAGGGGTGGAGCAAAAGATGAGGGTAGAGTCAGGGATGGAAGGGACAATGCCGCAGGCTGAGCTCATGAGGTGGCCATTGTGGCTGCCTCAGGTAGCTGGCAGTGGTGCTTGAGCCTGCCAGGTTGGTGCCTCAGGCCCCTCGCCTTCCTGCCTGTGGTGATTAAGACATCACCAGCTGCTGTGTTCACAGCTCTGCTGCCAATAACAGATGCATCTGGCTGGAATCTGGGTCATTAAAAAAAAAAAACCTGATATTTCTCTTCCTCCTTCATCCTCCTCTGCCCCTGTAAGTCCAGACCCTAGCCTGGAGCTGGAGCCCCCAGAAGAGGGAGGTCAGGAGATGGAGGGAGCCTCGTGGGGCTTGTTGCCTGTCAGGGCCATTCAGTTAGCCAGATAGCTATTCTGGCTAGATGTCTGGTCGTTGTTGTGTCTGTGGCATTGTGCAGTGAGGGTCTTAATGAAGGGTGGCGTGCCAAGCCTCTTCCCTCTTGCCATGCTTGGGGAGGCTGGACACTAGCATCTGGGACAGCATCCATGAGGATGGGTGGGTGTGTAACACGTTTGACTCCTACCACCAATGGTTGTGATAGAGCAGGGACACAGAGCCTCCTGAGATTCTGTTTCCTCCTGTGAGCAGTGACAATGGTGTGCAGCTTTCCTGTGGGCTGTGAGCGGCCATGCAGGAAGTGTTCCAGCCTGGCACTTCACAATGGGTAGCTGTTCCATTTGTCATTGTGATGAGTTTGCCCCTGTTGAATGTACCTTGTAAGAGAGCTGTTTGCAATTGGCCACCATGCCACCTCCACTCAGCCACCATATTCATTGTACCATGCTGTACGTGCATGTGTTGGTTGCTTATCTGAGACCAGACATGTGGACAGAGGATGTCACTTAGGGGAAACTGAATCAAGCCAAGCTGGCAGCTTCCTAATGCTGTGATCCTTTGAAGACTTCAGAGATCTGCTTGTACGTTTTTCTCTGGACCTTGGGGATAAACAAGAAGGAGTGGAAGGAAGATGGATGGGTTGATAAAGAAGGGAATGGATAAGTATGAACACTGAAAGGGACTCAGCAGCCACCACCTAAGAAACTTGTCTGCATGGTCCCTGCTCTAAGTGGGTTAGCCATGCTGTCAGCCTTCCATACCCCTCACGACCTTATTTCCTGTTTTTGCACCAGCCTGAGAACAGATCTATTCATCCATTCATCCACCCATCTACTCATACATCTATCTGTCCATCTGCCCACCTATCCATCCATTTATC
>JANHMN010000008.1:50364001-50405199 GCA_030674055.1 Rhabdomys pumilio
ATGTATCTGCCCATCTGCCCACCTATCCATCCATCCATCCATCCACCCACCCATCCACACACCCATTTACCCCATCTATCTGTCTATCCTTTCATCTGGCCGTCCGTCTGTCCATCTGTCCGTCCATCCATCCATCCATCTTCCTAACCACTCATCCAGTCACCCATTCACTTGTTTACTCCAGTCATTCCTTATATACTTACTTACATTAGAAAAGATAAACCAAGTCTACAGCAGTCCTTAGCCAGTCATGGCTGTTCTGCCTTCATATAGTCAGGATGCTTTGTGTTGAAGGTACTATTACAGATATCTGAACACTAATCAAAGCTTTCTTCTTGACGTCATAAGACTTGCTGTTCAAGGGTAATTGGGCAAGAACATATTGGAAAGGTGGTGATGGCTGCCTGGGGTGCTCTGCTATGGACACATTGCTCTTGAGCCAGGCAGAGTTCTGTGCTGTCTTTTCCTGAAAATTTCTCCAAATAAACATCTGTTGGACTGTGAATGTGTGTTCAGGGGCGGTGCTGAGCTTAGCTTTGCCAGGACACGGCAGGGAACCACATAACACAGCAGCCTGAGAGCAGTGCACAAGTAGTGGTCTTCACTTCCCATGCACAGGGCTCTGTCCTAACTTGGTAAGGTCTGATGGATCCTGCGGCATCCAGGGTGGATGCACACAGGTCCTGGATGTCCAGAGTTGGTAGCAGCCATGGGCAGGTTGTCAGGCTGGATCCTGACAGTGGCAGAGGACCGTGGGTACTTCCAGGGCATTTACCAATACAGACTCAGGCCCTGGGCCTTCCCAGTGTCAGGCCAGTTGACCATCCTGGCTTCGGGGAAATGCTTCTAAATGAATGTACTGGGATTCTGGCCCTTAACCTCAGCCTGTTCCTAAAGCGATGACCTCTCTGGAGCTTGTGGCTACTGAGAGATGCTGATGGGACTGTGATGGGAAGGCAGTGGGCACCTCCCACTGTGTCCTGGCATTTCCCATGAGCATACCTGGTGCAAGGTCCATTTCCAATGCAGCCTTTAGTAAGCATGAACCAGAGTCTGGGGCAGAAGCTGAGGTTCAGCAGACCTGGCTTTCCCAAGTCCTTGTTTTCCCCATGATTTGGCTTTCTCATTACCTGGTGTAAGGGCATTGGACAAGCTGATCTCACTTCACTGTCTCAATACAGGATTTATGCTTCAGGGATGCTCAGGGTCTCAGTCACAGCTCTGCCTATGTAGATGTCCATGGTACCCAGACAGAGGAGTAGAATGTGGGCAGGTTACAACTGCAGGGACCCGATGCTCTGGATGCCCTCCCTTGTCTATTAACTCTCCATTAACATGCGGCAGTGGCGTTGCTGTTAACAGTTTGATTTATGTCACTGAAGGTTTTGCTTACAAATTAGAAGCTGCTATTTTGCTAAGTCGGCTTTCAGATCGATGCAGAGTAATTGCAGTACATGAGTAGCTGAGCGATATTAACATGAAGAGTGTGCTATCATCGTCATCCTTGGGACAGATATGACCAGTCACAGTGAAACTCCGCCCCCAACTAAGCTAATCTGAACAGAGCCCACCACCAAGGATGCCAGCCTCAGATGGAGACTGTCAGAGATGCTCCTGTCAGGAGGGAGGTGGGGAGCCGTCATATTGTAGTTGTGTGGAGATGGAGAGTAAGAGTCTCATCTGCTTTGGGGTTTGTTCTGTCCCTGGCTCCTGAACTTTGTGTTTTCATGTAGATTGTTGTATCCAAGCTTTGGTCCGAGATCAACAGCTGCAAGAGCCACCGTGTAATACTGTGGTAGCCAGCCATACCTATGTGTCTTCTTGCCTTCTACGCCTTCTACCCAGTTACAGTGCCTAGCAAGAGGCCCGTTAACACTGGAGGGTTGATCCAGCAGGGCAGTGACAGCAGCCATAGCTTGTTAGAATGAGTAGCCTAGGGGCTGATGGTCACCAGACTTCCTGATGGCTCTCAGTCCTCTCCACATTGTTAGAATCACTTGGTAGATTTCAGATAAAATGTGGGTGTTGGGCCCAGTCTTTAGATCTTCTGGTTTAATTGGGGTGCATGCAAGGTAGCCAGGGAACTTACAAGCTCCCTAGAGACTTGCCTATAGCCAGGTTTTAGCTGCCTGTCCTGTTTGTGTTCAGGTAGAATTGAGCTAATGATCTCAGAAAAAAAAAAATTCTCCCAAATGATAGGCAGAAAGTTCTCCCTTCTGTCTAACTGTAATCTCTAACTTATTTTTACTCTTGTTAGCTGGGAAGTGGGTAGCTGGCCTCTGTATCTTTGTGTCGGGGTGGCAAGTAGCAAAGTCGTGGGCAGGATAGCTAGTTTCCCTTGGGACTCCCACTGACTTTCCCAGGGCCTGTGAGGCTTTCTGTTGGGCACAGACTGAGTACTGTGCTCTGGTTGCTATGCTGAGTACCGTTACCAGCTGCTGACAGTAGCCAGAGCTCTTACAGCCTGGGGAATGTCAGAGGTGAACACAGCAGGAGCCACGAGTGTGTCCCTGTGTCTTCACATGGAAGGGAGCTTTGATCCAGAGGTTGAAGGAAACAAGATGGAGAGATGGAGAGCAGGGAGGCAGAGTTAGAACCCAGGCCCACTTCCAGTTTAGGGATGAGTGGAAGCTAAGTTCGAGGAAGCTGCAGGCAGATACTCCTTGAAGCTGCCAGCACGCTCACATGGAGAATCATCACCATGCTAGGATGACTGTGTGATGGGCTCGGGGAATGACAGCTGTCGGGTCTGCTTTGACGTCAGCACTGGCCTCTGACAGACTTCCCAGTTCTGTTGGCTTCCCTTTAGTGGTGTGTTTCCTGCCTGGGGAAGCAGGTCTGCCTTCTACACACCAGCCCACCCTGGGGACGGGGTGCTGGAGGAGCTGAGCCATTGCCGAGGTTCCGAGGTTCGATGCTCATCACGCTCATCCCGCTCATCCCTGCGGCAGTCAAAACTTCATTGTTCATTAATTGGTTAGTTCACCAGTTCCTTCACTGCCTTTGTGCCAAGTTCCATGATGGGTACAGAAGTACTCAGAACAGGAGGCAGAAGAGCCCCCAGGAAGATACACAGTCTCGAGCTGGGACCTCTATGATGTTTTTATCCAACAGAGAGGGTGGAGGTGAGGGCTTAAGGCTAGGACTGTGTTTTCTCTATCTCCCCCCCCCCCAGCATCTTAGCATCTTTCAGGCTCACAGGAAGGTTGGCAGCTAAGGGGATGGCAGCTGAGAGGGTGGGAGGATTCCCTGTCATGTGTGTACATAGGAGGATCCTGGTCCAGCAGGACTCTGAACCTCTGTTAGCTCAGAGAGATCAGGGACCCAGGGAGGCGTGACCCTGAGTGGAACAGAGAGAGAGAGAGAGAGAGAGAGAGAGAGAGAGTGTGTGTGTGTGTGTGTGTGTGTGTGTGTGTGTGTGTGTGTGGTGGTCTGGGTGGGGGTAGTTTTTGGGTGGCTGCCAAGTGAGGCTAGTCCTGTGGGATGTTGGCCCTTGGCTGCATCCTCAAGGGAAGAGGATGAACACATCCCATGTGTGTGACTGACTCATTCCTGCTTGTTCCGGAGCTCAGAAGAAATGCCAAACAGGCCCTTGCTGCTCTCCTCTCCTGTCCCTCCCCTCCCCTTCTCCTACTTCCTGTCCTTGGGAGTGAAGAGCTCAAAGACAGGGACCAGCAGTCATCCCAAGGCTAAAATGGCAGGAGAGACTTTCCCCACCTCTGTCTAAATAGATAAGACTGTCTTGTAAAAGTCTGTGACCAGGACCAGTCCTTATCCCAGGGCCACCAGGCTGAATTCTCAGGTTAGGTGCACAGATGTCTCTCAGCTGGAAGCAGGGGCAGAGTTCTCTCCTTACCCTGCTCCAGGCTGTGGTACGCTGTACTGGGGCCTCTGTACTCGGGTAGTAAGTACCACAGTGGGCCAATCTGAGTGATTGTTTAGTACTGAAAAATTAAATGCAGGAGCTGAAGCCAACAGCAGTTTTCACTAACACAGGGAGACTCAGAGCCACAGTACAGCTTTACAAGTCATCTGCCACACACGTGTCCCTGGCTGAATGTGTCCCCCAAGGCAGTACACAGTCTGAACTGAATCATGCTAGAACTGGGGAGCTGTCTGGGCTGCCTGAGGAGGGCTGCCTCTCAGAGCCGGGGATAGCCCATCTGGAGCCTGGACCTGTGTGATTTGTGCACTGGGGCTTCAGCACCTCTAAAGTTCTAAGTGTGAAGGGATGGAGCCATGTGAGCAGGAAGTTTCCAGGTTGGGGTGACATTTGCATAGTGTCTGGGGAGCAGGCAGCTCATGTCCTCAGCGGTGCTAGGGACCACAGGGACCCATGTGCAGAAGCAGACTGATGTTCATGCGCACTGCAGGCTGGCTTGTGCACAGACCTCCTTTTGCCTGCTTTCACGCCTCCTCTCCCTCCGTTGTCCCTTGTTGCAACTGGGCCATGGCTGACCTGTGTAGGGCAAGGGACTGGGGTGTTTGCTTGCCGTTGGGGCCAGGCACTCTTGGAAGGGTAGTGAAGAGGAGAGGAGGAGTGAAAGGTTCCCTTTGGAGCCACAAGCACCCGAGGGTACTTCCTGGTTTAGAAAACACCTTCATCTACACGTCCCATTTGATCCCTTAAGAACATAGCAAAGACAGCTAATATTTATTGAGGAATTACTGTGATCCATCACATAGCCTACCCTATAGCCTATCCTCAAGTGCTGTGGGCAGAGGGATCAGTGCGTGATGAGGCTGGGGAGTTGCCTCAAACTTCCTGACTGCCTTGGCCCTTCAGCCTGGGTTCTGAACTGCTTTGTTTGTGGGTCAGCCTTCTCCTGGCCTTGAACTTTGGACTCTGGGGACCAGGGAAAGCACCCATAGGTGCTTCTGCTCATGTTTTGGCTTCTCAATTAGCTTTCCCCAGCAAATCTCCTGGATGCCCTTTGCTTTTTTGTTTTGCTTTGTTTTGCTTTTTTGTTTGTTTTTCCTCTGATGGTCAGGCTCCTTTCCCTCCCTCTGGCTGCATGACCTGGCTTCTCCTTGCTGGTAGCGTTTCCCAGGCCCTGATTGTAGAGTAGAGGATCCAGAGGAACTGGGCTGAGGTGCTTGGTGAGGCTCTCAGAGGTAGAGGTCTGAGATGGACTCAGGACTAGATGAAGTTAGGCAGCAGACCTGTAGAGGTCCCTCATGGGTGCAGATAAAACCTCTGGTGGCCTCAGCTCACCTAGCAGGTACCTCTGGTGACAGGTGTTGCCACATTCATTGCTGTGACAGAGCCATCTCCAGGCATTCCACTGTGAGGCCAGCTCTCCTGAGCTGGGTGAATCTGCCTCCTGTGTCTGAGGAACAGCCAAGGCTTGGTCCCTGAGGCAAGAACAGAGCAGTGATCTTCTGATTTCTTGGAACTCTTCACTACCTGTTGCTCTGAATGCCTGTTTGGGCATGGCTTGGCTGCATGGGAAGCTAAGCACAGGTTGTGGGCATCCCAGTTATCTAATATGAGGATGGGTAGCTTTTTTTTAAAGGTCAGACTTTGCTGGCAAAAGCCCCTGAAAAGCTGTGGATTCCCGAGGCTTGCTTCTGAAGACCAGCTTTTTTCTTGCCCTGTGGCAAATCTCTTTTGTTCTTTTCTAACCAGCTCTTTCTTCCTCTTCTTCTTCCTCCTCCTCTTCCTCTTCCTCTTCCTCCTCTTCCTCCTCCTCCTCTTCCTTTCCCCTCTCTTCCTCTTCCTCTTTTCCTCTTCTTCCTCCTCCCTTTTCTCCTCTTCCTCCCCCTCCTCCCTTCTCCTGGTAGCCAACAGGTCCCATCCCTTCAGGGACTTCCTCTTATGCTCTGAAATGGATTCCCAAGAGAACATGAAGTCATTATCCCTGCAATTGAGGTTGTTCATTGCCTGCTTCTCAGCCTTTTAGGTCTGTTCTTTTGGCAGGCAGAGCAACATCGAGGTTCCTCAGTCTCTAGAGACTCTACTTCCTCCCCATGGTGCTCCTAGGAAAGAGCGAGGTAATTGCCCCTCCCATCCCATCCCATCCCATCCCATCCCATCCCATCCCATCCCATCCCACTCACTCTAGAACTTCTCTTCGTGGTATATTCAGTTTTTGCTCCTGGTCCCCAGTTTCGTCAGGAAGTTCCCTGTTTCTTGGAGTACTCATTTGGTCCTTGGGTACTATAGAATCTCTTAAAGATTCATTAGACTCCCATGCTCCATCTCTGGAGCCCCCCCACCCCCTGCCCCTTTCTACCCGTTCCTCCTGTCTAGAGAATCAGGGAGGAGCTGAGGAACTTGGATATGGGGGCTTGTGGATATGAAAGCCCTGTGTGACCTACATAAGCCTCCTGCCAGGGAAAAGAAGGATGTTTCTAATTGGGAACATGGCTTAGTCAAGAGTGCGTGCCTGGATGTGTAAGGAGTGTGAGTTTTTTTAAAAATAATTTTAATTTCTCATCAGAGAATGTCGTGCATTCCTTCCTGCTTTCCCCAGCGGAGCCTCTCATCTCTTCCAAAGGCTGAGGAACAGCAGGTGGGACAGTGCAGAGTACAGGGGGATGGAGCAGCTGGGTTTGGGTGGGGTGACCTTGGACCAAGTCACAGCCACTCTCTGGGTCTTAGGATTTCTATCTATGTGTTTGACCCTAAGAATTCTTCCAGGCTGAGGATTCTGGGTCCACTGTCCACTTCTAATTCCAGATATAATCCAAAATGTCTTTCCCAAGCTAGACCTGGTGCTGGCCTTGGCCTCGATAGTCCTTGGCCTCAGTCCATGTCACCAGGGAGACATGCCACAGGCTTTTGCTACCAGGGAGTAGCTAGCTAGCCAAATACACACATCACAGCTACCTGCTTGCAACCCTTGTCTACCCACCGAAAGGACTAAAGAAATTATTTGTTTGGAGTCAGGCTTTGAGCTAGTAAGGGCAGACCAGTGCATACTCAGGTGAGTTAGCCAGCTCTAGTGCCAGGGTGGAGCTCACTGGAGCTGGGATGGTTCACTCTCGGGTGTGGCAGGCGGCACCTTTAGATGATCTCCCTGCTCGGGTTCTTGTTGGCACGTCCAGAGCCCTTGCTTCTGGGGCTGTCCAGTTTCCAAGTGTCCTCCCACCAGTGCCTTTTCACCCGTAGTTCTGTGGTGCGGATGTCCAGACAGTGAAGCTGGCCACTCTGTCCACCCTCCACATTCCCCGCACCCTGTTGTCCCAACTGCATTTCTGGACTTATTTTTTGTATGACTCTTTTGAGATGAAGATGGCAAACTCCTCCCGGATGCCTTTGCTACTTTGTGGGATGGGGCCACGGCCAGGACCTGTCTGTTCAGGGCTGCAGTTTCAGCGAGTCAGGGCTTTCACAACCAGGGGTCTGTTCTCTGTGCTGTCCTCTCAGGAAACATGCCATCTTCTTTAGAAATATGCTCTCCCCTAAGTGCTAGCTTGCAGGATGACATTTTTATTTTTACCATGAGGTTTGTTTGCTTGTTTGTTTGTTTATTTATTTATTTTTAAAAAAATCTACTATCAACTCCAGGATATGAAACCAGTTTATTTTTTTTTTTTCACCAAGAGACAAGACAGGAAATGAAGCGATAGTTGTGTGTGTGTGTGCACGCATTCACATCTCGATAGGTCTGGATGCCCCCATCTCCAAGGACTGGAAGTAGCTCTCCTGCCCTGATGCTTGTTCCCCTTCCCTGCTTTCTGCCGCTCCACTGCGGGGTGAGAGGGGGGGAAGGCCATGGGAACTCCTGAACTACGAGAAGATCTAAAAAACATTTGAGAGACCCAGGATGGGAACGGAGGCCCCAGGCCTAGGACCACTGGCCAAGCTAACCATCTCTTCTCCGGCTCCATTACCTGTTGTTCTTTCAAGGGTCTTTAAGCAGCCATTGGCACATCTTCAGCCCTCCAGCAGCCATGGCCACGTTAAGTCAGCAGGCGCAGTAAGTTATCAAGGGCGGTCTGATAAACACAAAAGATTATGGTTAAATTGGAAAAGGTGCTTAGATGAAACGCTGTGGAATTTGCCTCCCACCAGAAGAACTAATTACCACCCATCTGCTTCATCCCTGGCTCATCCTCTGGCCTCTCTCTGCGGAGGGACCTCTCTCTTTATGACATTTTTTTTTTTTTTTGCATTATTTTGGTAATGTAACCACTCATGCGTATCCATGAGCAATACATCCTGCAGTTTGACTTGGCTTCTGTGCTGAATAAAACCGCATGAAGGCATATGCAGCCCTGTGTAGCGTTCTCTCTGTTTCTTGTAGCTGTGACAAAACGCCTGATGGAAGAAACTTAAGCCAGAGGTTTCTCTTGGCTCACAATCCATAACGGTGGAGAAGGCATGTTGTAGGAGGGGGTGTGGCTATGGTGGCAGGAGCACCAGGCAGCTGCTTGCTGGCATTCCAGTGAGCCACAAAGCAGAGAGGGGACAGGAAGAGGGGCTGAACTATAAAGGTCTACCTGAGGGCAACCCAATTTCTTCTAACTATGTCTCAGTTTATGCTTCTGAAGTTTCTCAGTTTCATGATTCTGAAGATTCTGCCACCTCCTGAAACAGTACCACCAGTCGGGGCTCAGGGGTTCGAGCACAGGAGTCGGGGGGGGGGGGGGGGGCATCAATGATGCTGTTCTTGGTTGTCAACTTGACTACATCTGGAATTAGTTAAATCTGAAGCAGCCAGGCACACCCATGAGGGACCTTTTCTTCGTTAAATCATTTGAAGTAGGAAGGTCCAGTTTAATCCAGATCTTTTGCAATGAGAAGTGTCCACCTTTAATTGGAGACACATCTGCTGATAGCCTGAATAAGGAACACAGAACAAAGAAGCTTGCTGTCTTTGCCTGCTTGCTCTCCCTCTTGCTGGCAAGACCATTCCTTCACTGGCCTCAAAGACTACTTCATTGGCATTCCGGAACATACTGAAAACCAGCTAAGACATCTAGCCTTGTGGATGGAACAACTACTGGATTCTGGGATCTTACATTGGTGGACAGCCATTGTTATATCCACCCCCCCCCCCTGCCCAACCCCCCCCACGGTTCTGTTCCTGTAGATAGCCCTGACTAACACTAACACAGCATCTTACAACTAAACTGTAGCACTAAGGACTGTGTTTCTGAGCCCTCTACACAGGGCTCGTGTTCATAATTGACTCAGTTTCCCCTTTGTGTAGTCTTTCACTCTGTGTTCGTTGTTTTCAGTCCCTTCTCATGAGCAGAATTGTTGTGAGAATCTTGGCTGTCTCTTTTTTTCTGTGCACATGAATGAAAATTTCCCTATGATGTGAACCCAGGAGTAAAATTGCCAGCTCTTGGGCATGAGAACAGTTTTATCCTTTGAAATATATCAGCTCTCAAATATATTAAAAAGCTGTCTAGACCACGCTGACTGAGGTCTGTCTGCAGAGGTGCTGCTGGCCTGGCCTGGGAGGTAGCTGTGTCTCTGTAGGGCATAGCGCTGAGGCTGAGTGGTAAGCGCTGTGTTCTCAACACCCTAGCTCTGGGCCTGTAACACTCTCAACAGAAGTAGGATGAACGGGGCCTTGTAAGCATGTGTTGGGCTTTTCAGTCCTGGAGTCATACCTGACAGTTTCAGAAAGGATGACATTCGGCTGAGAGCAGGGATGGAGGGACCAGGCAGGTCTTGCACCAGCTGTGGATGCTGAAAAAGGAGTTGGTGTAATTCCTTTCACTGCCACCCCAGGATTAAATCCTGGCCACCCTTCTGCATCTAGCTTAAATCCAAGTGAGAATGAAAGTCTTCCTGTGTGCCACCCACAGCCACCTTGTCATTCTGTGAGCTTTTTCAGATACACTAATGTCTGAATTGATGAGTTAACTGGTTCCTACCTGAGCACATGCTCTTCTTCCAGATGTGGGTCCCCTCCCCTCAGCCAGACCACCACCAGCCTCTTGAGGCCTTTGCTTCCCACTCCTGTGGACCGCTCCTGCCCCCATCCCATAGTGTCTGGCGCAGTGACAATACTCAACAGATGCTATCACGAGTTGACTGAGTGCACCTGCTCTGGGACGGGGTGACGGCTGCTTTATCATCCCTCCCATTCCTCGCCTCATGCTAACTCCGAAAAGAACACTCTAAGACCCCTATTACCGGGAAGCTCAGCTATCTTTTATAGAAAAGCTTTTAGCTGCCTAAAAAAAAGCAGTGGAGGGGCAAATTGGAGGGCGGTCTGAACGAAGCATGGAGCAGTTGTTGTGGATCTCCATGTTCACTCTGGGATGAGCCCGTCCCCACTTGTAGCATTATGCTGGGCAGCATGGAACACAGAGTCCTGGCAGCTTGGTGAGAAGAGAAACATATCTCCTCAGCCTCCCAGGCTTTCCCATATCACAGAAGGTGGCTGCAGATACACAAACCAGAGGGTCAGGGGCTGTCGCAGTGTACGAGTGAGTGAGGTGACGCTGGGCAGTGAACAAGCACAAGCATGTAACAGGCTGTGGTAGAAGGGCCTGGACCGAGGACCCAGCTGTGTGTGCCAGTGTTCCCTGCTGCTGATGCCCAGGCCCTTCTCAGTCTCCTCATCTATGCAGCTGGGCAAAGCACATTCTTGCCAGGGCAGACCTTGAAGGCAGAGATCCTGCTCGAAAAGGTTCCTAATTCCTGGGAGCCTGGTTCCTAGAGCCAGGGTCTCAGTGGGTCAGCACAGATGTGCACAGGATGGGTATAGTCTGTTTTCTTTGGGTGCACTTGAGAAGTACCCGGAGTCATGGTGCTGGCTGCTCACACAGAAAGAAGGGTTAGCCCTAGGGCAGCAGTCCAGTGAGGTAGAGCATGCTGAGGCCTCTGTACCCTCCTAGTTCTCCAGTATGGGGAGCAGACACTAACTGTGAGCCCTGCTGGGGCTGGTGGCATGCTTGGCTGCTCCTTTTGCAAGCTGCTGTGTGAAGAACAGCACATTTCAAGTCTGTAAGACTTGCCCTTGAGATCCCCACCTCTGCCTGCCCCATCGTGAGCAGCCGCTCTGTGACTCTGAACCAGCTGTTGGGCCTCACCCTGCCGGATGGTGCAAAGAAGACTGTACACACATCTTTAGGGATGACTGCCAGTATATAGCACTAGTTACCATGTATGGAGTTTTTCTGAGAGAGCCAGACATTTCTTCATGTACCGTTTTAGCAGTGAACCTGACAGAAGGGTGACAGGCTTGCCCCTTTACCACTGGGGCAGCTGATACCCAGGGTTGTTATGTACTGTGCCCCAGGCTGCAGGGTTGGTGGGTCATAGTGCTGTCCATTCTTGTATCTGCTTCTGAGGTTTGAATTTGTCCCTGCTACCATATTTATTTCCCAGAAAATAGGATAATCTGCAAAGAGCCTCTGGCCTGTAGTTGGCTGGGTCTGAAATTTTCACAGCCTGTGGTATTCACTGAGAGATTAGTTGGGGCTTGCTGGGGCCTGGGGAAAAACTGGTGTGAAGATAGAAAAGAGATAGCCAGTCTCAATCTGTGTTCCCAGACATTGTAGGAACTCTTCTGTGGGTCCAGGCCTTGACGTGTATTTGGTGACGGGTTGATGACCCTTTTTCATGCTCCACAGTAAGCAGAGGGAGGGGACACACAAGGGCAGGGATCGTGCTACATGTACCTGAGAGCTTCCCATACATGACTCCTGCCCTGGAAGCCACTATTGGGCACTCTGTAGGTACCTTGTGCTAGAGAGAGCTTCTGAGACATGCCGTAGGGATGTGGTCCTGCTTATGGAGCATTGGGTTGTCAGAGAAACATAGACACTTGCATGGAATGACGAGGAAAGAGCAGCTGAGGCAGTGACAGTGCATGGGGTAGGGATGGGGCTTCCTGAAGTAGAGTTCAACCTGGTCACAAGAGAAGAGGCTGTGGCAGAAGGTGTCAGGAGAGAGGACTCATCTTGAACGTGTGCCAACGGCTCATTGGTCAACATTGTCCTCTCTGTCACACCCTTAATAGATCCTGTGTGGCTGCTCTCATGGAGGGATAATGACACAGGTGGCCCTGGGACTTCACTTCTGATAGTTTTCAGTCATAGGCTGAGATGGGTGGATGACCATATATGTGACTTGAAACTTACACGCCAGAGTACATAAGGGCCAGAGAAGATTCTAGGGTGTACAACCCCACCCCTCCTAATTATACCATAGCTCCTCTGGTCAGAAGAGAACACAGATATGGCTCTGTTACATCTCCTCCTTCCCTTCCCCACCCCCAATGGCTTTTAGTCTATCAAAGCTACATGGTCCTGTCCCAGGAGACAGGCTCCACAGAAGGAACTCACACCCTTATCCCTCCTTTTTGCTGTGATCACAGCCTGTGGCCCGATGGAGCTGCTGTGTAGAGCCTCTCTGAGCTCTCAGGAGCAGAGGACAGACTGATGGCATAGAGTTTCAGTTTTGGGGGTACCTTCTTTATGCATGGAGAGGGCAGGGCCCACATGTCCCCTCCAGATCCAGAGGTGGGCGTGTGCATGTGCACAGTCCCTCAGGCCACAGCCAGCTGCTGTCTCAAGCAGAAGGGCCTCACAGCACCATCTGCAGCCCATTCCAGTGGTATGAATTTTACAAACAACCTTTTTAATCATGTTTATGGACTCAGGCGTACATTTGTCGCAGGTTGGGTTTTCTGCGATGATGTAGAGGCTCGGCTGCGAAAGCCAGCAGGTTGAGTTTTTCCATCTCAGCCTCCTGGTGTGGCCTTCCACTGCTTTCTCTCTCCTAACTGTGTTCAAGAGGACTGCTAGCATGGTCCTTTATTTGAGCCTGCTGCTAAAGAGTTTACAAAGAGCTTTTGTGTCCTCCATAGAGCAGAGGGGGCTTCATTCTTCTACAGGTAAACAAAGCAGGTTGAGGAAAAAAGCAGTGAGAAGCAGCTAAACCAGGCCTTGATCCCTGGTCCCTGACTGTGTCCTTTTTGTTCTCAGTCCTCAGGGCTCTCACTGTCACCTCCCACCCCATCCTGGGGACACATACAAGCAGCCTACAGCTGCTGGGGCTAGCCTGCTTGTGCTGAATGTGGTTTGTGGCTTTAGTCTGTCCCCACAGTGTCTTCCCCTCATGTCATTGAGTCAGCAGGGCTGGTTCCTTCTCTATTGGCAGCTAGCAAAGATGAACCCCTAGGGTGCTCTCCCCAGGTAGCCTTGCTCACCCTCCCATGTCTCATGCAGAATCCTGGTTGTGGGTCAGGACTCCTAAGGCGGCCCCATGGCCAGGAACCCTAAGTGTGTGATTGTAAGCGGCAAGATAGGGGACAGAAGTCAGGTATTGAGATTTTTTTTCATTTTTGTTTGTGTGTGGATTTTGGATATGAAACATCAGTGCAAGTTGAAATGTCTAAGCAAGCAAAGTTTTCAGCAGCTTAGCTTCATAACAATTATAAATAAGCATTAAAATTTGGAGTAAATGGCTTGAAGCAGGGCCTGGAGGCAGATACCTCTCATCCTAGCTACTTGGGAGCCTGAGGCAGGAGGATGACAAGTTCAAAACCAGCCAGGCAACTTAATGAGATCTGGTCTCAGTGTTAGCAGATAAAAAGGGGGTCCCGGATTCATCTCAGTGGTTGAGCGCTCACCTAGCATACGTGGAGACCCAGGTTCAATTCTCAGTGGTGCACGGAGAGAAAGTGCATGAAGAGGTGATTGATCTCAGATCCCAGGCTTAGAGTGGCTGAAGGAGAGCACTTTGGGAGAAGCTAACAGACGCCATTGGACAGAACAGGGTGCTAACAGACTTAGCTGTGGTAAACTTGGTGGGCAGTGCTGGCTTATGGTATTGGAAATGTGGGTGCTCCCCCCAACATATATGTGGAGCCTTTTACACTGAAGGGTTTTGTTGAGTTATTATTCTTTCCTGGTTCCCCAAGGCATCTCAGAGTTCAAGGCTGCCCCAGAGCTCCCAGACATGGCTGGAGTTGCACTAGAAAGCTGCCCATGTGTTCCTCAATTCTGTTCCTGTCCTTGAGGGGAGCAAGCACACCCTCTTCCCTTAGCAAAAGGGAGAAAAGGCTTGGCCTCTAGGTGGGAACCTGGACTAGTGCATAGCCCGATCAGTCTGTGGCCGGAATGCTGCCTCTGTGAGCTACTGGGTGAGGGGACAGCAGCCTACCCTCCTGGCTTTAACTTTACTCATTAGCAACAGCCACACTAAATGGGCATTCCCATCTCCCCAGCCTGCTGGCACTTGCTGAGCCTCAATTTCATCTGAGAGGCAGAGATTAGCTATGTAGGTCAGCACAGACAACCTGTAGTGTGGACAAACCATAGGAGTATCGAGTCCCATGCTGCTCTGAACTTGGCCTTCTTGGAGGGGCGTTTGGGTGGTAAGGGTTTGGAGTCATACCAGAGCTGGGCTGGAGAGTGGGAAGTAGGGGAGGTCGGTCCCCTGGGTCAGAGTTCAAGGGCAAGTATGGAGCAGGTGAGCCCGAGGCACCAACTTGCTCAGCACACCTGTTCCTCCTGTTAACTTTTCACTGAAGAAACTTGAAAATGGGAACCAAAGCAGAGAGAAGGCTGTTACAGAATGTGTGCCTACCGTGCTCTGTTTCCATCTGGTCCATCCCTTATGCCCGCTCATCCTGGCCCTCATTTTCCCTATGAAGGACTGTTAAGAGACTTCACTCTGTCATTTCCCCTGTAGTGATGTTCGGGCCCTGAAGGGACACATTTGGAGACAGGAGGCCCTACTGTAGACTCCCGTGGTCCATGGGAAGGTCAGACCTGCAGGGAATCACATAGCAGAACTAGAAGTCTCTCTCCATCAGCAATGGCATGTGCTAGTTTTGTGTCAGGGGTGGTCCCCGGCATCTCATGTGCCTTTATCTCACTAGTCCTCAGGACGCTCCAGTGAGAGCGGTTTTGGCTTTATTCCCGTTTATGGGTATGCGGAATGAAGGCTCAGAAACATTAGGGAATGTGCCTAAGCTCACATAGTTAGCTAATAAGGAAACCAAAGACTGAACCCTGGTCTCAGCCCTGGTCCTTTCTCCATCACTTTTAGGGATGTTCTGATAGACTATGAATTAGACTTGTTTGCTCCCTGGCCCCATTTGTGACCTTTGGGGAAACCCGGGGGTCCCAGTTGGGAGCAGCTCTCCCTTTGATCATTAAAAGGCTTTGCTTTCTTGCCTGAAGTATGTGTTTATAGTTAGAGTGATTTCTGATTTTCTCTCGTGTGTGTGTGTGTGTGGGGGGGGGGCACTTTCTTCTCTCGCCAAGGCCATGGCATCTCCTTCCTCTTGCCAATCGGGGGTGGTAACATCTTTTCCTACATGCTAAGGTGAGCCAGGTGGGCTTTCTTCATACCTAAGGACATTGGGGTGGGACTTTTTTCCTGGTAGAAGGCAGAGTGAGATTGGAGAGGGAGGGTAGTTGCCCTGCATTAAGAATGAGTTAGGAATGAGGCTACAAAGAGTCTAGGCTTTCCTGTGGCTGTCCTGACCTTTGCCTACTTACTTTCCAGTTTGTCCCTGATGGCTGCCTGAGCCCTCCTGTCTCTCTCTATCCCTCAGTAGTACTGCATGGCATGGACATCTCCCCAACAAGGGGAGGGCACACTGAGTCCCCCATTGTCCTAAAAGTAGAGCCAGAGTCACTGTTGAATCTAGTCCTCTGCTGTCCCGTGGAGAGCAGAGGTCATAGTGCACAGATCTGAGCGGTATCTTTGGGACACAAGGATGTCTTCTAGCATCCTCACATTGTAGCTCTGCAGAGCTGCCATCTGGCTCCTACCTCATCTCTCAGGAAGGGAGCTTTGCCAAGCACCTGCAGGTGTGTGGTCATGTGCCAAGGGCCTCATGAGTATTGTCATCACCTGATTCCCACGGGGATCTAGGAAGTAGTTATCACTATGAGCCTGTCTCACAGCCTCCGTGGCACATGATACCAGGGTAAAAAAAGGGTGAGTAATTTCTCTAAGTCACCTAGTTGTTACATGCAGGGAGAGATGTTTGAGCTCACTGCTACCTGACTTACGATCCGTGGCTGCTTATACTGCCTTGCCTCTGCTGTACCATGGTGTTAAATACAAGCAGGGCATTAATGCCTGTGATGGACTGAGTGTGTTGTATATTATATTGCTGTGGCACTGACATTGCATGGTGTCTTGAGAGCTAGGGGTTGGTGACTGCTGTTGTCTTTGGATTTGTGTAAGATGCACAGTGACCAAGCCTGGGAGAGAATGCTAAACACCATGAGCCACTTAAAAAAAAAAAAAGCCAAATTACAACGGTACGTTATTTTCTTGCCTTTCCAAAAGAGAGAAGCTAGAGGGTTTGTTGCGCGGTACAGGGAATGGAACTAGGGGGCCTTTAAAAAATGTAATGATAGTTGCTAACATAGTACAGCTTTGCTTTGCAGTGTGGGCATCAACACTCGGTGGAAAATAGCATTGCAGCGGGCACCAGGAGCCGTAAGAACAGTCCCCGCCGACCAGGCTGCATGCATCAGTCTTCCTCCTAAGAAAATAATCAGAATTGCTGGCACATGCACTGTGCCTTGGGGTTCTTACTGAAGAGCAGTTTATAAACTAATGTTGAAAATGATTCAACGGCCCTGAATTATGGGAAAGTGTAACATATGCACAGATGTGTGGGTTTGGAATGTCATGGACTGCCTATGCGAAACGTCTCCACGTGGTTTATCTCTTACACCGAAAGGTTCGTCTTTGGGGGTACGGTCTCTTTGGAAAATGTGTGCACATCTGCAGCTCTGCTTTCTATGATTTCAGTTGGGCCTTACTTTTCCTGCTGCTGTGATAAAATATCCCAGCCAAAGCAATTTATGGATGGATGACAGTTTGAAGCTGGGGGAGTCGTAGTGGCAGGTGATGGAGGCAGCTGGTCACATTGTGTGAGCAATCAGGAGACAGACAATGAAGAATGCTCCAGCTCAGCTCCTTTGTATACAGGACAGGACCATGTCTCCAACCACCCCCAAGACATGCCCAGAGGCTAATCTAAGTAATACCTCACTGACTTGCCTAGAGGTTGTCTCCTAGGTGATTGCAGAGCCTGCGCCCCAGCGCCCCTCCCCCCCACCCTCTGCAACTTGACAATCAACACTAACTATCACAACCTACCCACAGTGAACTGAGATCCCAAAGGAAGCTATGATGCAACAAAGAATGGAGGGGTTTGCGTTTGTTTGTTTGTTTTTGAGAGGAACAGATAGTGTCCCATTATGTAGCCTTGCCTGACTTGAAACTTGCTATGTAGACCAGGCTGACTGAAAATTCACTGAGATCTGTCTGCCTCTGCTTCCATCACACTAGGCAAATTGAGATATTTTGAGAGACAGAAATTGAAACCACATTTGCATAACTTTTATTAGTATATTGCTATAATTAGTTTTACTATTATTATTATTAAGCTCTTGCTGTGCCCAGTTTATAAGTTAAACATCATCATAGGTGTGTCTGCATGTACAGGAGGAGGCATGGTGTATACAAGGCTTGGTCTTTTGTATGGTCTCAGATATCCACAGTGAGCCCGTGTCCCCGGAACACGAAGCCTGCTACATGGACTTGTCATTGTGACTGTGCAGTATGACTTTAAGTGAGAAGAACGAGTGCATAGTCATTCTTTAAAAATAAAACCGAGGGCTGGAGAGATGGCTCAGCAGTTTAGAGCACTGACTGCTCTTCCAGAGGTCCTGAGTTCAATTCCCAGCAACCACATGGTGGCTCACAACGTCTGTAATGAGATCCGATACCCTCTCCTGGTGTGTCTGAAGACAGCGATAGCATACTCACAAACATTAAAAAATAAATGAATAAATAAAATTAAATAATAAAGGGGCCACCGAGGTGGCTCAGCAGTTGAGAGTACTGGCTGCTTTTCTGTTCTCAGCTCACAGCCATCTGTAACTCCAGCTCCAAGAGGTCCCACACCCTCTTCTAGCCTCTGTGGGCACTGCACAGACATATGTACATACAGGAAACACTCATACACATAAAATAAAAATAAAATCTTTTCAAAAAATCACAATAACGAGACAAAAGCCCAAACCAGATAAATTGACCAGTAGTAACTCTGCTCTCACCCGTCAGAAACTTAACTGTGTGTCTCTTTTTTAAAAAACGTTTTTATTTGCAACTTTTTTCAAAAGGATGAAGTTAAAATATTTCTTATTATTGTTTTTAAGGAGAAAGGAAGGAAAGTGGATAAGAAAGCAGGCACGGTGCGTTCCTATATCATAATGACATGCATGCATATATATATATGTATATGTGTGTATATATATATATATATTATATATATACATGTGTACATGTATATATATTAATATATATATGTAAATATATATATTAATATATAATATATATTACTGTATGGGAAGGTACCATTGAATAGGGATCAAACTAAGGGTCCTCTCTTAGTGGCCTTGTTTAGACAAGTGTATTCTCTCTGGCCCTGTTCCCTGCAGTTGGTGAGTTGTTCTCAGGAGCCTGTTTGCCCCCACATGTCCACTCTCCTCATGATCTCACTCTCAGCATGGGGTGGGGGAAGGGGGCATGACTTGTATTTGTGATGGGCCCTGGCTTTGGTTGGTGGTCTAGCCTTGCATGTGTACCCAGGGGCTAAAGCAGGAGGCAGGTCTCTGCCAGCCCAGAGCTCTACCATGTCTTGGGTTCAGTATAGATTGGAATGCTCCTGGCTGGGCTGCAGGCTGCATCCTGGTGCTGCTGACTGGGCTGCAGGCTGTATCTTGGTTAGTGGTTAGGTAGTAGAGTCCTCTCCTTGCCCTGAGCATCCCTGCCAGGTGGCTGCTCAAGTGCAGGGTCTGCAGTGGGTGGGAACCAGCCCTGAAGGAGAGGATAAGTCTCCAGTTTCTTGGAGTTCGGAGATCATAGTAGCCTACTCCGTCCTCCCTATTTCTGGCGTTGCTCCCTCTACCTCCAGGGTTCCCGACGCAGCTTCTAGTGCTTTAGAACAGTGTTATTCTTACTTTGTGCTCAGCAGGCACTACATAGGTAGTAGGTTGAACACCCAGGGACCTACAGGAGCTTGCCATGGAAGGCTGTGAGTTGGGGAATGGGATGGCTACTCTGGGGCCTGTTGGGCCTTGGCCTAGTAGAGCATCTGTCGTGGTCCCTCTCAAGATGCATTATGGACATGCCTTCTGCATAGTGTCCAGATCCCTTGACACCTGCCACACTAGTCCTCTCTCACCTGACCTCAAGCAAATCCTAACCTGCAGCCAGAACAGCCACCAGGATGTGTTCTGGCTGAGCCCAGGGGGATTCAGGATTCCTACTGCAAAGTGCTTTTCCTCCTCTTTGTCAGCTCTCAGAGGATAGACAGCTCCTCCCCCTCTCTGTGTTCCTCAACAGACAGCCGAGCACAAAGCCTTATGCAGATTGTGTACTGGATAGACAAGGAACTAGGCGGTGGCTAGGTGTGAGCCATGTCCCATCCAGAGTGACAGTTCACTGTGTTCAGAGCCCCAGCTCTCCATTGGTGACATCTTTGACAAGTTATTTCCTTTCAGAGCCTTCATGCTCATGTCAGTGTGTATGATTTCCAAGGATATTTATATGTCACGGAATACTGTGGTGCCCTGATTGCTTGGTGTCATGGGTCTCTTTGTGGTAGCTGAAGCCCATATTTCCTTATTCTACAGTGGTTCATCTAGAGGAGCCCTGTAACCCAAGTCCCCAGGTCTCCTAGTGTAGCCTGTATATTAGCTTGGGAAAGTCAGGGTGTTCGTTAATAAGAGAACAAGGACAATGTCATTGACCAGCATTAAAATCTAATATAGAAAAATAGCCCTTGCAGTGTGCAGTGGGCAGTGGGGCACACCTGTAGTTCCTCTCACACAGAAGGACCCATTGAGTCCAGGAATTTGAGATCAGCTTAGATAATGTATTAAGACCACTTTTCAAAAAGAAAAGACAAGAGAAAAAGAAAAGCCTAGTAACTCGATACAGTGACATCCCATGAGCCCATGTGGCAATGTGTCATCTTCCAGGAGCTTTTCCATCTTCCTGTGTCTAGGGACCACAGAGTGGTTAGCTAACCCATTGAGTGACGATGACATTGTCAGAGTCCCTTCTGTGGGTGGGGCCCTAGGTGCACATTCTTACCACCTCAGTGAACCCCCAGAACTCCAGGAAGGCGTGACTGCTTTTGTTCTTCAATTTGCAGGAAAAGAGACTCAGGGCAGCTGAGAGACGTGCTCAGTTTTCACGAGCATTGGCTGTCATGGCAGCTGTGTGACTCAGGGCCATGCTCTTTCCTAAGAGTTATCCTGGCCCTTCATCCCCATATATGGGTTGAGCCATGCCTGAGCTGTGGAGATAGTATTGTTGGCTAAAGCATCTTAGTGCTGGACCATATCACAGCCAGGGAAGATTGCCTAGGGGGACCAGCCAGCAGGAAACAGCAGGTTGTTAGGCCCCTGCACACTGCCCATCCCAGCACCCTCCTTGTGGAATGGCTTTGTTTAGGGAGGCTGAGGAAGACAGTGAGAGCCTCATTGATTTCCTGTCTCACAGGAATAAGCTGTCAGGCACTTAAAGACCCTGGCTTGATAGTCCATGTTAGGCAGGGGGTGATGGAGCTCTAGCCTACGGCCTCTGAGAAACTTTAGATACTGTGAAACCTCTACTTATCACCTCAGGGTTTCTCTGTCTCCTGTGCCCCAAAGAGCTAAGGCTTCCAGACCCAGCCTTGACCCATAGTCACAAGCTTCTTTGAGGTCAGACCCTGGATTCTTGCTTGCTGGGGACACCTGGGTGTCAGTTTCAACAGCAGGCCCTGTTGGGGACAGTTGACCCCAAATAGTGCCCTCTGAGGTAACAGATGCTCACTTGAGGCTGTTTAATGTCTTTGGGGCTTCATTTTCTTGACCTAGAAGAAGACTCTTCCCCTTCCTCAAGAGGCTATTAGCCACAAAGGCCTGGGTCTCCATAGATGAGTAAACTGGCTTTCTCTTTCTTTACAGTCTGAATAGCTTCTCATTATTCCCTCCAAGGCTCCAGATACTTCAGGAGCTGGGATGCTGAATGCATCACCTTCTGCCTGTTTGTCTAGCTTGTAAGAAGCCAGGTCACAGCCGTGGTCTTAGGTTGTAGCCCTCCCCAGATGGCATGGGGTAGACAGATCCCAGGGGCAGAAAGGCAGTTGGTGGCATGGCTGTCCATTTCCAGAAGCCGCCAGGCAGTGTCTGCTTTGGGAGGAATGCTGGCAGGTCTCTCTCACCGCCCCAGCAGACCGTGTGCTGCAGGCAGACAGTGACCATCGGTGGCAGTGGGGCCCTCCAGATGGTGAGCCCCCCAGCAGTCCCCTAAAGGGGACCACGTGGCTGACAGTCTCTTTAGTCACGCTCTGAACGCCAAATGATGAGGGGAAAGGACTAGCAGGAGACAGGTCCTACGGACGCCAGCAGCACAGAAGGGAAGCATGTGGTCCCCTAGATTTGGACCACCAGAACCTTCTTCCCACCCATTAGGAGCCTTAAGGGTCTTCCTTTCCAGGGCTCTCTGTTCCTCGTTTCTTAGGAGGGCTGTGAGCCAGCCTGGCCTCGCAGCACAAAGCCCTGTGCTGCGGTAGCACCACACTCATTTCTACTCTGTACCTCAGTTTCTCCATTCTCAGTATCCCTGGCTTCCAAAGGCCACACTGCTCCTTAGAAGAAGCTTTAGAAGCAATGGATTTCCATGCTGTAGAGTGACTTCTGTGTAGATGCTAAGAGATCCTGGGATGGAGAGATGAAGACACTGCCTGAGTCCCAGGTACCACCGCACTCCCCTCTATCTTCAGTAGGTCCTATACCTTTGCTTCCTGCTGGCAGTGGCTAGTTCTGGAACTCTGCACCACTCTGATTGAACCGTCCTTGAGCAGTCAGGCAAGCGAGCAAGCAGACGCCTGGACCAAAGCATGTTTCTTGCACCTGCCAGTTGGTAGAGCGATCTGGAAGGTGCCAAGCTCATTTCTGCTTCTCAGGCCTTAGCCAAGGGAGGTGCAGGGGCCAGGAAGGATGTCCTCAGAGCAGTTCCTGGGCCTCCACCCTCCAAGTAGAAAGGGACCATTAACTCCTGCTGCAGGAGAGAAAATAGTTTTCAGTTTTCTTTTTCTCAAAGCACTTGTGTGTTCCAGCAGTGGAACTGGGACGTTGGATCCCAGCCTAGCTGTGGCGAAGGGATGAGGAGAGAGGTGGGATATGACTTGTCCTTAACTTGCCACACAAGCTGGGAACACCTCCCTGGGCCCTGGTGACCTGTAATCTGAGCAGGGTGGGAAAGGGCCATCTGCTGGTTCTCCCAACATGGGTGTGTCCACTCTCCCTTCATAGAGCCTGTGCCATCAGCATGGTGACAAGCCGCTTGCCTTCATGAAAAGCCAGCTTGCCCTTTGCTTGTCTTCAGATGATGTTGGCTGGCTTCGTGAGATGCCTGAGGTTATATTTTGAGATCTGTTAGGCAGGGTCGTGTGGTTCTTGGTTTGTCTATGGTTATGCACGCTTTGATTCAGACAATAGAGTCACTCCTGTGGTTCACTTTGACACTTTCCTTCAGGGTGTCTGATATGTTTCCTATATGAAATGATCTCCCATTCCTGTCAGAGCACCCAGAACTGAGGTCCTCTGTCCTTTTCCTCTCTGTCAGCTATGTGCTGTGCATCCGACTGTCTCCACTAGTTAGAGCAGCCAGGAGCTGTCTCTGCTCTGTCACCCAAGCCAGCTTGCCCATGCTGAGGCCAGCTTGTTGGCAGTCACATATACTCTCCTTGGAGGGTGGCTCAGGGACCATATCTGTGACCCAGAGCCCTTTCCTGGTGCCATGACATAGCCCTTGAGGTATGTGAAGCTCCTTCCAGGTCTGGGGAATGCCTAGGTTGATGATGGTGCACGTTAAGCTGCCCAGGAGAAGGGGCATGGACCAGGGAGGACTTTGGGGGAGAAAACAGGATCTGCTGTTCCCTTGAACTTCCCTCTTCTCTCCTTCCCCTACCTACCTCTGGGCTTTGGGGTCATCTTAGATCGAGGTACAGAACTGGAACATACCTGTTCCCAGGGTAACTTCCAAAGCCCCTCGGGTAGAGATGAGGAAAATGCTATGTGTGAGGCTCTGTGGTTGTCAGAAAGAGGAGGGACAGGCTAGATGGTGAGTGACTGATCTTGACTAATGATGGGCAGGAGTTAAAGAAGAGGATGTTGCCTCTTTCCTTTCTTTGCTTTATTCTTTTCTTCTTAGGGATTTTTGAGACAAGGTCTCACTACGTAGCCCAAGCTGGACTTGAATTCAAGACCCTTCTGCCTCAAGTGCTGGGATCATAGGTGTGAACCATCACCCCTGCAGGAAGTTGGTGCTTTAAAAATAATGTTCACTTCTGAATACGAATCTAGCGTGTAAGTCATTAGGTAATACTAGGGAGAACCGAGGGGGATAAATCAGTGTACATTAAAATCCCTCACAACGCTGTCCTCCTGAGAGAGCCACTGCTCGCTTGTTGGTGTTAATAGGGATGTGAGGGAGGTTCTTCAGTGGCAAAGGACATGAGCTTAAAAGATGGGGACATGGGGCAGTGATTTTGCATATACCCCAGAGTATTGGGTAGCTGGTCAGCACCGCATGGAGGCTCATGGGAGGGAACCTGTGGCAGAATACAGAAGTGCAGGGCAGGAGGTGCCCGGGGTCAGAGCAGCCATGGTGAATAGCTCCTGCCCAGAAAGAGAGCCCTGGGCTCTCCTTAGAGCCCTAATGGCAGGACCCCCTGTTTAGCTAACATGTTGATTTGCTCTGGTCTCCGGGCAAGAGAAGTTAAGTCATTTCTTGCCTCATAGGTTTTATCGCTTGGTCCCTGTTCTGTCCTCTGGGCTTCATGGAGGATGCACAGCCTCTGCAACCTGCTGCCTCTTTCACAAACCTAAAACCCGCCTGCAAGGCCGATGGATCAGTAAGTGTAGTCCTTGCCACCCAAGTGTGAGAACCTGAGCCCCACTGCCCAGCACCCAAGTGCAAAGCTGAGGGAGGCACTTTGTGCTTTTGATCCAAGCGCTGAGGAGGCTGGGACAGGACCAGCCAGCCTAGCCAGATCAGTGACCTCCAGCTTCTGAAAGACCTTGCTTCAAAAAATAAAGTGGGGTGCAACTGAGGAAGATGTTGAAGGTAGCTCTGTAGCCTCCACTACTCAATCACACACATACAGCCCTGCCTCTCATTCCTTGCTGTACCTCCATCCATGTTTTCAGGCCTGCCACTTGGGTTCCCACATGGTTCCTGTGGGCACTGTTATCTCTGTGCCCTCCAGGGCTGGTGTGACTGGAGAGGGCAGGGTGCTGGCTCGGCTCTTGGAGCAGGTGAGGCATAGGACCGTGTTAAGAGGGTATGTGGTGGCAGCAAGAGAGGGAAGCCCATTCCAGGCTGAGGAATGGCAAGCAGGCAGGAATGTTTATCCATGGCAGGTGCATACTGTGAGCTACTGCTGGGGCCAGGAGAAACCCCAGCCCCCTGGGCTCCCCCCTAGTCCCGTGCCCTTATATGGTTGTCCTTATATAGCTGCCCTGCACTCCAGGACAGGGACAGAGCCCCTCCTACTGTACACACTCAGGGCTCCGGCCAAACCCAGGATGGGCTTATCATCACAGCCGGAGTCAGCTGTTGGTCTGGGAAGCCTTCTCTAGTCCAGCATTTTGAGATGTGCAGCCAGAAATACAACCCTCCTGTTTGGCAAGAGTGTAGGATTTTGGCGGGCTGCCTTGTGGCCTATTTTAGACTGAAAGGAGCAAAGAGAGGGAGAGAGAGGTACTTCTCAGGCTCAAGCCAGGACCCTCCCTCGGCTAAGTGGACTGCTAGGGCCATGTTTTCTTCTCCAAGAAGGGGAGGGTCAAGGATGAGAGATGGGATTATTTTAGGGTTATGGCAAAGAAGGATTTCAGAATTTCATGGCAAGAACTGGAGTTTAGAGAGCTGCTTGGTCCCGTGGTGTATAATGGGGGCACACAAGCATGTACATGGAATGTCTAGAAAACAGGCTCACTGACCTGTTCTGCCTTCCAGAGGTGCCCTGTGACCTCACAGGATGGCTCATTTGCTACAAGCCTACCCTGAACAGACAGAAGTCTCTCAGAAAACCAGTCAAAAGAGGCCAGAGACACAGGGAATAGAGGCCATTCCATTGCTGACAGGTGCCTGCTGGGTCAGAGAACAGAGTAATGGTGGTGACTCATGAGACACAGGGATGCCTGCAGCTTCACTTTAGACTCTGGACCTGAGCTGATGAACTTCTCACAAGCCCCTTAATCCAAGTAGAAGGAATGGGTGGTAGAGATGCCCTCTGTGGCCACAGTGAGGGAAGTCAAAGCCTGCTGAAGGCTGTGTGGTATGCAGTCTACTCAGGCAGCTACCTGCAGTGATACCACATCTCAGAGAGGCTACCTGGAAGCCCAAGAGGGATGAGGGTGGGAGACCACACCTCCTCACCGTTCCCCATCACTTCCTCTGGGACCTGTTTTGGAGATAGGATGCTAATGATGCTGGCCATAGAAAACATGGTATTCATTCAGGAAGAGGAATGGAAAGAGTTCAGTTCTCAAGGGCAGTGTGTTCTCAAGTGTTCCCAATGCTGTGCATCAGGCCAGTGGTGGCTCCTCTGGTGGGACTTCCTGGTACCTATGGGACTCTTAGAATCCCCAGCTGTGTGAGGACAGCTCTGGGAACTCTGCTATGCTTAGAGAACTAAAGAGATCAGAACAGGAATCTAAAGGTAGGAGCAAATCCCAGCCTTACTGGTTCATAGGGTAACATTTGCCCTCTTGCGAAGACTGATAAGGTTAGACCATAATGGCAGTGTAAGCTCCCTACTGTACAGAAAGCTGACTGTTAACTGGCCCAGAGCACTGAACACTCTTTCTCCATCTCAGCCCTGACCTGTCCTGTCCCCTTCCCACCCCAGCTTCTCTCCCGTGCCATTCCCAGCCTTCAGCACTCATTTGCTTCTTGTCCTTTTGTCCTCACACCCTGGCACTGGAGCCAAACAGAGATGTAGAGAAGGAAGAGAGTCTCTGCAAGTGGGCAAAGAACTGGGCACTGGTGCCTGGCATCTCTCCTTCCCCTAGCAGGAGTCTTCTAAGGCATCCCAAGCTCATGGGCTGCACAGCTCAATACATTCCTCCACAAAAGGACTCTGAGTTCTGGGTTTGCTCTTGTCCCTTCTGGTGCTGACAGTGACTGTGTTCAACACATACAGAGCCGTGTACTGGTGTACTGGGCATCAGGCGTGGTTTCAAGTACTTCTCCTGCGTTGGCTTCTTAGAGCTTTGGGATATTGAGAGGACCACTAGAGACTCCACAGAAAAACAAAGAAAGGATATTGTGGATCAACCAAGTTGCTGAGGCCTCCACTTCCATGCATGGCCTTTTTTTGTCAGGTCCATCTGTGTCCGTGAGTGGCAGGCAGGCACCATTTATCTTCATGTGGAACTTCTCTCTAGTTTAGACCCACTCACTGCACAAGTGTGCATGTGTTATGCATATACGTGCCAACTGCTCTGCAAATTGTAAACTGGTTTCCAAGAGAGAAGGGAGAGGCTGGCCAGAGGAGAGATGCCCCGATGCCAACCTGTGGGGCTCCTCCTGCAGCTATCAATTCCCCCTCTGTCCCCCAGAGCCCAGAATAGCAGTCTGCAGTCAGGAGAGACAATGGAAAGCAAGGCATCTGACTGGGCTGGAGGGCTGCTAGTTCAGGGACAGTCAACCTTGGGGCTTCCGGCCTGGCTGTGTTTCACCAGCATGAGGCTTTTTATAGAGGTGGTGTTAGGCAAACCCGAGTGAGCTGAGCATAGGCCTCATCTGACTGTGGCGTATGGACCCTTTGCAAAGGTGGCCTAAGGAGACACGACACCCAGGGTGACCTGGGTTTGAATCTCCCCAGCAGCTGACTTGCCCTGCCCACAACCACATCGAATAACAGGAGCAGCCGATCAGGGCAACTGGAAAGGGAAACGGGCTGCACCTAACCCAGTGCTATAATTAAACTTTCCTCTAGTGCCCTCTCCACACTCAGGCTTTTGCCACCATATCTGTGAGATTGTCCCTGTGAGATTATCACCCACAAAGAATATGACCATTGAGAGCCGCTATAGGAAGAGCAGCACTGGAGCTTTCGTTTCAGAGAACCACCCGTGGGTTTCTGTTGTTTCAGTGGTAGGCCTCATCTGAATGTGACATTTTCACACCAAATGTCTTGGGGTGTCTAGAATAGTAACTCTGAAAACTTTGAATTAGGTTGCCTGGAGCAGAAGGCATATCTTACATACATATGTCCGAAGTCTGTGTTGACTGGTAAGTGCACACAAACGGTTTGACAGTTTAAGGTCTTCAAATTCTCATTGGTCCCAAGGGAGACCAAAGTCTATATAGGGAACACACGGACCAGTAGGAGCTGAGGTAAACCATCCGAAGGGTGTGTGCTCTAGGAGGTTCCCAGGGGCATGCTCACTGCTTTCTGTAGCTGCAGAGTAGTCTACCTCAGCAGCTAGACTGTGAGCTGGCCAGCCTGTTCCTTTGAGGAGGTGCCTGTGCCACAGGACTAGACTTGTCTCCTTAATCCCAGTGTTCCCTCTCACCGCCCTTTGTCCTGCATTTCTTCTGACTTGGCTGTTAGAAGCCAGAGACATAATGAACACATGAAAAAGAGGGGATGAAAGGGAGCTGGAGAGGATAGGGTACCCCATCTTAAGGCCCTCTCTAGGGGCTGAACTTTGTTCATAGAGGTTTGGAGTTTTGAGGAAAGGACCTGCTGAACGTGGCTTTCTCTCATCCGCCCTGTGGAAGCCACAGTTCGCAAGGCCTGAGTGGTAGAGTCCCTGAAGTCAAGGCCACAGTCCTGGTGCTGAGCAGGGTCCTATGAGTGATGGGTGGTGACTGGCTCCCCCAGAGAGGCAGGGGTGGGGCAAGGAGTGTATTAATAGCAGATGACAGGCTGCCCAGTGCCTCTAGCGTAATGGTCGATTTTGGGAGTGCCCTGGTTGGAGCTGGACTGTGAGGGAGGTTAAATTCGGCCTCCTTGGCTGATTGGCATTCATGAGCTGGGTGCTAATCCCTTCAGGAGGTCAGATAAGCTTCCAGCAGCGCCCTCATCTCAACAGTTAGAGGCTAGGTTAACTCTTTGGGGGCGGGGGAACGACTGCAGAAAGTTGGGGGCTTGGCATGGCCTGAAATAGAGCAGAAACCCTCACGAGTCCACTTCAGGACTGGCTCCTGAAAAACAGGCTTTCTGACAAGCAGACAGTTCAGAGAGAACTGCTGGGGACAGCTCTAGAAGAGAGCTGAGGCTTTCCCCAAAGAGACCTGACTTTGGGAGACTTCATGGAGGGCGGGAGTCAAGGAGGGTATTGTACCTGCCTTCTGAAGTTCTCCTGTCAGGCCACTCCGGTCTGAGGACTCAGGACCCTCTCAACCAGGTTGCTGTGCCTCTAGGGTCCTTATCCAGCCTGGCAGTCCAGGGTAAATGGTATCCACTATACCCTGTCAGGCGTTGCAGCCTACAGGCGGCAGTGCCACCCTCCACCAACCTCCAGAGACCTGTGTACTCGCCACTGGCCTTAGGCAATGCTACAGCAGTTCTAAGCTCCCTTCTCTTCTGCATCCTTGGGGCTAGTTTTCTCCTGGCATCTCCCCTGCCTCAGTGCAGGCTCCTTTTCTACTTCTTGTGAGGTTTACAGGCCACACTCTGGCTTTCTTGGAACCTGGTTCTTTTCAGGACAGTAAAACCTGGTCCCCGTGCAGTGTCACAGCCCTGATGGGCCTTCCTGCACTTTATGGCTGCATCTCCTCGCAGTAGCACGCACTCCCCCATTGCTGCACTGAGGCATCCAAGAACAACAGCGCCTGCTTGTTCCATTATAAACTCAACTAGCTGAAACCCGCGGAGACACTGCAGAGATAAATTATGACCAACGAGCTCTCCTGTTCAAGCCAGCCCCCTCTGCTGCCCTGTTACCCTTCCTGCTGACATCTCAGCATGGCTGGCTTCATAAGCCTACTGCCTGTGACCTTCCTCCTGCCTGGCGTGGCTCCTCCCACCTGCTTCCTGTGAGCATAGAAACCTTGGAGACTTGAGGCAGAGGGCTTCTTCTGCACATTCCTGAGATGGGCGACCCACTTCATTGCTCCTGTTCCTTTGTGCAAGATGCTCCGGAAGGCTAAGCAACGTGCGGACTCTGCAGGGTGGGTCTGCTGCGGGAGTCTCTTGCTTCCAGGCAAAGGCCTGGCATGAGCAGGGCAGAAGTGCTAGGAAACATGGAAATGCTTCCTCTGTTTTTTTCAGAGTGAGGTGTAAACTACATGGGGTTGGCTGGGAGATCAAGCCATCCACTCATGGAAGAGACTCTGGGCCCAGAGTTTCTCCTCTGAGATGCAGAGGGCAGGACTAGACCATGAGGGGACAGTCTTCAGAGCTAGGTGTCCTGCCTTCCCACTCAGGCTTCCTAGCTGCTGTTTGGCACTTGATTCCAAGGTGTCAGGTGATGTCACTGATGGCATTATTTTTCCTTCTTCCATTTACCATCCCACAGAGCCTGGGAAGAACTTGGAATAAGCCTGGAATCGAGGCAGGGATGGGTGGTCCTATGACATGCCCTGCCTAGTCCCCAGGATCCTCTTCCCAACCACAGCTGAGAACCAAGGATCTCCCTGGGGCCATGTTTCCCTTGGTATCTCCCCCCACAGACACCCAGGATGCATGGACCAGGAATCTATAGTCTCAGACACCCCTGGTAGCAAACTATGCTCCATTCACTGCCTCTTGCCTTTAGCTGAGACTTGGCATGATGTGACCAGCACAGGATGGAGACACTGAGGCAGCCCCACACACCTGCAGAGCCAGAGGAGGACTGATTGGTTTGCAGTCCTCAGTGTTCCCAGCAGCCTTTGGAGAAAGGCGTGTTGGCATGACCGTTCACGCTGCACCAGCCACCCTGCTGCTCACTCTGTTAGTTTGTCTCCATATAGATGAGGAATTAAGTCACGGAGAGGTTAAGCCATTTTCCCAGGGTTACACAGCCAGACCAGGGGTTTTAATTCACCTGAACCCATTGATATCTAGCCTGCTTCTTCTCATCTTTACTTAGTCTTCATTTACTCGTTTCTCCTTTTTACAGGGCTTTTCAGGTCCTGCGGCATTTCCCCCACTGCCATCCTGGGAACCTGGAAGGGGCTTTATAAGTCTGATCCACTTGTGTTAAATTCCACTTTAGAGGAAAGTTCTCAAAAAGAGAGACTTCCAAGTCCTGGGCTCCTCTCTCGTTCCTCTCCATCCTCCTTCCCTTTCATGAGTCTTTATCATGCGCTTTGCACAATGCAAAACCCTGGATATGTACAAGGACCCAGCCATGGCTCTTAGCTCCCACAGGACTCATATTTAGTAGGGCAGACAGACAACAGTCAACAAACAGACAGGGCAGATGCAAGGAAAACTCGTAGAATAGGAGTGAGCCAGCCATGTGCCTGCCCAAGAAAGAATATTCTGGACTAGAGAAACACCAAAATGCAGAATAATGAGCCTGCGTGTCAGACCTAACAGACCATCAAGAGGATGGAGAGATGAGGAAGGCAGAATCCAGGCTGTGCAGGCCGTGGGAAGAGCTCTGAGATTTGTTCTGCATGAAAGGAAGAACCACTGGAGAAATGCAAGCCAGGACCACCTGGCCACTTCTCAGCCTCTTCGAGAACGAGACCGGGTTTCAGAGGGACCAGGGTGGCAGCTGAGAGGACAGGAAATGAGCACGGAGTTCAAAGGAGGGGCGGTGGCTGTGGAGGTGGAGAGAGCGAGGGGATGGTGTGAGTCAGCTTTGTGTTGCTACAACAGAGTACGCGGGTAACTGCCTCATGCAGAGAAAAGGTTTAAGGGGTTCAAGTCTAAAACCAGGACTTAGCCTCAGGCCTCTGGCGAGGGCGCCAATGGTAATGACAGGCAGCATGTGCTGGGACAAACTGTCCACAAGCCAGGAGGAAGAGCTGAGGTCCCACCGTCCCTTTCGAGGGCATACCCCTTATGGTTGGCCTCCTCCTTGATGCTCCACCTGTTACAGGTCCTCAGTGCCTCTCCAGTAGTGCTCCCATGGGGACCACAGTGTCCCCCACACTTGCATTTTGCAGGCACATTCATCAAAGCCATTGCAGCTGGAGATGGGTGTTAGGGTCAGTTGCCCACAGGTCTTGCTGCTGCTGTTGTGGGATACAGTGGGGAGTCACTGTGACTCCAGCGTGGGAATCTCTGCTGGGATCCCGGTCAGTGTAAGATGCCTGTGAGAAACAAGGAAGCCAGTAGATGTG
Source organism: Rhabdomys pumilio (assembly GCA_030674055.1). Lineage (NCBI taxonomy): Eukaryota > Metazoa > Chordata > Mammalia > Rodentia > Muridae > Rhabdomys > Rhabdomys pumilio. The sequence goes on from JANHMN010000008.1 coordinate 50,395,251, forward strand.
CATGTCCAATGCTGGGAGGCGTGCTGCCCGGCTTCTGCACGGTGGTCGTCAGGCAGAACTGAGATTCTGTAAAGCAAGGGCACTGCTGCAGGGCACAGTTCCCAGCACAGTCCATGCTTAACCACATGCCGTGGAGGGCAGGAATTTGTTCCCATGGATCCACAAGTTTCTTCTGGGGAAGAGAAAAATTTGAATGTCCTTGGGCTATGTAGAGGGGTCTACTAGACCCTCAGGGTCTTTGATGGTGCCGAACCTGGGCACCAGCTGCCACATTCCGGAACAAGTTGTACCATGCAGAGTCCCAAGTTCTAGACATTTTCTTCTTGTGCATACGTGGCTCAACCTGAAAAATAGCTCCTGGAGCTGACTCAACACAAGGCTCTTGCAGGAGAGTCAGGATAATCAAGAACACGGGCTGCCTGTGTGACTGGCTTGGCCAAGTTCTTCGGTAAACACACAGGGTCAAACCTGTTGGTTCAGAGAGGAAGGGTCAGATTGTCTTCAGCACATGGACAGGCAGTAGAGGTCACTGCCCTTTCATGGAAGTAGGATGAACAGGCTGGTAGGGGGTGGGGAATCATAAGGAATCTGGGTCAGAATATGTCTGCCTTCAGAGGGCTCAGCACTCTGGACTGCCAGGCCTGGAGGTAGATTCAAACAGAAAAGTTAACCGCTGGTTGTGGTTATAAACAGACTCCGTGCTCAGGGTCTCAGGCCACACCTCATAAACTGCAGGAGTCTCTAGGGTCATGAATTGCAGCATAGCATGCTCAAAACAAAGCATCAGGATTGTGACTGAGGAGGCTGGGTGACCAACTGGGACACCTTGTGTTCAGCAGGAAGGATGAGACTGGAAGCTAGGCAGCGAGGAAGATGAGGAGATTTCTGGGGATGTGACCTGGGGATTTAGAAGAGTGACAGTGACATTTAACATCTACTCTGTGCTCCTGTTTAAGAGCAGTAGGTGTGTCTCATGGTCTCCGCAGCCGCCTTCTGCAGAAGCACTGTGTGCATTTTAGATGGAGAGCATTCTAATCCCACCTTAGAGTTGAAGACTCTTACACCTCAGCTTCAGAGGTTCATCAGTTCAGGGTGCAGCTAGAGTTCTGAGCTCAGGTTGAGTTCATGGTTGAGCATTTATTCACTACTGGCCCCAGGCCTAGGCTTGCTGAGATACAGTAGACGGAAAGACATATACCGAAGATACAAGGGGAGAAAAGCACATTATTGTTTGTTTTGATTTTTATAAGACAGTATACAAGACACACACAGACACACATGCACAGACACACACACACATACACACACACACTCTTACACTTATTTCTAGCCTAGTCTGCCCTCAAACTTGTGGCCATCCTCCTGCCTCAGGTCCCCAGGGGCTGTGATTGCATGTACAACCCACCATACCTGATGAAAGGCATCGTTTGGGAAATGAGAGTAGACATGCCTGATTCATAAGACCATAAACCATAAAAGGTTGTCGTACGCTGGTAGCCATTTGCAAGCAAGAGGTCTGGGCCTTCTGATTCCTAGGCAATAAGATAGCCTTCTGGTGAAACTGGCTGCCTTCCTCCTGAGCAGCCTAGAGGTGGCTTCAGTTACACATGTGGCGCAGGTGGCAAACTCCTGGTTTCCAGTGCCCACATGACAGGGTGCAGACTGATGTCAGAGAGCCTTACGTGACTGTTCGGACCCCCACCAGAGCAATGGCCCTGCTGCTCTGGCCTCCCAGGTGGCCGTGACTTTCTGGTTCTTGATGGCCTGCTCTGTGCAGAAAGGACAGACTGTAGAATCACCTCAGCCTTTGGCTTGTTTCCTTGGAGTGAAGCCAGGCTCTGGCTCCCTAGAGCATCTGGTGCCAGGAACCTTGACAGTTCTATCTCCAAGAAAAAAGCTTGTTTTAAAAAAGCAGTGTCTACTTCCAGAGATGCAAAGCTGCCAAATGGATAGGAGCGGCGTGTCTCCCTGTTCGTTTGAGGGTATCTTCCTGTTAGTTTGTGGGTACCCTGCAGGCAGCACTATGTATCCCTCCACTCTCAATGTTGACTTCCTCTGCATCTGCCTGGATCTCCACAAATGCTCTGTGGAGAGCTTCAGGGAAACTGTACTGCAAAGTGCGAGCGTCTGCATTCCACCCTGTCCTCCCCTCTCCAGCGACTGCTCACTCCCGCTCTTTTTGTTGAGTAAGCAAAACCCAGAGCAAATGTATTCCTTGGATCTCATATGAAAATGCAAGGTAATTGTTTCTTTTCACTATTGTCAATGTTTCAGTTCAGTTCCTTGAACTTTACCCTCGGCTCCTCCTGCCAGCTCCGTTTAACATGTAGGTTACCCCACCCCCATTCTCACCATTTCTAACAAGACCTTATCCCCCATCCCAGGCCTTGGTGGGAGTGACTTGGGACAGGTGAAGAAGAAGAGGCTATGGGGACCCGCTTTTACAACCAGGTCCCTGCCTCTGCCTATATATACTTGATCCAGGATCCCACGTCGCTGGGCTCTGTCCAGGTTTAGAAATCACCCTGGTCTCAGAAGTAATCGATGTGATTAATATCCAGGTCGGGGTATAATTAGCTGTCTTGATTTAATGTCACTGTGGCTTGGAGCATTGCCAGTGTGTATGCGCTTCTGTGGCTGCTGCCTGAAGCAGGGCAGTGAATTGGTCTCCAATCTTGACCATGGGGCCCAAAGCTGGGCATCTCTCTAGACTTCTGTTCCCTTAGCCAGGGGATCTTTGTCTGGATGTCGGCTCTCTAGGGCATTGGGGTAAGTGATGTTGCAGGCTCAACCAGGCTCAGTCTGCAGTCATCCTTTCCTTACCACTCCCTTCCCTGAGGACAATGAGGCCGTTCCATGTCACCGGGCCACTTAGCCTTAGTGTCTCAATCTTTTCACTCAAGATACGGGCCGACGGTATCCTCTCTTGTCTCATGTAGCTGACAGAAGTGAAGTCGCAGGATCTTGGGCTGGCAATGGAGTTGAGTATGGCTCATATGAGTCCCTTTGCTCGTCCCTGGGCCACATAGCTGATGACAGTCAAAACTCAGCACTTTCCTGGCCTTACCTGCAGGCCCACCTGTCTTTTAAACCATAAGCATATGAGAGGCATGCACCTCTCCCTATGCGATGGTGGACAGGCAGATGGCCCTTCTCCTGCCATATGCTACAACTCAGTTGGGGCATCAGGGACTGAAAGAGCTTGTATACCAGGACATCGGATGAGGAGGGACCCACTGCTGAGTAGCATGTTTCTCTGGCTGTGCTGTTCCCCCTCTCCTCCCTCCCTCCCTCCCTCCCTCCCTCCCTCCCTCCCTCCCTCCCTCACCTGCACTCCCACACTAAGTTTCCCTGTTGTCAGAGGGAGCCTTTCAGTGCTGGGGATGGAGCAGACAGGCTCTCACCCTGCATACTCATCTGTAGGCAGAGCACAGCAGGAGCAAAGGTCAGCCCTCACCTGGGATGAAGAACCTGTGTGGTACACCTGTGTGGTACAATAGTGAGAAGCACTGCAGTGTAGAGGACAGGGAGCTGGCAAGACTGGAGGCAGAGACGTGGGGTGGGGGTTGTTTAGGGAATCCCAGGCTAACAGTGTGGAAGCCAGACTCTGGGAACATTTTTATCTTGGGAACATTGATTGTGCCAGTCACTTGACAAGAGCCTGGGTGGTTTAGGTTGTTGAGCACAGGGACTCAGTCTTCCCCCACCTGCCCTTACCTGTCCATGTGACACCTGGTTCACCGGCCAGCCTGAGGGTAGAACAAGCCAGACAAACACATAGCTTCCCCAGGCTCTCCTTTGAGAAGCCTGGTTAAATTGGGGAACATGAGATCCAGAAAGAGGGAAAAGCCTCAAGTGGAAAACCGAAGTCTAGCTTGGGATTCACTTTAGCCCCTTCTGGGTCACAGAATGACTTCAAGCCCGCCTGCCTGCCCGCCCTAGCCCGCCTCCTCTTGAGCTGGCTTTCCGCTTATCTTAATTTATTGATGAAAACTTGTTTTACGGTCCAGAGCACAGACGGCAGCAGCTCCTTGCCAAAAGAAAGCACACTGCAAATCGGGAAAGCAAGCCGCCTCCCGGAGATGGGTGGCTGGGGACCCCGAGGCTGGCAGTAGGAAAGCAGTCTCAGTGATGCGTACTTCATGGGCTACCTGGGGTGACAGGACAGCTCTGGGAGGCCAGTTACTGGCGACCATCAGACCACCTGGTATGAGAGCAGAGCAACACAGGGACCAGCAGCCAGGACCTCTCTGCCTTCCACCCCCTCGTTCCTGGCTTCAGCTGTTCTGCCTGCCTCCATCACCTGGGTGGATGCCGACTGCAGGCCATAAATACTAGTAATGGCTCCCGTTTATAGCTGTATACAAGGCACCGTGCTAGGAAGTTTATTTTCATGAATCTAATTTAATTCTGACGACAGCTCTGGGTGGTACGTAACGTTAATTCCCATTTAAGATGTGCGCACTAAAGAAGCCCCCAGCTGGTAAATGTGAACTTGAATGCAGTCAGAGTTGCCTCTAGCCTTCCTGACCCATGCTACTTGGCTCTGGCCAGTGCTATCTTCTGCATTATAGTCCAGCCTAGGCTTGGTTCTCATACCTGTGGGGCACCTGCAAGGGACCTGGCTAGCTGAGGGTACTGATGGGAGGGCGACTAGCAGGTTTTCCTTATTGCTGCTTTCTGGAAGTTGCCCGTGTGCCTCCCACGGAAACTCCATGTCCTTGAGGGTAATCACAGCATCCCTGTTCACCCCATCCATCACCCATGGTCACCATGTAGATAAAGGCTGGGTGCCAATGAGCTCCGGTGTCCTCATCTATAAAAGGGGATAGCAACTCCGCGCCTGCCAAGATAGGGTAAGTGAAAGTGCTCTCTGCAAAACAAATGGCCCAGGACACTTGGTGTTGGTTTCTGTTCTGAGACAGAGGAGGGTGAAGAAGAACCGTACACTGACTTGTTCTGTTCCTTTCCATGTGTCTTGAAGAAGGACAGTTAGGACTCTACCACACAGTCAGCAAAGGGTAGGATCATCTGGAATGTATTACATTCCACCTCCACCCTCAGTGGGACACTTGTCCTCACCTCTACCTTCCTGCTCCTCCTGTGGAAAGAGCTAGGGTCCAGCTCCTAACTGGGCATGAAGATTTGATCAGTGCTGGCTTCATAGTTGGTGTTGTCCCTCCATCCCTCTGTCACCATGTCCCCACCACGGTCATCAGCTCTTCTTTCTTGCATTGTAGCACTACATTGCTCTAGGCTAGGTTTGGCTTCTCAGCTGAGTTGTACCACGCGGGACTAGGAGAGTGTACCTCCAGACCACAGGGCTTGCTAACGCAAGGCACCATGGCTAGCTTTCCTTCCTAAAATAGGTCTGTGTGCAAGGGACACTCTTCACTCCTTTGAGGAGCCCAGTGGAAAGCTTAGGTGTAAGGTGTACAGTAGCTGGCCGTGTAGGTTGCTTTGCTCTTTGGCCTCTCTGTGTCCTTGGTCCATCATCTGTGCCCACTTGAGTTGGAAAGAGTGGGTGGGGCAACAGAGACAAGGTGCTCAGATGGGGTTGATGCTTGGTAGTCTCCTGAGTGCTTGACCATAACCTCCACCAGGAGATGGCAGAGATTGGGTGGGACAGGGGCTCTGTGGGCAAGGCCCAGCTCTATGTGTAACCTGAATGACTATGGCTGAGTATGCAGAGGGTTGGGGGGGCATCAGCTTGCAGCAAGAGTGGTCATATGCATCTTTGGAAGGCAGAGGATGACCCACAATTCCATCTTGCAAAAGCACAGCAGGCCAGGCTCTTGGCACTAGTTGAGAGAGAGCTCAGGTCGTCACTTAAGTTGGTGCTGAGACCATCTCTGGCAGAGGCCCGAGCCTAACTGGCCATGTCCCCCTCAAAGCATGTCAGAAATGCCACCCTTCTGGCGTGGGCTGGTGCAGCACTGGCCGGCAGTTCAGTCAGACTGTGGGCCTCTGATCCCTCAAGAAGGCAGATCACAGGCTGACCGTGCCAGAGGGCTGAAGCAGACTGCATGTGATCTCAGGCGAGGGACAGACCTGATGGTGGACGTCAGCCACTGGTTTGCCGATTTCTCTCTGTGTAGTCACAATGTAATTTCCTTGACTTGATGCCTTTATGAAATGGCCTTCCCTGTGGTAAGGGACAGAGGTAGTAGCACGAAGTGGCAAATTACTGTCACCATGTGGCCTTTTCCCATGTCTGAAAGAAATGCAGGAGAGCTGGCCCTGGCCCTGTTCTGGGGGTTATGGAGAGGGAGGTGAATCACAGGCAAACTGAGCTCTGCCATAGGATGTAATATGAATTCACAGTTCCCCTTGTCCTGTCTCCAACCCCCACACTTTCAAAACGTTTGAACAGTAGCCCAGTACCTTGTGCAGTATTTATATTCCAAGGAGCTCCAGGCACACAGAAGGCGCCAGCCTGCTCATCCTCACAGTGTCCACCCCGCCGAGAGGTGCTTCTTTCTCTCTTGCTCTGTGAGCAGAGAAACATCGGAACGCTCAGCTGGCCTGCCAGGGCACCTCATCACCCTTGGTCTCCGGTCCTGAGGCTTGGCTGCCAGTGGTCCTGCTTCCTCCCAAGGTGAAATGTGTGACCACCAGCTATGATGTAATCCTTACACAGCCTCTGCCTGCCTGACAGACCCAGCCATGATTCCTGGCACTGATGTTATCTCAGGTGCCTTTTGCCCTTATTGCACATCACGAAACAAACATGGGAACAGAGCAGAGATGTTGGTGCCTTCGGTGTCTTTTCCCCAGGCCTCAGAAATTCTGGCAAGTGCTGGAGTCCTCAGGGCTGCCCACTTCTCAGTGACCTTGGAATGGAGATGGCACTCAAATGTGGTTCTAGCTCCATCCTCAGACCTCCCCTGCCCTAAAAGCATGGTTATCTATAGCCCCAGGGTACAGATGAATACTGGTGAGAGCTACTGTCCCCTGAACCTACCTCAGCATGAAATACTAGCCTAGCACCAGGTCCATGGCCAGGTAGGTTACTGGATTTGGAGTGGCCTGAGATACCATGCTGTTTCCTCTGGAGCATGGGGAGTAGGCATTCCAGAGGTCACGAAGTTCTCCTCCCCTTCTACCAAAGGACCATTCTAGTCCAGTGCACTAGTTCAAGAAGCAGAGACCTGGAGGCCATGACTGGATTATCAGCACTCCTCTTGGGACTCTTTCCTGGGCCTGCCCTGTCTGTGTTAGCTCATGAGCTCCGGTGTATTCCAAAATACAGGGACAATCCCAGGAACAATTGTGTGCCTGTTGTCTAGGGCCTAAAGCTGAAGCTTTCATTCTGGGGACCCAGACACTGACCCCTGCTGCCAAGAACCAGCAGAAACAGGTTGGATTGGTGAAGGCCCGGGGACATAGAGTCCCAAGTATGCCCCCGTGTACCTTCTCCCTCACACTTGTCTGAGTCCCATCTCATTTGAGGCTGGTGACCACCAGGTTGAGCAGAGCTCTTGGCCCAGAAGGTGCCTGATTGGGAAGAAAGCACGCTTCTGCCAGAGTGCACCAGTGTGGGAAGGGCAGCAGTGGCGATCAATGTTTATGGACTGTTGAGTGATCACTCTTCCTATACACGGCTGGCAGGTGCTCTGTGTCATCTGGGGCTCCTTGGCTTCCTAGCCACACATCATCTTGTGGTCCTTCTGGGAGCCGTTCCTCAAGTGTCATGCTTTTGTGGCATGCCTTGGGGGCAGGTGTGGCACCCCCATCTTAGTGTCCAGCCACACGGGACACTACAGCCCATTTCAACAGGTGGAGAGACACTAGCTTCTGAGAAAGCTGATGGGTCTGGGAAGTGTGTGCAACAGGGCAGCTACCCTGGGCAGGCGCCTTTTCCTCCTTGGGGAGTGAGCCTAACTTCAAGGGCTGTGTTGGGACAGCACAGGGTAGGTGGCAAGTAGTCTGTGCCCCTTGCTCTGTAGGACCAGCGTCTTGCTGCACCCTTCAGTGGGCTCTGAAGCCCAGGACAGATCCAGATTCTCCTGTTCACACTGGGTCATCCTTGAGTCCTACCAACCCCACATAAAGACCTGAGTGGAGCTGGGCCCATCCTCCAAAGCCAGACCCCAGAGTCCCATCAGATGAGTCATACTCCAACAAAGGCAACCATGACCCTCCCAGAGCAGAGAGGACAGCAATCCCTTAGTGCCACCGGGGGAGGTAGTGACTGGGTTTTGCCTCTGCCTAGGCCCTTAGTGCACAGAAGAGTGACAGATGCTGTCCTTGGGCCTTGCAGGATTGTCCTTGACATGGTTTTTCCCATCCCCACAGAGATACTAAAACACAACTGGGCTCACTCTGTACTGAGGGCTGGAGGGTGGTGGGGACATTAGGGAAGAGGTGACAAGGGTGTGTGAGGAGACTTGACACTCTGGAGTCATATTTAAGAGCAGCAACCTCGAGGTGCATACACACACACACACACACACACACACACACACACACACACACTCCAAGCACAGTATTCTTAACGTCTGTACCCGAGCTGGAATCATCAAAATGTAACTGGGTTGTAGGTTGCAGGTGCTTTATGCAATGTTTATTTGGAGGAAAATTAGGCTTAGAGATATGGGTGTGATCTCCCTGTCACCCCTTCGCCGGGGACTTGTGAAGTGGAGCTGTGAAGAGATGGAGCCTGTGAGGAGAACAGCATCCAGCGAACAATGACCAAGGAATAGTTATATTCAGTTTGAAATTCTGCACACACTCAACAGGAGGTCGAGCTGCCGAGGCTACCCATCAAACCGATGGGGCTTATGCTCGCGTAGAGCTCCGAGTGTGGGAGGGGAGAGGTATCTCTCTCTGCTGGTTCCCTCCAGTTAGAGTGACTTTCAGTGTGAGACAGATGAGCAGCAGAGGGTGACTCAGAGGTGAAGGATGTAAAAGCCCTTTCCTAGGCCAGGAGGAGACTTGGGAGAGAGCGTCGCTAAGTACACATGTTCAAATATTTAAAGGCCTGTCACACTCGTTCCTGGTGAGCTTCTCGGAAATGAGGACTGATGCATGTTAGCCACAGGGAAGCGGGATCTAAGTTAATAGACTCCTTCCCTGGAGTTCTATGGAGGAGACTGAAATGCAGACTGCAGGCAAACACTCAGATCTGGGGAGACCTTCATGACTGCCTCCCCCGCTGCCCCTAGCACATCTTTACAGCCACCATCCTTGTGCTGGCTGGGTGACTTTGACAGAAGTCTCTGACTTTGTCCTCTCTTTTCCCTGGGTATGAAATTGGAAATGTGCTCCACGGCTGCCCTCCTCACCAGCCAGCAGCCTGTCTGTCTCTCTCTATGGCTGTGAGGATGAATGAGCTGCAGAGCCCTCGGAGAGAGGGAGAGGACCACTTGCAATACAAAGTAGTAGCCCCTCTCCCACCCTGGCGGATCCTTTCCGTTCCTCACTGCAAAATTCTTAGCAGGTTGGCATCTTTCAGGGCCAGGCAGGCTCTTAAAGGAGCCAGTGTGTCAGGTGGTGCAATTAAAATCATTAAGATTGTTTCTCTTATTTGCCATATCTGTTAATTTATGAATGCCATTATGTCTTGGGCCCTGGGGAAGCTGTGAGCCCTTGTGTCCTGTTGTCTCCTGTTGGCCAAGAGGGGTTGAGGAAGCCCGGGGATGGTGTAGGGCCACTGCTGGAATCTATGCCCAGAGCCCATGTCTGGGGCAGCTTTCTTCAGGTGTAGGAAGTAGCAGGTCTGAAAAGGCCAGTGGTGTGCAGGTCTGTGCTAGGCTGGGCCAAGCAAGCACACCTCAACCACATTGGGAGTTGCTGAGGGGGTTCTGGAGATTCCAGGAGTGGGAATGTAGGTGCACACGTGCTCCTGTTCCTGAGCTGTGTTCTACTCAGTCCTCTTGCTCACTCAGCTACCCACCTATCCACTCACCCGCCCACCTACCCACTCACCCGCCCACCTACCCACTCA
>JANHMN010000008.1:50405209-50421477 GCA_030674055.1 Rhabdomys pumilio
GCCCACCTACCCACTCACCCGCCCACCTACCCACTCACCCGCCCACCCATTCATTAGTTCAGTTGCTGAAGAAACATCCAGTGTTCCATGTATTTTCTGGGCTCTGTAGTGGAAGGACAATGGAAGACCATGAATCTGGTCCTTAAAAGGAGCTATATTTTTTTTGTGATAAAAACCTGGAGTGTGGGCTAGCATGAACTTGTGACCATGCCCTGGATCAGCCCACCCTGAGAGGGCCCAGCTTTTCCCTTGTCAAAGGCTAGATGGATGGAGGTGATACGGGGTCTGATTAAATGGGGATAGACTTCCAGACCATGGTGAATTTGGAGCAGCCATGGGCCTGGAGAAATGGGGTACCTGTGTGGGTGTCCTGCCTGGAAACAGAAATGTGTATTAACTTGGTCAGTATGAACCAACCTGAAGATGAGATACGGCCAGTTAATACTTGGCTAATAGTGTGGGGGATTTGGTTGCAGGACTAGCTTGGTATGTCCACATTACTTTTGGGGTCTCAGTTTACCTGCTAGACTTGTGCTGGGTGAGTTCCTAGGGGATGAGGAAGCCTGAGACAGGCTATGGACTCATCTCCTCTAGGGAGTCTGCAGCAGGACCAGGACAAGATGCAGATGGCCTCAATGCATGGATAAGGCTGGGCTGCCATTCTGGACCATGAAGATGTATCATGAACAGAACAGACCTGAGTCCCAGCCTTGCTGGACTGGGTGCAGACATTAGGTTAGGGGTTTGTCTTATCAACTTTATATGTCGGTTTCTTTGCATCCCCGAAATGACACTTTTGAAAGGCCCTTGGTTGAGTAAAGCGACAGAGGAAGCTTGCAACTTAGGAGCCATTTAGCTTGCTCTTGCTTAGAGACAGGTTCCAACCAGGCCTGGACTACATGAGGGAGCTGAAGACCCCACTTGGTGCTTATATTGGCTGGATCCTGATACTCCTGAGTCACTCTGCCTCGCCCCAGATTCTTCAGTCTCGGGTTCTATGGTAGCTCTGTCATCTCAGCTGAGACAACCCTCTGGTTTTAGAAGGGAATTTTCTCGAATACCACTTACTAAGCTCTCTGGCAACCAGCTTTGGCTAAGCCACCCAGGCCTTATGATTCCTGAATGGTTCCCACTACAGGGATGGGGTGGTTCCCTGCCCTCCTCCTGGACTCTGACTTTAGAGCTTGTTTCCTGTCTTCATGTCCCCCAACTGCCCAGAGCAGACCTTATTTATTCCCTAACCCCACGGTAAACCTGTGTCTGTAGTTACCTCCTCTCTTTTGCCCACAGACATCTACTAGATGTGAGTTCTGGCCAGCTTCTGACCTAGCTTCAAACCTCCCAAAGAGTCTGACATCTTACCATCCTTTTGAAGGTCCCCAGGGAGAATAGGAGTGCTCTCCCTAGCAGCAGTGTTATCAAGAAATGAGCTATTGCTTGGCCTGGTGAGGGGGCTCAAGACAGGGTTTTCCAGCCTCTTTGGTATCAGGGGCTAAATAGTGTCTTGCTTATTTTGAGCACCGTAGCTTGTTCAGCTGTGTCCCTTGGCCTCTGCTCTACATGCCAAAAGCATTTCTCCTCTGCCCTCCTACTTCAGTTGTGGCATCAGAAGTGTCTCCTGGTGTCCCCGGAGAGCAAAATTCTCCTACTTGAGATCCACTGGTCTATGGGCCAGAGGCAGCATTCCTGAAGCCAGGCTAGGCCTGGGCTAGAAATGAACAGAGCAGAGGCCCAGTCCAAACCAGTTTAAAGAGGATCTGGTCTCGGAGAGCTACAGAATCTTCAGGATACACAAGACCCATGTGAGGAAAGAGACATTTTGAAAGAGGACTCTAGCAGCTTTCTGTAGGTAAACTGAAAAGCAGGTCCAGGAGAGACAGACGGGTCTAGCGTGGATGGGAGCTGAGGCAGGATGTCTTAGTGTTTGCTACTGGCAGGCACATCTCCTAGGGAGAAGCAGACATAGAAGGAGTAGCACCTGACGCTAGAGAGAGGGAGCTGTCCCAGCCTGGCAGTGCCTTTCACAGCTCCCTCAGTGTCATTAGCTGGAAACTGCAGCCCCAGTCTTTGTTTTCTTCTTGCCTGGAGCCTCAGGTGGGGCTGGGTTATGTAGTAGAATGTTTATGTCAACAGGAGACCCCAAGGACGAGGGTCACATTATGCACTCCCTGTGGCACAGCAGGTTGCCTGAGAGAACTAAAGGGGGCCTAGTAGGGGTGGGAATGGGTCTGGGGGGCTTTGGAAGAAGGCTGTCCAGGAGTCAGGCTCAGGTTCTCCTATGCTGGGACTGCCTGGATCTCAGCCTATATGTATCTCAGATGGGAAGTAAGATGAGACATGAGTGTGGGAGTTCACTGGAAGAAGACTCCTGAGCTGATGTCTGCAAAGCTTAAAGACTGTATTGAAGGGCATGGGGTATGAAGCCAGAGAGCCAATTGGAGAAATGTGGCCCCTGGGAGGCTCTGACCTGCTGAGATTTCCCATGGACATGCTCCTGGACACCACAGGAGCTCCCCAAGAGTAGAGGGGACCCAGCAGACCTGCTTCTGATGAGCAAGATGGAGAAGGCTTTGCCTTAACATGGGTGCCCTGGAGGCCAGAAGCAGCATGATGGTGGGGCCATCTTACAGCCCCACGAGTCCCCAGGCCAGGCTCCTCCAATCCAAAGAAGTACCTGCCCTGAGGGTATTCTGTTACTCAATCTAGGGTGAGATTTATAGAGCCATAAATCTTTGGTTCAAAACCATGAATTTTCCAGGGTATGATTAATGAAAGAAAAATTGAGACGGCAGCTCAGAAAACTGACCAGATTGAAGAAAGTCTGGGTGACAGGCTGCATGCAAGTTTAGGGCATCACAGGCCAACCCAACAAGTTTCTGAGCCAGACTGGAGCACCACCTAGTGGTCACAGAGGGCATCAGCGCACACCCATTCCTGCTCCAAGCCTTTGAAGTGATTGTGTAGAATCCTAGGAACCTCGAAGTGGTCTCACTTGAGGTCGCTCTGGTGCTGAAGCCATTACGTGACCTACCTCTCTCTGGTCCTCTACAGCTTCTCAAATCATCTATGGCTTAAAAAGTGTGTGTGTATGTGTGGGGAGGTCTGGGCTGGGCCATTCTGTTTCCCCATTTTTCAGAATTCTCTTCAGTCCTGAAACCCAGCTAACTTTGAACGCTGCCTGTCTCCCATGGGACCGTGTCTCATTGCTCCTGCAGACTCATCTGGTGTGTGGCCACCAGCTCTCCCCTAGTCATTGCAGGAGTCCCCGCATGTGCTGGCTGTCTCTTGCCCTCAGTGGCCTCTTTGGGGAACAGCAGCCATGACGACTGTCAAAAGCATCTGTTAGCTCGTGTCACACTCAGCCCTGGGGCAGAACACTCACGTCCTCCTACCTTCAAGGTCCTGTTCTGTCTGTTCCCTGGCTGCAGTTCCCCTTTCATCTTCTGTCTACCGCATGCCACTGTGGTCATTCTGTGACAGCCACATGGCAGCTTGTCCCCCTTGGTGGACAGGCACTGTCCTAACTTGAGGTCTCTTAACTTGATGTATCCTTTTCTGAAACAGTCTTGCTTCTTTATATGGACACTCCATCGTTTCATTTGTTTGTGCTTGTGTTGGTCGTGGTGTGTGTGTGTGTGTGTGTGTGTGTGTGTGTGTGTGTGTTTATGTGATCATGAGAATCTCCTTTCCCTAGGCAAGGCATTTGCCAAGGTTGTTCACTACTTCCTCTGGCCCTGACGTTTGATAACCACGTGCCTGGTTAGAGTCTGTAGGCTGAATGAGTGTAGAAAACACAGCTCCTAGAAGCCGATGCCCCTTCCCCTCACCTTGAGTGTCTGAGAGTAGAATTCCTTGTCTGTGCATGTTTCTTCCCCGCTCTCCAGCTGCTCTCATTGTCCATAACTCTGGCTGTCCTGGAACTCACTCTATAGACCAAGATGGTCTCAGACTCACCAAGATCCACCTGCCTTTGCTTCTCAAGTGCTGGGATTAAGATGTGCACCACCACTGGCAAAGTGGGGTTATTAGAGTACAGACTATGGTCCAACTATTCCAACAGTGGCCATGTCCTCCAAGAATCCAGTAGTCATTCAGTCCTTTAGGCTGGCTGTCTCAGCTGCTCTTTAGTATATACCAGAATCCAGAAGGAGTAGGCACTAATATCAATGAAGGCAGGGACTGGCCAGCAATAGTGAAGGCAAGCAGGCAAAGGGCAAGTGCTTCCTTCTTCTATGTCCTTATATAGGTACGTAGGCTGCCAGCAGAAGACGTGGTCCAGATTGAAGGTGGGCCTTCCCACCTCAAAAGATCTGGATTCAGGGCGAGTCCTTCCACTTCAGATAATTCAGTAAAGAAAAGTCCCTCACAGGTGTACCCAGCCTCTTGAGGTTTAGTTAAGTTTTGATGTGGTCACATGGACAGCCAGGAAGAGCCATCATATTATTCCATGGAAAGGGCTCTGCACCCCTGAAGTGTGTAAGGTGGCAAAGCCAGTGCAGGTGGAGCTGAGGTGATACCCACACCTGTGACTCTCAAGTCCTTACATCTTTTCACTGTGCATGGAAAATTCTTGTCTTCCACCTCAGGCCTCTCTCATGTCCACCTATCCTTTGACGATTGCTCCCTCCAACTGATATCTCTGACTGGGATAGAGATTGCCTCTTTTAAACTCTTGTAGCCGTTATTTGGCGCCATTATATACTGGTAGATGCTGCCTTTTCATTTCTCCTGTTCAGCTAGAATGGAGGCCCCTGGAAGGCAGGTCTCTAACATGGCTGTAGCTTTTCTAGCACAGAACACTGTGTGTTGTGGGAACTCAATAAATATTGGCTGACTGATGGATTGGCTCCACAGACTCAGCACACTTCCCTGGAGCTAGGGTGGGAGAGGGGCGAGCAGAGAGTGTCAGCTAAACGGAGCATAAAACAGAGCGAGCTGGGAGGTTGGCCGCTGCCAGAGGGGAGCTCTCCCAGGCAGAGCTGCTGGCTTTAGTTATGGCTCAGGGGTGCCGGTGAAGAGGGTCGGTTTACAGACCTGTTTGTTCTGTAGATGGTGAGGTGTGTTCATTCTTACTGCTTTGATAAAATACCTGGCAGAAGCCACTTCTGGAGTTTGTGGGTTTTTTTTTTTTTTTTTTTTTTTTTTGCCTCACAGTTGGAGGGGAAGGCTCATCGGGCTGGGGAAGGCATGGCAGCAGAGCTTAGAGGCAGCTGTTTATGTCCTACCTTAGAGAATAGAGAGAGAAGAATGCTTGCTCTCTACTCCTTTCTCAGTGTATTAACCTGAGACAAGGATGGTGCCGCCCCCTTTCAGGCTGGGTCTTCCCATCCTAGTTAAGGCTTTCTGGAAACACCTGCATAGACACACACAGAGGTGTGTTTCTATGGTGGCGCCGACCAAGATGCCAATGAAGATTCAACACGGGTAGACAGCATGGACTCCTGTGTCCTGCCCCTTAGCCAGCCCATGAGTACCTTTTATACCTTTACCCATGGACTTGCTTTTCAGACTTCAGAGAACAGTGGGCACGTGACCCTTCTGTTCAGGGTAGTGGGAAACAACTGATGAGGTTTTGGCTTTGAGAGCCAGTGTCCTGGGTTCTCTACCATAGCCCAACCAATCAAACCCTGCCACAGCCTCCCTTCTGAGCATGGCGGTCCTCTCTGCCCGGAGGAGTAACCTGAGTAATACATTTGTGTAGTTTTCTGGTTTTCCCTTTGTCTCACTGAAGGTGATCTTCAGAGAGACCTTCTAAGGTTTATGAAGCTGCCTCATCCCATTCACTGGAGGGGAGACTGAGGCATGCAGCGGCAAGGTGGTGTGTCATAGGCTTTGGGTCTGTGACAGTACCTGGCTTTTTATAATCATTTTATATCTCAGAGTCAGGGGTGGGAGACGTGCATAGAGGAGTGGTCTGGGAGATGAATGTCAGAGCAAGGCTGGTCTAACTGGTGTCTTCTCTCTCCAGCTCTGTGGCTGTGGGCTGCTTGGAGTGGGCATCTGGCTCTCTGTGTCCCAAGGCAACTTTGCCACCTTCTCCCCCAGCTTCCCCTCGCTGTCTGCAGCCAACCTTGTCATCGCCATAGGCACCATCGTCATGGTGACGGGTTTCCTGGGCTGCCTGGGGGCCATCAAGGAAAACAAGTGTTTACTCCTCAGCGTAAGTTGGACCTCATGTTCCCTTCATTGCTTCCTGGGGCTCCCTAACTGAAGTCCATAGAAATTGCTTCCATAAGACTCTGTCCCTAGCCCTGGCTGTCCCTCTCTCTCTGACATGTGGTCTGTCTGGGTTTGCTTAGGAGTAGGTGATGCTCCCAGCCTGGGAACCCTGACCATCCTTCTTCCCTCCTATTCTCTCTTACCATGCACCCTGGGGAAGAGTGGCCATGGCCACTACCCTGGACCCACGCTTGCACTTGTCCTTCCAGTTCTTCATCGTCTTGTTGATCATCCTGCTGGCAGAGTTGATTCTGCTCATCCTCTTCTTCGTCTACATGGACAAGGTAAGCCTTGCAGAGGGGCCCAAGATGGAAGGTCACACAGCCCCAGGGCTAGGCCAAGGGAACCATTGGCAAACGGATCCTGCAGAGAAGTCTGCAGGAGGCCTGAGGGTCCCACCCTAGCCACGTCCCTCCTTGTCTAGAAACACTACTCCAGATAATCCAGCATCTCCAGCTATCCTGGTATGGGTTAGGGAGGAGAGCCAGAGGCCTGGTCTCAGCCAACCTGTGGTGTTGCCCCTCATCTGCCAGGTGAATGAGAATGCCAAGCAGGACCTGAAAGAGGGGCTGAGGTTGTACAACACCGAGAACAACGTGGGGCTCAAGAATGCCTGGAATATCATCCAAGCTGAGGTGCGACTCGGGTCTGTGCATGGGGTAGGATGGGGCAGGCCGCAGGGCACCTGAGCTGTTGGGAGAACCACCCCCACTAGGCATTTGCCTAAACCTGAAGTATCAGCCCATAGCATGGGATGCTACTGGGGATGGGTGAAGAGATGAGTGCACGAGGCACATGACATGGGCCTCAGGAATGGGCGGACCTAACGTGGTGAATGACGAGTCACCAGATCACGTTTGGCTCAGGTGTCAGGCTCTGATAGTGACAGGAATAAAGTCTTGTTCCCTGATGCTCACCTCACATAGACCCTGGCAATCAGCTTGGGAGGGTCCGTACCACATAGGAAGGAGGTCAAGGAACTGGTGAGCGAGTACTGTGCTCTGCTCTTCCACCCCACGTCTGGGGCTTAGCCCAGAGGGACAGCAGCCTTACCCTCTCCCCCTGCTGGTGTAGGAAAGAAGAGTCACTTACAACCTCTGGAGACCTGGCTACAGCTCCAAGAGGGGACAAGGAGTTCTTTTTCCCATCCCTGCATTCTTGATGGGGCTGACATATCTGGCCTCACTTCCCACAGATGCGGTGCTGTGGGGTCACTGACTACACAGACTGGTACCCAGTGCTCGGGGAGAACACAGTTCCTGATCGATGCTGCATGGAGAATTCCCAGGGCTGTGGACGCAACAGCACCACTCCCTTGTGGAGAACGGTGAGGCTGGATATCAGTGCCTTGGGCTCACTGGTCCCATGTGCACTGGATGTGTCTGGCGGGAGGAGTGATGGGAATTAGTTCACTGTGGGATGGGGAGGGGGTACACTGGAGTGAAGCCAACAGTGCTGTGTGTGTGTGTGTGTGTGTGTGTGTGTGTGTGTGTGTACACATGTGCACATATGTGCTGAACCCACACTTGGGATTCAGAAGGTAAGGGATTGGATGGGTTGAGACAATGCAGCTCTTGTTGCAAGCGGAGCCTGGGGGTTGGATGTTGCTACTAGGGAGGACCAGGGACTCGGGCAAAATGAAGGTAAGGCCAGGCCGTTGGAATGCAACATCGTGCCAGGACCTTACCTGTGTCCCCCCCTCCCCCCTCCCAGGGCTGCTACGAGAAGGTGAAGCTGTGGTTTGACGATAACAAGCACGTGCTGGGCACAGTAGGCATGTGCATCCTTATCATGCAGGTGAGGAGACCCTGGGCGCCCCGATTCTGGATGGATGAGAGCCCGAGCCGGGGCAGTGGGGTGTTCACACAGCCTAGTCTGAGGTGCGCAGTGTCCAGCCCAGCAGTGAAGCCACTGCAGAGCTCCGAGTGACATCACAGGCAGTGAGCAAGGCAGTGCTCAGTGTTTAGCGGGTCCCTGGACCTGATGTTGAAGCCAGTGTCACCTGACACGCTCTCCACAAGAGCCAAAGGTGTTCAGTGATCCTGGGTCACCAGCTTTACAAATGACATCTGGCAGCTTGGGTGAAGCCACAGGTGGCCTCTGCCTGCACCTGTGTGTCTCCACCTGCTTTCAGGATTCTGGTTTAGGAGCATAAATGAGATTTGACGTTATTCAGGACACATCTTTCCAAAGACATCACTTCCTATATTCTAGAACCAAACAGAGCTTGTTGGCATGAATGGTAATGGCTTGTACCTGCTTCCTCTTCGCTCTCCTCTCTCATCTCCTCTTACCTCCATGGAGGGTCAGATCTTGTATGCACTCTGCCTTCTCCCGGTGCCCCTGAAGTGTTATTATGTGAGTAGCTTGGGATCTCAGGCCTTCTGCACACATGGCTCAAAGGGACTGAGGTACGTCCACCTGTGTACAGTTCCAGGCTGGGTCTCCAGGGGAGCTTCCGAGACCTTAGTTTCTTTGTTTTCTGACTCATTCCCAGCACACTCGGTTACGCACGCTTTAATTAGGTTCTCTAGGGCAGTCCCAAGCTTATGAAACTGAGGTCTGACCCCAGGCCACAAGGGCGTTGCTTTAAAATCCTCTCCTTGTCTTTCAGATCCTAGGAATGGCCTTTTCCATGACTCTGTTCCAGCACATCCACCGGACGGGTAAAAAGTATGATGCCTGAGTGTTTGGCAGCACCTGGCTCCACCCGGACACTGTATGTGCCAGGGAAGAGGACCTGAGTTGTGTCTCCTGCCTGCTCTCCGATGGCCACCCTGCACCACCTGCCAGCCTGCACTCTCCTGCCCACATCCTTGGCCTTAGACCTCATGGAGGGCAGAGGCCCAGGAAGGAGGCATCGTGCAGAGACCTCAGGGCTTGGGCGCCTGGATTCCTGCACCTGCATACTTGCCAAAGATGCCAGGGTGGGCAGGATGTCAACGAGAAAGCCCCGACGATGGGCTTCTGCCCCTGGCCTTCCTCACATTGACACTTGTTCCTTTGTGGGGTGGAGAGTCTGCCTCAGGGAGGCCACTGCCGTCCGTGGCTGCCCAGCCAGAGAGTCTGCCAGGGTGCAGTGTGGCACCGCCAGATCAGGCCCCCTGGAGCACCCTGCCCGGGTTTTTATACTATAGTGTAACTTTTTTTTTTTATTTTACTCTGATTATGATTATTCAGGAATATTATCTCTCAGATAAGTTTAGGGTTAGCTTTCTGATTTATAACTTTTTACTGTGTTGATTTCCATAACGGTTTGAGTTTCCTTTTCCTGTGGGTGGGGATGGTTAGGGAGAAAGGACCTCCATCCACTTTCAGTCAGGACACACCACTGTGCAACACTCACGAGGCTGAGGGTGAGAAGTGCCAGCCTTTTCCCTAGGACTCACCTCGAGGGAGAGGGTGCAGCCATGATATGGGGCCCTGCCAGGCCTGGAGACCATAGATAGAGCCAGAAGAGGCTGGTGGAATACAAAGCATGGAGCATCTGACTCTGGGGTGAGAGGCTGCTGCCTGAACCAGGGAGCCACATCAGCAGGGCATGCTTAGGTCAGGAGAAATGTGTTGTTGGGAGGAGAAGCAGTCAGAACAGTCTGTGGCATCTCCTCCTCTTCTTCCTCTTCCTCCTCTTCTTCCTCTTCTTCCTCTTCCTTCTTCAGTCCTCTGCGGGCTTCCCTCCTGACCCACAAGCATCCTGCATCCCAAATGGTCACTCTCACACATTCCTGCTGCAAATTCCTCTGGTTCAGACCCTGTTCTACTCACCCTGGTCTGGACAGTGGAAGCAGACATGTTCCTCTGTCCAGACTGTCAGAGTCTCAGGACTATCCAGGAAGGGAGACAGAGCTGGCATCCATGGCCAGCCCCACCAGACTCACTCAGTTGCTTACTGCCCTGCTGAAGAGAAAGGAAAGGGCCATGTGGGTCTCAGGACCATTCCTCCTTAGGATCCACTGCTGTCCACACTGGTGGTGGTGGTGGTTGGGGGGTGGGGGGCAGGCACCGTATCCCATGGAACCTCAAAGACACAAGATACAGAAACTCTGAGAAGTCAGTCTTCCATTGCCCCGCAGCACTGGAATCTCTCATTAGATGCCCAGTGCTTGGCGTGGGAGATGGAGGCAGGCCGTATCCCAGGTTGTAGCAGGGGTCTTGCTGGCACTGATACCTACCGTGTCCTTCTGTAAAGACAAGGGCCTGTGGGACTGGCCGAGCACCCATTGGGGTCCAGAGCACCTCGTTCTCAGGCCTTCATGTGGTAGCTGCTTTTCTTGTGCCATTTGGCTCTTTACCACGATTTCCCACCAGGCCAGGTCCTCCCTAATCTAACCACGATAGCCAGCCAACCTATAACCCCTCTGACCTCCTTGAACAACAGACAGTGCATGACCAGGGGTGTGGAACTTTCAATATGTTCAGGATTCAAGTTTTGGAGGTGGGAGAGGATGGCAGGGAGATCTCAGCAGATTGGTCCCAGAAGTTGCCAGTTCCAGGAGGTGGAATTGTGGTCTATTGGAGGAATGGCAGCCACCTCCCTGGAACCTCCAAGATGCAGAGTTGAGGTAGAGCCATTAAACAGTCAGAAAACAGGCGTGGCACCTGCTGCATTGTGAGCGTGGATGGGTAGGGTGGGTTTGTTTATGCCTGTCTGTGGGTGTTTAAACTTTCATTAACATCAACGTTGAGGTCCCAGTACCCTAGGAGGCACTTCGCCTCCCTGCCTCGTCACAACTCTAGAGCACTTCAGGGTGGTGCTGGTCCCTGGAGCCTTAGCCGAAGTCCCCCACCCTCACCCACATCAGCTGCCTCTTCAGCAGTCAGATCATAAGTCCCAAACTGCCTTTTTCGGTTTTAGCTGTGTGTGGCTGTGTAGTCATCTGCAGAGTCTTCATGGGGCAGAGGTCTCCCCATGGGAGACCTTCAGGGTGCTTAGAGTGGATGTCCTGAGACCCTTGCTTATCTTGGGGGAATGGCCCTTATATGCTAGTGAATGCCACACTCTAGAGTAAGGTCAAGGGAGGTGGCTCAGCTCTTCTCCGATATTCTTGGCTCTGAGCTCACTGAGGTCCTACCATGAGACCTCCTTTACCTGTGGCCTCCCTGGCCTAAGGCAGAGCAGGTCCTTCAGGTCCCAGACAAGCAATTTACAGACCTGACTCAGAAAGTCCTCTTGGTTTGCAGGTGACCCCAAGGAAATGCCTGGCATAGCCCCTGGCATTTCTCCACAGCCAACTGACTGGCAGTGGGGCTCAGAGGGTAGGGTCTGGAAACTGCTCTCGGATGACTGACAGATGTCAGGTGCAAGTCTCCGTGCACCTCTATACTCTGAGCTGGCACAGCGTCATCCTGTGTCTCCACCGGTCTGGACCAGCACCTCAGCTGTCCCCCTTGCACATGCTCTGGCCTGACTTAGAATTAAGTGGTCAAGCCTCCAGCTCACTTCAGGTGGATGGAATTGGTTGTCCCCTCCTCTCTGGACCCCTGCCCACCCTCTGGTGGAGGTGCTAACTAGCAGGGACATGGCACAGGACAGGGAGCTGGGTGCCAGATGCTTGGGGTCTGTTCTTTGTCCCACGGCCCCTGGCATCCCTTCTCATGTTCCTGTTCTCTCATTTCCCTTCCCTCCTCCATGATGGTGGCATTCCGGCCTCCTCTCTCTGAGTGGGCATTCGGAGGAGTGAGGCTTTTGGGCCTCCACTTGCGTTGCTGCCCCTGGGTGGCCAGAGAGCCAGGAGTGCACGCTTATTGGTTTCGAATGCACTTTCTGCTTGCAATGCCTTGTCTGCATTTCCTTCATCCCAGGTCCCGCTTTAACGAACACCATGTTTTTAGCATGTTTTTAAATAAAAACTGATCATGTGTCAAAAGCACAAGCAGACTGTTATTTAGTGGTGTGTTTTCTCCCTGGAGCCATGACCAGGATGGAGGGACCCAGAGGAAGACCAGGCAGTCAGGCCCCTGTAAGAGGACCTCATCTCTTTGCTGTGGCTTGGGTTTCAGATTTGCCAGGGTGAATGGATCTCTGTCCCCTCTATGGAGGCCTGGGGAATCCTAACACATAGACCTCTTGCTTGGTGACTGACACAAGCTCAATCAGGAGTTTCCAGTGACCCAACCCTTCTCTTTCAGAGGTTGTCATTTCACCTCAGTGAAATGTCACCTCAGTGTTACCACAGTTGGCTGGTCCTGTAGGAGTGAGAGAAGCAGGCCTTTACTTCCTGTGGGCGAAGGCTATCGTGATGGGTGCACTCTTACCCCAATCCTTCTGCTGCTTATGAAGGGTCCTTTGGGCATGGCGTCTTTTCCAGGAGTGTGGGGACCTCATGATATCCTTTGTCCCAGGTAACATCCTTTGAGGTAGCTTTAGACACCCTCCAAGGAAGTCTGGAAATGAGAGTGTAAGGATGGTCACAGAGGAGGCAGAAGCATAACTCAACTGGCAGGCATGTCAGCCAGTCAGACTGGGGGCCTTGACACCTCTCTTGTGTCAGAGTCTCCTGCTGCTCCAGTTGGATTCTATCTTTGGGGCAAATGAAGGCAGCCCAGAGTTTCCTTTGTCCTGGGTCACCAAGTGCCACTATCTCCAGTGAGGAGCCAGAGATAGAACAAGGGCAGGTGTCCAGAGGATGAAATGGAGGTGAGGTAGCCCCAAACTCCTCCAGATATGCAGCAGTGTCTCCCTCCCTCCCTCCCTCCCACAAGGGAGTGGCCAGGTTGACACCACATTGTCCCAAAGCATCAACCTGCAGGACTTCGTCTCAAGTTTTGGGTTAAGTCCAAAGGTCTAGCTAGAGCCCCTGGGAATCTCCCTAGACTTATCCAGAGTAAGGAGTCTGGTAATCCCCATCTGTTGATGGTCATCTGGGTCATAGGAATTGGCAAGGAAGCTACTTCTCATCTGTCCCTTTGCTCCTACACCTGTCGCAGGGTGTGGCCACATTTGCTGATATCTGCCAGGTCAGTGTGCTGTCCACTGGTGGTTCACTATGGCACAGTAACCCCTTTGTAAGTAATGTGGGTAAATGAGCCAAGCCAGAATAGTAAGGTGCCTCTGGAGTCTTCTGACAACGCATATACAGTCAAGAGGATCATGGGAAGGAGTGGCTTAGATGACTCTGGAGACCTCTTGATTGATTCCTCCATTAACCTCTGATGTGGGAGAACAGCCTCCCCTCTGTGAAGTGACAAGAAAGTGAAGACAAGAAAGGTCAGCTTAGAAAGGATAGCTAAACAGGCCTGGCACCCACAGACAGTGCTACCAGACCTCAGGAGCCAGGCCAGGCCATCATAGACAAGATGCCAAGTCACCCACAGACATGGATTCAAACTTGGCACCTAATACCTACTCCAAGGGATGGATGTCACAGAGCTGACCTATGCCCACAGAGCCAGCCATCTCATGGAGGGGTCACAGTGGAGACCACAAAGGTTATACTAGTAATGGTATTCTCAGGATTCAGGATGGCTGTGAGGGTCAAGCCATGACCCCGACTTGCCTTGTGAGAGCCCTTCTAGAGGAGATTCTGTCGAGGCTAATAAAGGAATAATTAGCCAGGAGTGCAAGGAAGTGTCTGAGTGTATCGGGTAGAAGGGGAGTGTCTGGAGGGAGAGGTCCCTCTCTGTATAACTTTATGAACCATGTCAAGAGCCCAAACTTCCATGCAGGAGGGATAGAACTTGAGGTTTTAAGCCCAAATCAAAGTGTTTAGCCTTGGCCTTCAGTGAGATATCCGGCTGAGAAGGGACAGCCTACCTGCAGGGATTTAGACAGGAGATGAGCTGTGGCAGTTAATTAGATCTCCTGGGGCAGGGGAGCACTTCCATTCACCCTGCATCACACTCAACGTGGACAGACAGGTGACCAGTCATTTGTATTGATAGATGTGTGTGTTATTTATTTGATAGAAGCACCTTAAGGAAGGAAGTGCTCCTTTGGGCTCACAGTTTGCTGGTGCAGTCCATCATGGCAGGGGATGCACGGTGGCAGGATGTGAGCAAGCTGGCTGTACTGTGTTTGTAGTCAGGTGGCAGAGAGAGTGAATGTTGATGCTCAACATTATCTTTCTCTATTTAATAAAGTCCAGGATCCCAACCCATGGAATGGAGCCATTCACATTCAGGGTTGGTCTTCTCGGTTACATCCTCGTAGACATGTCCAGAGGTGTTTCCATGGTGATTCTAAACCCAGTCAAGTTGACACTAAAGATGAAACACAGCCAGCAATGAGAGATCATATTGTCTGACCCTGACTGCAAGAGGTGGCAGAAGGTTTTGTGTGACATAGCTGGAT
Source organism: Rhabdomys pumilio (assembly GCA_030674055.1). Lineage (NCBI taxonomy): Eukaryota > Metazoa > Chordata > Mammalia > Rodentia > Muridae > Rhabdomys > Rhabdomys pumilio. The sequence goes on from JANHMN010000008.1 coordinate 50,419,719, forward strand.
CTCTGTGTTTGTTCTGCAACTCAGACTTGCAAAACACCCCCACAAACATCATTCAGATCCTCCAGACCCCAGACACCTTCCTCATCTGCATGCCTAAGTTTCACCTTTAGAGAAATACCATGGAGAGAGGCAGACATGTAATTTGGGAATGGAAGAACTTCACTTTCTACTCTGCACTTGGTGTCCATGGGAGCCTCAGCCAGTCTCTGAACTTGTCTTGACTTTGCCATCAACAAAGTGAAAATAATGCCCACCATACAAATATGTGAAGATGACATAAAAGAATTTATGTTCCACTAAGCTTCATCCAACATAAAGAACAAAATCACAGGAGTGGGAGAGATGGCTCAGTAGTTAAGAACACTTTCTATTCTTGCAGAAGACCCAGGTGTGGTTCCCAGGACTCACATGGTGGCTCACAACCATTCATAATTCTAGTCTGAGGGGATCCAAAATCCTCTTCTGATTTCTATGGGCACCAGGTGCACATCTAGTGCAAATGTCTTCATACAGGAAAAACACATACACACATAAAAATGAAAATAAATCTTTAAAAAATTTTAAAAGAACAAAATTATGTCATTGGCCAGAAAACAGTTGCATCAAGGTATTAAACAAGTCAGATTCATACAAATTTCACAGTTTTTTTGGTATGTGTAATCTAGATTTTATTAAAAGATAAAACTATAAGGAGATATAAAAAGGAGGAACCAGTGACAGAGAAGAAAGAGGACACAAGAGAGGAATGACCACAATATGACCCAAACCTCCCTTAATATGATGAATGCACACTATTAAACTTAGAGGGGCTAGAGAGGTGTTAAGAGCATTGTCTGCTCTTCCAGAGGTTTTGATTCCCAGCACCCACATGGCAGCTCACAACCATTTGTAGCTCCAGCTACAGGGGATCTGAAGCCCTGTTTTGGCTTCTGTGGGCACCAGGCATGCACACTGTGAACAGACACACGCTGGCAACCACACCCACACACATAAAATAAAAATATAAAAATAATAGAAAGGTAGAGAGGTGTCCAGCTTGTTCCTGGACCAGTAAAAATACCAAGTTCCCAAGCTAAAGGCAGGATCCACAGAAAAGCATCATCCTGGGACACAGGAGGGCAATATGGAAAGGAGAGTAGATGTTTTTAGGGAGAGAGACAGCCAAACAGAGCTTACTGGGTAGGCATCCAGGGCCCCGGCTCAGCTCCAGCTGGCTCAGCACCACCACTCAATAATCTACAGAAGTCAGATTAAATAAATGTCATTCAGACACAAAAATATTGACATTGCTCCCATCCCTTCAAGCATTCAGCAAGATTGGGAGGCTCTCTGGGTTTGCTGAGTCTGACTGTCCTGAGATGGCCCGTTGTCTCCTTAAGCCAAGAAAAGGAATGGCAATACTTTGCAGGGCTGCCTGCAGGGCCGGCTCTCTTGCCTGAAGATTCTCCCATAAGAAATGCCCCTTTGTAACCCCAGAGTCCAACAGAGAACTGAGATGCCTCTAGGGAGGCTCAGGACATGGGCTGAACCCTCTCTGCAGCTCTGGGCAGAGTTTACTTGGTTGAGGTAGTTCCTGACTGGGTCTTGTGGTCAGCAACTGGAGCCTTCAAGAAGTGGAGTCCATCTACAGGAAAAAGATCATACTTACCCTCTCCCCTGTACCCTGCCTGTGTCAATCTCTGCTTCCAGTTCAGTCACCATGTGAACAAGTTACCACCACCACCACCACCACCACCACCACCACCACCACCACCACCAC
>JANHMN010000008.1:50423470-50434394 GCA_030674055.1 Rhabdomys pumilio
TCTTTCTTTCTTTCTTTCTTTCTTTCTTTCTTTCTTTCTTTCTTTCTTTCTTTCTTTCAGCAGGCTTCCTTCCCTCCCTTCCTTCCTTCCTTCCTTCCTTCCTTCCTTCCTTCCTTCCCACCTCTCTCTCTCTTTTCCTTCCTTCCTTCCTTCCTTCCTTCCTTCCTTCCTTCCTTCCTTCCTTCCTTCTTTCTTTTAGCAGACTGCTACACTAGCTCAGGGTGGCTTGGAACTCACTGAGTAACCCAGTCTGGCCTCAAACGTCTCGGCTTCTAAAGTACTGCTATAGGAGGAGGCAGATTCAGTGGCAGCTCGTGTCACAAAGGCAGCGGGTAAGCCTCGCAGGAAAGTGTGAACATGCTCCCTGATGGAAGACCAGAAGCTGGAAGCAGAACACACTTGCTTCAGCTCTGCCCTTGTTAGCAGCCTGGAATGTGGGATTGGTGACACTCACAAGCAGAAGAGATCATTCCGCACAAGTAAACGGTGAGAAACTGAATGAGCTGCATCCAGCTGCTGATGGTGTAGTCAGCAGATGCTGTAGGGAAGCCATGGCCAACACAGCAGCTTCAGCAGGAGCACAATGCATTCTGTGAACAGAGGACCCGGGGTCTCCTCACAACACCAGATCAGCAGAAGGCACTCTGTGGTAAAAGTCCTTTATTATCGAGTCCACTAGACAAGACACAGCATACACTGATCAGTGGAGAGGCAACTCCCACATCTGGAGTTTCACTGTAAGCATAGGCTAAGGCAACTTCTGTCTTTGTGGAACATCTGATAATTCACATGCACGGGCCAGCTGGACCCCAGAGCCCATCTGGCTTCCTAACAATGAGCTCACTGGAATTTCTGTCAGTACTGGTGTGGGAAACGAGCAGGTTTCACAAGTCTGTAAGCAGGAGAAAAAGGATGAGGGAGGTTTGATGTTCATCTGGAGCCAAATCTGGAGTCATTTAAATGAATAAATGCTAGAGTGACTAGCAGGCAGCAGAGCCACCCCCAAGTCATATAGAAAAGGGTGGGATCGGAAGTGTAAGAGGTCCCCTTTCGTCTGACCTACTGACCAAAGTCACAGACTCAATAGAGCGTGTGTGTCAAGTGCACACTGCTGAAAGGCATGTACATGCTGGTTGTAAACCACTCGGTGGCTGGCTTCAGTCCACCCTCTCTGTGGACCCAGTGGGAACAGTCTCACGCTGCTCCATGTGTGACTCAGGCCAGATGGCCTGCATGGCTTTTGGCACTTGGGGGCTCTGACATCTGAAGGAAGGGGGCAGTGTTCTCATGTGGTCCATTCTGTGGCTCGGTGTGGTTGCCCATGAGTGGCCTCACTGCTACCTGGGAACTTCGCAGGAATGCCACCTGTTAGCTCTGGCTTCCTTGGAGCAATTTTGGGGAGGCAGTGTCCTGTTCTGAAGGCTCTTCTGGTGAAGCTGAGGGGGCAAGTGTAGGACATTGCACTGGCCTGGAGCGCATAAGAGCCATTTGGCAGCCACAGAGCCTTCTGCTTTTCTCCTGAATAGCTTCAGCAGCCCTTTCTTCTCTTGTCTCTTTGTCTCTAGCCCAGTGGAGACAAAGGGCAGGGGGGCATTTTCAAAGCTGGCTGGGTTCTAACTGATCCGTCCATCCCCTTGACTTCAAAACCTTGGACGCTGTCTGGAGGAGCAGATTCTGAGCTCAAAGTAGCTCACCACACTGATCTGCTGTACACCCCCCCTACACCCTCACCTTTAGGACCTGAACCCCTGTGGCCATGTGAAGGGTGAAAGCACTCAGGACAAAAGTCACCCTGTATCCACTCCAGAGCTCAGAAATAACAAATGATCAAAACAGGGACTTGGAAGCCAGGGGAAGAAGGCAGAAGAGAGCTTGGCCTGAAGGGGAGACTCAGCATCAGCATCCAAGGCACCTCCATGCCTGAGGTGGCTCTGAGTGGAGACAGTCTGGGCTTCTCTCCTGACCTCCTTTGTGGGGCAGGAAGAGGCATCTCGTGTCTCAGCCAGGGATCTTCACATGATGTGACTCCATCTTCATGGAGACTGGTCACTAAAGACAGTCCCTGCTCTCACTATAATGGCTACGGAGGACCCCCTGAGTGTGCTCCAGGCCATTCCTGTGAGCTCTAGGCTTCTTAGCTTCCCCGTAGGACCTGGTTGTCATTCTGAAATAAGACAGGTGTCTGCTTCAACTGTGAATGCAGAAGGTCGCTGGGACTGGACACACTGCATGGTCTCATCCAACCTGGGAGGTGGTAAGGCTGCCACTACTCAGCCACAGCACATAGGACACTCTGCTCCTGAATACCTCCCTGACAGCTGGTGCCGGGGCAGGGGAGCATTCAATCCAGATTTCTCTGGGTCCTCCTGGCGGGGGCCATGACAATAGCAAACACCACTGGTATCCAGCTTGACCAAGCCTTAGTTTCTTAATCAGCAGAATGGCGACTATAGCACATCCCACTGGTGTCACTATGGATACCATAGTGAAGAATATACACAGATCCTCAATGAACATCCCAAAGCTGAGCCAGTGGTGCTATGGGAGGTAGAGTCCACTGTTCTGAAGGGAAAGGGACAAATGCATGTAGACACCTCACTTCTTTATCATAGACTAAAGTCCATCCTTGTTCCCCAATACTGGTCACCTGGGGGATTTGGGGACAGGCTGCATTTCTGAGGTAGCCACTTTGAGCTTAGGGAATGGTGACTCATGTGCTCAGGGTGAGGGTCTACTGGCTTCAGCGACACCAAGTTCAGGGCCAGGCATGGGACCCCAGTACGTTTTGTGCTGACCCAGGACTGAGGGTGACAGCCTACAGGTGTGTCCTTTCCTCTCTCTAAGAAACTCAGACTGATAACCTCTGAACAGGGTCCTGTCCCTGAGGGGAAACAGGAAGAAATATTCTAACGTCAATCTGATGGGCACACCTCACTACAGACTTGGCTCCAGCCTCTGCAACTGCTGGACTGACTCTGACCTTCTATGTGTTTCATGTCCTCTAACCCCATCTTGTCACCAAGGCTGATGTATGATTAAGGAAGTCACACTTAGGGCTGTCCTCTCACTCTGGAGCCGATGCCTCATGCTCTCCTGGGCTACCTCTGCATTGTCTGTATAAATGGTGCCTGCTTGTCACCTCTGACTTCATCTCTCTGAGGGAGCCTACCAAAGCAGATACCTGAGGCCATAGTATCCGTTTGCAAACGATCACCTCCCTCGGTGCCTTTTTGGGAAGAACATGGTCTGGACCCCACGACTTTTCTCAATCCTCCATCTATAAGCTTGGGCACCACAGCCCGTCTTGGAGTATCTGTGTGAGTTCTGGGAAGGTGGAGGGCAGCTAAGGTTTTCTCTCAGCCATAGTGTAGTCTGGGATTGTTGGGAGTGTCTTCTTCTTACTGTTGGTCCTTCAGGTGGATGACATAAGTCAGTCCAGGCTCCGAGTAGCCCCCAGTGAATGCCAGAGTGGAAGAGGCTGTCTGATCCGAGAGCCTGATATGTTCCCTCTGTCCACACAGCTACTTCCTGCTCTGAGAGTGGAATTCCACCTATGCTGGTGACAGCCACCAGTGGCCCTTAGTCCACCCACGTATGAGTGGGAGTTCACCTCTCTCCAACAACTCACCCAACTCAGCAGGATCTGGGGTCACCACAGTGAGAACTGGGACAGGTAGAAGACGAGTTGAATGCCATTGGTCAACAAGATGCTGCTGGTTCATGTGGGAACTGATGTTTGTTGTAGAGAGATGAGCAGGACCCAGGTTGGGTGGGTGAGGGGACTAAAGCTGGGAGTTGAGTCCTGCCATGCAAAGCTGCCTACAGTCATAATAATCAGAGGGGGGTCCCTATGGTGTCTATGAGCTGAGACCTACTAAACCTTTAATTTTTCTAGAATTTTCTTTCTGTGTCTTTTAACGCATGAGTTCTCCCTGAATATCCTCTGTGTCATTTCGTGACTGAAGAGAGGAGCAAAGGAGAGGATGGCGCCTACTCCAGGACAGTGGAGAAGGAAGCGGAGAACCCATGGAAGAGAAACAGTGGGGTCCCAAGGGCACCAGGAAATGGGGTGCAGGCAGAGTTCCTCCTTCCCCACAGCTTCTTCTCCTCGGCAGCTGAGACTGTGGTGTACCCCACCCTCGGGGAGGGGGAGGGGAATTGTTTTACATTCACTAACATTTTAAACCTGGCATTTTGGGAGTCAAGCCTGGGAACAGGACCAGAAGACGGGGGCTTGTGACCATCATGTGACTCTCCCAGCTGTTATAACCAACCTTCCTCCTTAGTGCCCTGTCCTGGTGGCTTCAACAGCTTGCCTTAAGCTGCCCCACTTTAGATCACTCCTGTCCTCGTGTAGTATAGGAAGGACATGGCCAGCTATTCTGTGGAAGAGATTGAAAAACCAGCTAGGTTTCAGGAAAGGGTGAGCTAACCTGGTGTGCCCCAGGTTTTTCTGTTTTTCTCTGAGGAGAGCCAGGTGGGGCCCCATGACAGCGGGAATCACATGCCAAGCCCTATAGGACTCTCAGAGGGACCCATCCGACAGCCTTCTGTTTCAGACTCAGACACTGAGATAGATCAGAGGGAGATGAGCTCTGACCCCCTGTAGTCCTCAGTGTCCCAGTGCCTGGCAAAGGGCTCTGGCTGCTTCTTGCCAGGACCATCCCTTCCCAAGGATTCTGATTCTGGCAATGGCTGAGTGCTTACAAATGGAGGCGTGAGCTGAGGACCCTGCCCAGCTGGGATGCACAGGAGGCAAAATCACAGGCATTTGGTGGCCTCTGCTTAGGGTGGAGGGAGTCCATGGCCCTGGCGTTGACTTTGCAGGCCCGGTTCAGGATGTGACGATGTGAGCCCTTGTATGGGCTGGTCAGCAGGCTACAGGGGGATCCTCTAATAAAAGTGTTGCTGGAGCCTTCGGTGCAAGCAGCAGGTGAGGACCATCCCGCAGATCTGCCGGGTGGAGAGAGAGCAGAGAACCATGAGAACCCCACAGGCTTCTGACTCACACTGGAGAGGGCTGGAGAGGAAGGGCCTGAGTTTCTCACAGGATCCCAGGAGGGGTTGATGTGGGGTGGGCGTGGGGGAGCAAGCTCTGAGAAGTGCTCCCCAGAGGATAACTTTTGTGCTAGAATAGGCTTAAATCATGGAGTATGGTTACATAGCACACACTAATCCTGTGGGGCTGGGCTGGGGTCCGGTGGCTGCTATCCCCTCCAGCATCCACCCAGTTTGTGCTATTGGACTGTGGGCCTGAGGTTCTCTATAGGCAGCTCCGTTTATCTGGCTCTTCTGTGATGACATCCCCACTCACACTCCAGAGCTGTCGGAAGCTTCTAACCTCTCTAAGATGGCTTCCTGCTTCCTGCTTCCTGCTGCCTTAGGGCTCCAGAGCTAAACTAAAGCCCATCACAATTCAGTGAGAAACTGTGAGCTCAGCATGGAGACTCTGGCATCCTGCCTGCCAGTACCCCCACTGGATCCACTGATTGGACAAGGATACGGAGAGTGCTACCTGCCCGGTTTCCTAACAGTTTCCATTTCCAAATGACAGAGGATCTGTATTTTACACCCCATGCTCTTTGCTCTCCCACCCCTGAAGCTGTGTCTTCCCCCTCTCCTTCCTTCCCACCCAGGGGTACCTTGAGAACTAAGAGACAGGGATGTGTCAGACCAAGGTACCCCATGGCTGTCATCCTGATCCTGGTGGTGATGATATAGTTGCCCAGTCTCTACTCTGTGTCAAACTGTCCCACACTGTCACACGGGACAGGGATGAAGGTGAGTGTCTCTGTGTAAGGAACTACCCTGTCTTTTCCTGTCTTATTCTAGAGATCTGACCTTGGATGTACAGGCCTGGATGCCAGTGCAGCTCCAGCCCGAGTAGGAATAGATCTACCAAGAGGAGTGTAGCCTGGGCAGCTGCCTGTCCTTGTCAGGTTAGCTTCAGGCTATCCAGGACAGGTGTGTCTCTTCATCTTCTTCCCACTCCCCTGCCCTAGGCCCAAGAGGGTAGGCAACCAAGGCCACAAATGCTGCTCTCGGCTTTAGCCTCCGAGCTAAGAGCTCTGCTAATCCACCTCGGGACTCAGGATCAGAAGCCCAAAGGGGGCTTAAGAGGTTATCTCTCCTCCACTGGCTTTAAGCAGGCTCTGTCACAACCATACGTCCTCAGACATGTACCCAGGGACTGTGTCATGCTCCTGTCTCCATTTCAGGTTGGATGCTTTCCCCATGGGTTATCTGGGTCTTTCTGATGTACACATATAGGGCAGGCCTATATGTGTTGTGGGCTAGACCCACCTCTCCCCAGCATGCAATTCCCTCTAGATGGTCTTGCAGGAGCCAAACTCCCTGACATGCATGATTTATCTGAGATGGATGTCTTGAACAGGCAGAGCAAGTGCATGGGGTAGGCACTCTCATCAAAACATGACCATGCACACATGCACACATATCACGCAGGATGCCTACATCATCCTGAACTGGGTGGGAGGCTAGTGTGCACACTTGGTAACGTGTGCACAGGTACACACATGCATGCATGCATGCAACGTTCCTCACACTGCATGATGTGTTGAGATAAAGCATGCCCTCATCAGTGTACACATGTGAACACACACACACACACACACACACACACACACACACACACCTATCCTTAAGTGCACAGATGGTAAAGGATGTCCTAAATCACCAGTCCTAAGAAAGTACCAGTATCTCCTTTTGGCAAGGGGACACAGAAGCCAGCATGGATGATCCAAGCAGCAAGCACAGTGACATGAGACAACACAGAGAAGTTCCCGGAGGGAGTGCAATATAGACAAAGGTAACCCATCTCTTGGGTTTGGCTCCTGTCACCAGTTGAACTTGCACAGAACACAGAGCTCCCTTGAGGTACTACTTGGTACAGACCTTGGACACATGGGACATTTCTTTTTAGACAGAGGGCTGTGGTGCTCATAGTTTCTTATGGGCTTCTCAGCAAGCAGCTTGTGATCTTTGGACAGCATGAAAGGAAGGCCTGGCTTGACCCACATGGCCTTTCTGTATACTCCAATGACCTAGAGATCCAGCCCCAGCTGTCTGTTTTATAGGCTCTAAAACACATTGGCATCCTACCTATGGGCTGTTAAGGTTGGTTCTATTTCAGCTGGGTACCTATAGGCTGTGTGACCTTGGGGGTAATTGCATCCCTCTCCAAGCCTGTCCTGGAAAGCAAGATTCTTCTAAAGCCAGAACCCAGCCCCTGTCACATCTGAGAAAGGCCAGCAGGCCCTCCAGGACTCACATGACTGGCTGTATGACACAGCCAAGCCTTTCCATGTACTGTTCCTGTCTCCCCACTCACTCTGTAGACACTTTCTGCTGCTTCTTGCCAGACCCCCTTAGAATTTAGTATCCATCACCTCCTCCAGGAATTCTCCCTGGGCTCAGCAATGGCCAAGGCAGCTTTCATTTTTCCTGTGAATCCAGTGCACAGGCTGATGCTGCCTGAGTACAAGGCAGTGTCCTGTGTTCTTGTCTGCCCGCTTCCCCTGTGGTTAGGAAAGCCCCCACCTCCATGAGCAGAGCATGGCCCTGCTACAAAGCCTATGTACAATGTGCCTTAGCGCCTCCTCTGCACGTCCCCTGGGTGGGAGGTGCCTCCTCTGTGTGTGAGGCCAGAAAAGATCTCCAGGCTACTCACTATAACCTTTTTAAAGTTTCCCAGCTGGAATATTCTATAAATTACTTTCTAAGATTATGCCTGAGTGGAAGCCACCTACAAGAGAGGAAGCCGGAGGAGAAGAAAGAACAGCAGGAACGAGGGGCCTGGTTGGCTCTGCCACAGGCGGCTGTGTGATCGTCAGCCGGTGACTTTCCATCTCTGGGACCAGTCAGCCACATTCAGTGTATACTGAGGAAGACGGTCCCATCTCTGGGACTAGTCAGCCATACTCAATGTATACTGAGGAAGAAGGTCCCAGCAGCCCTCCACCTGAGCGAGCACAGGTGTGATTGTTTGACAGGACCCTCAGTGTGTGGAGCCACACAGTGTGGCCACAGCAAGCCTGGACATGCTGAAGAGAGGAGCAAGTGAGTGCTCAGAGGAAAACCTCTCTGAGTGGAAAGGCTCCTCCCTTTAGCCTTCCTGCTTCAGCTTGCTCCACAGAGACACCGCTGTGAAGGCCACCATGGAGCAGGTCCATTTATATTCAGAGGCTTCTGAGGGGTCTCTTTGTAAATTCCTCCCCCAGTTCCCACCTTGCTGCTAGACTCCCAGGGGAATTCCCCACTTGACTTTCATCTCCCACCTCCTAAACTCTCCATACCTTATCTCTGGCTCCACTTGGCTCCTCTGGAGTCCCTGAAATCTGAGGATGCTTTCTTTGAAGATACACTGAGGTTTGGCGGCTGCCTTGGCTATTATATGTACATGTACCAGAGTATAGCCTGGGCCTTGGGTGGATTCCAAGTTTGCCAAGGGATCCTGCTGGTGGCCAAGGTGAGCTCATTGTGAGCACACGTTATGGCGTAAATGTCACCATTTCCCCAGAGCATGTATTTCCTGGATAATATGTCAGTGAAGCCATGATGGACATGTCACCAGACACCTGGCTGAGATCAGCGTGGAGAGCCCTGTACTTCTTGCCTGGTTTCCAAATCTGCCTAAGGTCAGTGAGCTAGCAACCTTACTAAAATCTCAGGGCAGTACCTCAGGGGCATCGGAGCAGCCAGTGATGGCCCTTATGCTAGGCCTGCCTCCTGTTTCAATGCCAAGAGCTCTGTCTTTCGTGCTAGCAGACCAGTCTCCTATGTGGCAATGCCCATTGGCTTCTGCTTTAAAATAATTTCTCCAGTCTCTCTATCCTACAGATAAGGAAATCAAAGGCTTTGAGAGAGACTGTGGCTTCTCAGAGGTCACACAGCGAGACATAAGGATACATTTATAGTCCAGGCCCTCTGATTCCCAAGTAAGACGCCTCCAGTTCTCAGAAACAAGAACACCATCTTAGGATGGTATCTTGAGCCTTGGTGTATGTGCGAGTGTTTGTGTGAGAGTGAGTGTGCATGTGTATGCGTGTGCCTAGAGTCTGACTGGGAGAAACACTAGTCTTCTAGAGACCTGATTTGGGCCCTTTCTAGGCTCCAGACTGCTTGGAGGACAGGGTAGATTAATGTCCATCTCTAGCCAGTAGAGGGCACTCTAACCGAGGCTTCGCCATTACCAGCTTCTGTCAGTGAACCACAAGGGAGAAGGAAACCTGGGCAAGGAGTGAGATGCAGAGTACAGGGAGGTGTGACAACCTGCAGGTATGCTGCCTGCCCAGTGGTCTGGCCCTGAACATTAGAGTAGCTAGTAGCACTGACCTGCTCTGACTTTGGGCTTGGAACATTTGCAGCCCCGTGCCTGACTCTCGGGTTCATTACCTTTGGCTACAATTTGTGCAGGCAAAGGCCAGGAAGAAGTAGACTGAGGTGAACCAGGCCTGGTAAATATCTTTCTAGGGAAGGCTCCTAAAAATCAGTATGATGGCCCCCTGGAAACCTGAAAATCACTCCAGCTTCTGGAGGGATGGGCAGCCCTGCCTGGTTCCAGCCTTCTTTGCGTTCACTACAAGGGGCAGAGGCCCATTCTGGGAAATGTAAAAATGTAAGGGCTATGCCCTGCACTTCCATGAGCTCCCTAGTCTAGTGGTGAGGAGACCAGGAAGCCATTGGGGAATTTTGGGGGAGATGATAGACCTGTGTAGAAATAAAAACAATGAGCATTTTTTGTGGGATACCTGCATCTGCTTGGCAACGAGGTCTGTGATTTGCACACACGACCAACCATCATAGGAAGAGGCTTCATTTTAGGAACCTCAGAGGCTCAGAGATGACATAACTGACCCTAGGTGACGTGGCTCAGATCATCAGTGACAGAATAAGAAGGCTCTCCCCTGAGAGACTGGGAACTTGCTTTTCAGTGTGTGAAACTGCAGCTGGCCCTCCAGTCCCACTGGGCAGGGAGTGGGCCTTGGTTCAGAGACATCCCTACACTGGGAGACTCCTCAGCTAGATGACATCAACACTCCATGCATTTCCTTCCCATGGGCCTCTGTGTAGAATAATGCACTTGGGAGAGCCAAGGGCCATAATGGCTGCAGCTTTAGGTGGGAGGTGCATTCTCTCTGAGTCTCAGTTTTCTGATCTGAGAAGTAAGGAGTGTGCTTAGCCTGGGTCTGGTGTGAGGATCCATTAGGAGGAAGAATCTGAAAACGCTCTGAGACCACAGAGAATCAGATACAGCTAGCTTGCACCTACCTACAGAGGCACGTGTGTGTGCCCGGTGCCCTGCTTGGGCCCTGTGCTCTCCTGCACATCTAGCTCTTATGTAGGCAGTGTGTGGAAGGGGAGATGAGCCTCATCTGCAGATGAAGTTGAAGGACGAGAAGGTAAGCGGTGGCTCAAGGCCATGTGGAGCCAGCGACAGACTGGGATCTTGGTATCTGAATGTTCAGACCCTTCCCTTCTTGGGATATCTCATTTACAGCACTGGGATGGGAGATGCAGGCAGGGCAGCAGGATGCCTAGTTCCTTCTAGAAGGGTAGCCACTACACAGCTCACTATCAGAAAGAAGCAGGAGTATACATGAGGACAGGACCACTTTCTGTGCCTCCTCAGCATCCTTTGCTTCTCCTCTAAGGTCCCTTGATTGGAGCAAATGATGGGACTGAAGGTCACTTCATTGATGGAGGCCAGAGGAGGGGCATGTGGGGAGAGGTATTGAGAGGAGAGTGTAGCTTTTCCCATCCTTAGGGGGACTGGGTGTATCTTTCCAGAAGCATACATGAATACACATGGAATGATGGCAGGTACATGCACACATATGTGCACACAGGCAACTAAAACACACACACACACACACACACACACACACACACACACACACACACA
>JANHMN010000008.1:50434404-50459404 GCA_030674055.1 Rhabdomys pumilio
CACACACACACACACACACACACACACACACACACACACACACACACTGGCATGCATGTTCACAATCCCAGCAGGCTGTGCTGTGCACACAGGGCACATGCTACATACCTGACCTCACACTCAGATGTGTCCCAGGTCCCTGTTCCAGACAAATTCAAGTTGTTGAAGGCTCTCTAGGGAATGAGGCTAACACTGTGGTTCATCTTTGGTTGCAAAGGGAAAGGGGGTGTGGTGGGTGGAACAGGGGTAGGGTAGGGCCAAGCACGCATGTGCAAAGAAAGCATCAGCTGCTTTCCCCAAGACAGATGTTAGAGGGAAGACATCCCTTACTTCACTTACCTGAAGACAGGCTATCCCAATGCCCACTGCTCCCATGAGCAGCAGGTGGTCAGCCAAGAATTGCTCCAGCTTGGCCATGCAGCCTCCCTGTAAGGTAGAGGTGGGTTATTCAAGGTGAGTAGAGGCAGGAGGATTGAGGGAGGAGTGACTGTCATCTTGTGTGTAGCTGAGGCTGAGAGATGTCAGTGCTTAAAGGGACCATCCTTCAATTTCTCCTGGCCATTTTGAGAGTCCTGGGGGTTAGGGCATGATGTCTGAGACTTCTGGGAGGAAATACCCTCAGATTTTTGAGGGCCCCAGTCTCTGTGATCTCAGGTCAAAGAGTGTGTTTTGCTTTCCTACACCTGCCTACTGAGCTGGCCTTTCTGGGGTCCCCCCTAGATCCCAAGTAACCTCAGCACTCACCTCCACTTTGTAGATGTTGGAGGGGTGGGCCCGCTGACCACAGCGGGCTACCACTGTCTTGCAGCAGCTGTCAGGCACCTGGCGACCCAGTGCTTCCTGAGACAAGATGTATGCGCTGTGCTGCCAGTCGGCTGAGCTGTTACTGCCACAGCATTTGAACTGAGAGGAGAAGAGGAGGCTCAGGTGAGAAGGGTCTGTGTGGTGCTCCTGCCCCTGTGATCCAGGGCCAAGGGTTATGCTAGTCAGGTTTTAACCTGCCCCCCCTTTTGTGATTTCCCTTTGGAGAAGGACAGGGTCTCTCTGGGGCATTTCTCTGCAGGACACCTGTTGTCTACCTGTGCTGGGTATTCTACAGTAGGGATTATCTGAGGGATTGGGAGTCAGACAGATAAGGGCTTTCACAAATGTAAGGTTGGGTGCTAGGGTGTACAGCCAGGGTCCAGAGGATCGCAACATCACAAAGGGGAGACCCCATGTTCATCCAGTTGGGGAAAAGGACCCAACCTTGTCTGAGGTTCCAGGATTTCTGTTTGAAATCAGAGTCCTAAGACCAGAAGGACATGGAGCGTGTCCTAGAGACTATGCAGGACACAGGCCAGTCAGCACTGACTACAGAGGCTGGTGTGAGTACTAAGTGTAACCCAGCGGATTTGCACTCCATCACATTCAAAATGATTCAAAGGACTAATGTTTGTCGCTTCTCCCCTATGAGTCAGGACACTGAGATCCTAAAATTTCGCACCAGGTGCATGACACAACTGCCTTGAGTCTGTCTTGTGGGTGTCTCATGGGCTCAGGGACATTTAACTCAAATGCTAGCTACCTTCTTCACGCCAGGAACGAGACCGAGGACTTAGCTTACCATTTACTGTCCTTGAGAAGAACACAGAGGAAGAAGGGAAATGATTTGTTTTTGGAGGGCCTGTAAGTGCGAACAGAGAGCCTGAACATAACTGAGCAGTGAAACATGCTCACAGCACAAGAGAACACCCAGAGGGCACGCACAGTGAAACAGCAAGATCAGAGAATCCACACCACACAACAGCCGGAGCAGAGAGAGCATGCACACTGCATAATACCACACCCAGAGCACGCATGTGACACAGCAGTGAGATAAGAGCATGACCACAGCTCACGAGAGCACACAGCACACAGAGCGTGTTGGCACACACAGAACAATGACTGCGGTGGACTGTACTGAGAGTCACATGGCACTTGTACACGGTGTGTCCCTGTGGGGTGTGTGTGTGTGTGTGTGTGTGTGTGTGTGTGTGTGTGTGTGTGTGCGCGCACGCGCGTGCACCCTGGTATCCCTGAGCTGCTACATTACTTATAAAATTGAGACCAAACCCTCTGCAGTGGGGCTGTGTGAGGATGGACAGAGTGGGTGCTTGGAGAACACTTAAGTATTTGCACAGAGCCTGCAGATACCAAGACACAATTCTCACTACCCTCATTGTATGAGGAGTGGTCCATCTGCATGTGTGTCATTTATACACATGTGACCCAAATGTGGCCCTGGCTCTGATCCACCCCAGTCTCAGGCTCGTTCCTTCCTACCTGGATGCTGGCTGGGACACTAACTGCCCGCAGCTTGGGAGAGGTCCATGTTACACACACTGATGCCATGGGAACAAGTCAATGGTAGCCTTGCTTTCCCTCCAGGCCATCTCCAGACCCACCTCCCCTACTCTCTAATCTGAGGTGCCCAGGAAAAGCTGCCCAGTGTCACCTGTTATTTTTCACAGCTCCCTGAGCGAGACCTTCTAGTCAAGGCTCCTGCCCAAACTTTGCCTCACACAACTCTTTCTATGTGGGACCCAGAGGGTACACACTGCTTGCAATAAATGTTCAATAGTGTGGGTTGCCCTCTTCCAGCTACTGGGCTAAGCACATGGGTCACGACTATATATGTCATGTGTACCAATGTGTATGCATATGCCCCTTGGTCATTTTCTCTGGCATCAGCTACGTCTTCTTGGAAACAAAACCTTTTCCTATATCCCTCATGTGCTGTCCAATGGCTCAAAATTCTTTCTTGCTCTGAGCCACAGTGGCTTGGTCTAGAATACTGGGGCCTTGGTGCCCATCTTTCTGAGGAAGGATGAAATTAGTCCATAGACAGGAGGAGCTGAGAGCAGCTTTCTGTCCCAGGAGACCCAAACTAGAAGGCAGCAGGGGTGGGGTTTGGCCGGAGTGGAAGAGGTATATTGGGGGAAGCCAGGGCTCATTGAGTAATTTCTGTGGTGTCAGGGGACATATCTAGAGGTGACAACCATCACTGCACCTCTCCACCATATGGTTTAGGTTAAGGAAATGTCAACAGAAGCTTAGAGAGGGTGACTAAGTTTTCCTGAGGTCGATGGCATATACTGGGAGAGACAGAGGCAGGGTATAAGCCTGCATCTCTGTGTGGCTTACGTCTTGCTGCAGCCGGTCCACCGAGGCTGTGATCTCTGCGGCCCTAGGCTGCCCGTAGTGCTCAGTCAGGGTGCTGTTCAGGTGCCGCTTCAGCTCATCACTCAGCTGAGGAGGGGAGTATGGAGTGTCAGCAGATCCCCCCACCTTCCTCTAGGCCCCAGGTGTCTCCAAATCCCCACCAGCTGGCGTCAGGACACTGGAATGACTCAAACGGGGTGTTATGAGCTGACAGGAAGGGCAGAGCTGACAGTGGGGCTGAGGATGACATGGCTCAGGCTGTCTCATAGGAGCTGCTTTCAACTTGCTGTGGATTTAAACTCTGATGGCAAGATGAGGTTTGGTACCTTATCAGGGGACATATCTAGAGGTAAGGATCATCACTGTACCTGTGGGCACTTGTGATCCTGTGAAACTGTGTGGGTGCTGGCTTGAAATAACCTGCTTGATCAGGACATACTGTCTATTCTATCCCTATGTCACCCTGTTCTTGAAATCCTGAACCTGAAGCTACAAGCATGGGAAGAGAGAGATTCTGACTCTTACCCATCCAGGTAGGCAGGGCCTACTCCAGTCTTTACAGTATCTCAGTCTGCCCTTTGAGCCTTTCTGATCCCTTCTCAATGGCTGTCTTAGCAGATGGGTTCCCCAGGGATCCCTGAGGGGGTCTGGTTCCCTCGATTTCTTAACGAATCCCAGCAGTGCTAACAGAAACAGAGAGATCTACCAGATCTGGGATGGGAAACTGGGGTGCAGAGAATCACCAGCCCAGGAAACAGAGCCTCCTATAAGGACACTTGCCCCAGCTGCTTAGGCAGCATGAAGCTTAACCTCTTGCTGTGACTCCATCATGGTACCAACAGAAAACTCTGCAAAAGGACCTTGTACTTACCCTCTGGTAGTACACATGCGCCAGGACCCCTGCCACCAGCTCCACAAGGAAGATGACCAGCAACAGGCAGAAATACTAGGAGCAAGGAGAGGAATGGTCACCCTTGTGATGGGACTCTCAGGTAACAAAAGCCCCTGCAAAGAAGCAGGGGGCAGCAGGGACACCTGCCAGGGCTCCTGTCATCCCCATCCTCTTTTTTATCTACATCTGGACATGACAACCCCACCCCTGCTGGCTGTCACCACCAATTTTCCCATTTACCTCTCTGCTCACTATTCAATGGGGACCCCAAGAATCCATCTACCCATCCAGGCTTCAGTGGACACTGACTGGATGCCAGGTGCTAGGCACTGTGGGTAAGGTACTACTGGCTCATGGGAGTTGGGCAATACAAAGTTATTAGAATGCTGTGTATTCTATGGGATAACCCCAGAGGCTCCTGATGTGATGGGGTGTCGGAGCAGGCCTAGTGGAAGTAGTGACATCCATGAAACCTCTCTAAAAAGGACACAAGGAGAGAAGCATACTCCGAGCAGAAGAGCAACAACCTAGGAAGTGTGGAACATTTGAGTTTGGGCAATGCAGACACCCAGGTGGCTGGAAAGGAGAGGCAGGCTGGGCCAAGGAAATGGGGCTCTGGAGAAGGCAAAGATAGAAGTCCATGGATGGTGATTTGAGTCATATATTCTAGCCCCGATTCCTATCCTCCATAGCTTTCCTCAGGGCTCTTGACTGCCCTCACTATGCCTGTCTCTCCCAGGCTCCTCAGTGCTAGCCCTGAGCTCCAGGTACCTGTCTGTGCTCCTCTCTCCTGGCTCCCATCTGGCTGTATGCTGTCATCAGCTTCATGGGAGCTAAAATGTTAGGTTCATATGATCTGGGAGAGGACTGAACAAGGACAGGGAGTGCCAGCAGAGCACAGACACCCAAGGGACAAGAAAGAGAGGAAGGTGGAGAGAGTAAAGAGAGGATGACTAGTAAGAAAAAAAATATCCCTTCTCTCTCTAGAGCTCACATCTGGTCACAACAACAGGGCAGCCATCGATGTGTATTGAGATCACAGGATTTAGGAAGGCCACCTCTGGGTGCCATCTGAAATGAAGTAGGGAAAGGTATGTGGGCAGGAGGAGACAGCTGTAATGGGCCCTCAGAAGGGCAAGACAGAGCCAGTAGTCTTTGCCTGATGGACAGGGCTTGGGAAGCACACACAAAGGGTGCGGGATTTCTTTCAAGTCCTAAGGAAAGAACCCAGGCAAAACTGCTCTTTAAATTATTTCTTGACCCGCAGTGATATTGTGTCCTCTGCTCTCAGCACTATTGCTCGCTATCATTGCTGACCAGGAAAAGTTGCTTATCTCTCTAGATGAGCGTTTAGACTGTCTGTCACTCAAGGAGCCTGAGGCAGAGAGGACAAAGTATGTTCCTGATCACCCTTCCCGTTTTCTCCTGCGTTGTCATAGAAAAGGACACACGGCCTGGACATTCAAGCTTTGTCAGGTCCTCCCAGATGCATCCCATCATTCCATGGCTGAGGATATGAGAAAGACAGATTGGGGTGCTGTGAGGGGTACAGGCTAGAGGTGTACATTCTGTGATCCCATCTGCTGTAGGCATTGTCTGGGGTTCTGTCTGTCTGTCTAGACAGTGCTTTCCAGGCTCCAGGTGTGAGACTCAGGACCAGTAGTATGGGAGGGGTTAATGGTTCCCCAGGACACATTCCTTGGCCCCAGGACTCTTCAACCTGTAGATAGTACTGAACGAGACCCAGAGTAAGCTGATGCATCTAAGAGGTCTGTGATGCCTACGTCTGCTCTCAGGAATGGGCATGAAGACATCAAGAGAGCTGGGGGCAAGCTTGGCATCTGTGACAAGTCTAGGCTCTTGTGTTCATTGGGGTTGGCTGAATGGGCACTACTGCAAATTAGAAAATCACTCTCAGACTAGGGTGGTAGGCTTCCATTAACAGCTGTGTAGGTACTGTGGTCCTTGTACACAGGATACAAGCTTCTGGGCATCTGCGGAAGCCCTGACCATGGGGTTGGGCTTTCAATCCCTTGCCAGTGGCAATGGTGGCATTACCTGCCCTTTCCGTCCTGACTGGTTAGAGAAGTTGACTTTCCAGAGCTCTGACATGCTTCCTTCTAGAGCACAGCCAAGTGTAGGCTTGAGGTAAGCAGCACTTGTCAGACAGTGTCAGGGACCAACAGTCTTGATCAGTATAGGACACTCCTGGAACTGCCTGGCCCACTAGACAGTGTGGCTATACTGTCACCACTCAGGTGACTATCCCACTACTTCACAGCCTTCAGAACCCCAATGCTCCTAATAGGTCTGTCCTTTTGGTTGGTTTAAAGTTGTCCTGCACTCCCTTTACCCAGATGTGATACTAAAGGTAGCCTTTGTCTTGTTACACAGAACCTATAGGCAGGGACTACTGGTCAACCCAGGCCTCCCAAATAAATGTTAGCATGACCTACAAAACTATCAGGAAAGAGGCGATGGAGTGCCTGTCCCTGAACAGCAGTATTAGCTTGCTGGCAGTTAGGAGATCACATCTTGCCACCTGTTTCTCTGTCAACTGTGAGTCACTCATAGACACCAGTCCTGAGGAGGTGGCTGTTTCATATTGCTTCCCTGGGGGAATCACTACTATGGTAGCTCCTGAGAGCAAGTGGAAAGAGGAAGGAGAGAGACATGAAACTACATTATGTCTCTGGACTCCATGACAGGTGAAACTGGGTTTGTTCAGGAAAAAAAAAAATCTAACAGGTCATGTGACATGTTAAGGTGTCATGTCGAGGAGGCACATTGGTGAGGAGGCACATTGGTCCTGTGTGAAATGCCCAGGGGAGCAAGGAGTGATGCTCCAGTATGACCAGGTGTCCCAGGAAACAGGGCTGGAGCCTGGTGCTCTGAGGTGACTGAGCTGGTCACAGGTGACAGTTCAGGCAGCCTTTCTTACTGCAAGAAGATTGCAGATGTGTGACTCACTGGAGCAGGAGAGGCCCTGAGTCATAGCTCCCTGTGACAGCTCCCAGGAGGCAGGCGAAGGGCTCAGAGGATCCTGCAGCTCTGAGCACAGGACTGATTTGTCCTAGAAGGTTGCTGCATTTGTGACAGGGAGGTCATGAGCCCTAGCAATGCCTCAACCCTGCTGTCTCTTCTACACTTTACTCAGCCCTTTCAGACTCCTAGCACAATCGTCTCAGCCCTTCTGTAGGACCCAGAGAGCCTTCCTTTGCACTCTTGCACAGTTCCCACCCCAGGCCACGTGTCCAGCCTTCAAGCTTTTCCCCTCGCCAATCCCATTGGCAGTGTCTGCCTGCCCTTCATTTTCCAGTTCAGTCCTGCTTCTACAGTGCCAACCCCTGAAGATGTCCACAGCACCACCTGCCTGACCCCTGGCTGACTCAGCCTTGTCCCCTTGGTCCTCTTCTCTAGACTCGGTTGCTTCTGATCCCTTCCCCTGCTGGTCCACTGCTTCTTTGCTCTGGGGAGGCCTTCACCTTCAACAAGACTCATGGCTGTCTCGATTGCTTCTGCTGAAGGGCTTAGTCCTGTCTTCCCAGAGTGAGTAACTATGAGCTTCTGGGGATAGGAAGCACATCTTGGAGTTCCCTGGCTCTTCCACTGTGCCTGGTAGGGTTGGGCGTATGCTCAGGAAACAGCCCTGGGCTACAGAAGTGTGAGACAACAGGAACCTGCAGCAGGGTCAGCCCTGTGCTGAAAAGCAGTTTAATCTTCTGTCCGGAAGGCAACACAGCTGCTACCTCAGTTCAGGTTACCCAACGGCTCACTCATTCTGGAAAGACTTTGCAACCTCCAGGGACCAGTTGGCAAATTCTGAACACCTTTTTCTATTGTCATAGGCGGTAAGAAGGTACTGTGGGCTTCTAGAAGGCAGAACCAGGGTGCCGGTGACCTTCTTTGAAGCATGGGACAGTTTCTAACGCACAAAACTACCCGGCAGACACATCAATGATTCAGAGATTGGGAGAGTCTGAGACACACTCCCCCTCAGGTTCTCAGGCTGATGCTGAGACTTGATTTGCATATGTGTCCCTAGGCACTTTGCAAACCACAAAAGAAGACTGGAGAAAGTTATTCACTTGCCAAGAAGACGGAGATGGGACCCAGAAACACAAGCATTAGAGGGATCTGACTCTGCCTGTCTGGGAGGACACATCTGAACTACTCAGTGTGACCTGAGCAAGGGTCAGGAGGCTGGAGGGATGGCCTAGGGTTGCATAACTATGTCCTTCAAAGGGAAGCATCCTCTCGGACACAAAAAAGTTACAAGATTCATAGGCCTCTGCCCAAGGTTACATAAGCAGGAAGCAACTGCTGGACAGGGGAACCCTCGGGTGGAGCTGGCTGCAAGAAGTGCACGCAGCGCCAGGGATTCAGCCTCATCTGTGCCTGAGTGAACTCTTCAGTCAGAAATCTACTTTTTGGTCACTCACACTCCTGTAAGAAATGGCACTAAACTCATTGTTTCACCAAACTGGGCTTGGGTGGAATTGTTTCTTTTGTCTGTTGTTGGGGCCCTGTTTGGGGGTGAAGAGACGTTTGTTCACATACCCCAGGTAAAGGCATTTAATCTGTGGGAAAACTGTGCTCTCTGAGGCAGTAGATCCCTCTGCTCACTCTTGCTCTTGGTGACCTGGGGAGAGGCGTATTGCCATGGGAATTGCATTTGTCTGGATCTGGGGCATCCGAACTCTGATCCTCATGCTTGCACAGCTGGGTCTTTATTTCTTGGAGCTATCTCCCCACCCCCTTGATAGTTCTGTAACAGTTTTAACTCGAAGCAAAGTTAGATGCTTTCTGAAATGACAGAGCTGCAAGGAATCTGAGATCGCACAGTATTCTCTGAATGAAACCAGTATATCTTATAATGAGAGGCTCTGCAGGAAATATGTGGAAATACATCTCCCTGGGACGTTAGGGCAATTAATTAACTAGAAACAGTCTTCAGATGGACTCACCCCGTACTGGGGCAAGCCACGTGCCAGGTAATTTCTAGGTCAGATACGCAGGGGCAAACGGCGCAGGGCAACGGCTCAGCATCTATTTTGCTATCTTTGTGGTCAGTTTTAAGATTTTATAAAACTGCTATCTCAGACTTCTTCTGTTGCATGGACTCTGCCACAAACAAGGGAGTGTTATGTTACCAAAGTGCTCCCTGGTTCCCCTCACCATTCTGCATATGAGATTTAAAAAGAAAAACAAACTCAGTTTGTAGGGTTTGCCACAAGACCACCACATAACCACTAAGTGCTGGTCCAGGAGAGCTGGGACAGGCTATCCTCAGAATACCAGGCTATACTCAGAATAGTCTTGAAGACTTAAGATATGGCCAAAGTTAACAGGCAGTGAGAAGCCCCCCTCCCTGCCCCCCAAAATCTCAGCAGCTGAGTGTGAAAGATGACAGCAGCCAGGTGTGAAGGGATGGGGGGAGGACCCGGTCAGACCAAGCCAAACCGGAAAAGACAGAGCCAGCTGTTTAAGCAGCAAGTGACCTTGGGGCAAATTATTTTCTGACAATTACCCAACAGCTGGAGGCACTTGGCTATTTGCAGAAGAGAGAGGATGTAGACTCGGGAGCATCAAGTCATTCCTCTAACAAGATGTCACTGTTGGAAGGTCGAAGGTGACCTCTAGTTCTCCTGGCACCAGTCCAGTGCTCACAGACTGGGTCAACGGGCCACAGCCTTGCCTTGCTGGATGATGGGCCTCAGCCATCCCAACTGGGAGCTGTGAGGTTGTGGTAGTCTATGGCTGGCTCTCACATTCAGTCTGCTGGGGGTGACTGGGATAGAGGCTGGGCACAGACAACATCAGAACTGGCATGAAGATAGCTGGCCGGCAGCTTGAGGGGAGACTGAGACACGGCAGCGAGGGGGGGGCTGACAGGTCCTGGGGAGGAAGCAGGTTTTCCAGAAGCACAGAGGTCATCCAGAGTGTAGGGCTAACTGCTGGGGACCTTTCATGTGTCCAGGCACCATGGACACAAAACACAGTTCCTGTGAGACAAGCCAAAGACAGGTGTCTACCAGGTTTCATGTGGGGACTTCCCAGAGTTTCATTCTGAATGGGCTGAGTGACAACCAGAATGGGTACAACAGCCTGCAGCTGGTTGCAGAGAGAGAGAGAGAGAGAGAGAGAGAGAAGCAGGCTCCCATGGAGGGTGTGGGGTAGTGCATATAGCCCAGGAATCCCAAGGATCCTCCTGCTGATAGAATTTGGCTGAGGACCTGAGTAATCTGCCTAGGAGTCCCTGGAAGGGTCTGGGCTTTCCTACTTTCTCACAGGCTAACAGGGAGATAGAGTACCACATAATGAGGGCAGGGCATGGTGGCAGGGGTCTAGGATGGGGCCACAGTGTGGTTTCTAGTGGCGAGAGTTCTAGGAAAAGAGTAATGGAGAAAAGAGAACCCAGGAGACATTTCTACCAGGAGCAAGAGAGAGGAGACCTTAGGCTCCAGGGAACAGACAGCCTAGGGGTTGGGAAAGGTCAGACATCTTGGAGGACAAAGCGTCTGAGATGAGTATAAACCCCTCTCAGCAGAGGGTTCTATATTCCTCAGCAGAACAAAGCAATGGCAGAATCACAGTCCTTCTTCTCTTCCCTACATTGTGTCAAGAAGAGCACGAAAGCCGGGAACACATGGGCTGCACACACCTGCTGAGGTTGATGGCTCCGCATCAAGCCTTCCATGTGTGATGCAGCATTGGTTGCGGAAGTTTGGAGGTGAGGGGTGATGGAGGAAGTTAACTGGCTATGAACAAAAAACCCAACCAACCAACCAACCAACCAACCAACCAACCAACCAACCAACCAAACAACCAACCAACCAACCAACCAACCAACCAACCAACCAACCAACCAACCAACCAACTGCATCTATTGAATATACTGCTCGAGGTAGCAATGATCGGACGCAGAGAAAGGTGGTCCTGGTTAGGAAGGTAGCCGCACAGGAGGTGGCCTGGCTTGCCTCTGGGATAAGATGCTACGTGACTAGGGTGAGGTTCCCACCCTTTGGATCTTGTGCATTAAATGCAAGCAGAGGTGGGAGGGAGGTGTTTGTCCAGTATGCTCTTCTGGCCAGGAAGGGTCAGATAAATGGCCTCCTTCCTCCTTAGTGCATC
Organism: Rhabdomys pumilio; assembly: GCA_030674055.1. Taxonomy (NCBI): domain Eukaryota; kingdom Metazoa; phylum Chordata; class Mammalia; order Rodentia; family Muridae; genus Rhabdomys; species Rhabdomys pumilio. Next base: position 50,445,614 of record JANHMN010000008.1, read on the forward strand.
CTGCTGCTGTTCAGGGCTCTCTGCTTGGTGAGCATGTCTTGTGTCCTTGCTTTGGGACCAGCCTGCCCTTGGGATGTCACGTCCTCTGCTCTGTAGTGGGCTATGAGAGGTACATGCATTTGTTACAACTGGAGGGGCTGAGGCTGCTGGCTGTCAATGGAAAGCCATGCGTTTCAGTCAGCTTCCTGACTTACCATAGGAGGGGTCCAGCCCTCAGCTGTCTAGCTTCTGGGGTGTTACATTTCTGAAGTGTCCCTAGAGCCTCAGTGTCAGTTAGGGCACCGACCACAGACAGGCAACAGGAAGGCTTTTCCACAGTCAAGTTCAGCATCAACCATGACAGGGACACAGCCAGATATCTATGACCACTGCTCCTCTACTGGTCCCAAGGTAGAGGGAACCTCACTCCACCCCAAGGTCTGCTGTCCTGTCTCCAAAGGAAGGCAATCTTTCCCTTTCATGTAGCTCTTTCCTCTAAATTGAAGCCTTCCCTCCTAAAGGGGCAAGCTGACTCATAAGAGTCCGGAAGCTCAGGGAACTTACAGGGATGAGAACACTCGAGGAGATTCACAATGTCATACCCTGAGGTTATACAAATAGTATTTGTGAAGGAGAGCAGTCTGTTTGGTGGCGCTGTCTGCAAGCTATGGGGAGCACAGGTACTCAGGTTTCAAGTTGGCATCCATAAGGGGGTGGGTTCTTGAGAAAAGTAGTTTGCTGAGGGTCACCTGTAACTGGGGTTACTGTAAGAGTAACAGTAAGTTACTGGGGTGTACCCACTGTCTCCACAAGGTAGATTTGGGTGGATTTATTTCTTTGGTGTGTCACTGGTGCCCATCTGATGTGAATAGATATTTATCTCTCTAGGAAAAAATAACACAACAGCCCCGTTAGTGCTGCTTCCTGGGGTTGGGTGAGTGTGGGGCGAAGACTCAGTTGCTCTGATAGGAGGGGTGTAGTTCTGTCAATGACCTCTTCTCTCCACAGGCCACCTCTTCCTTGATGGTCTCATTATCTTCCCTGGGGTGCTTTCTGTAGCCTGGCTCCCAGGCTTAGTAATGAGGGCTGGCCACTCAGAGAGGGGAACAATCTTCAGGTTTGCCAGGCATGAGGAGTGTACACACAGAGATATGTTTAGGTCCAAGAGAGGGCTTTCTGCACGCTCCAGCCAAGACTGCAAGACGTAGACACATCCAAGGTCACCAAACGCATCCATTTTTGCACCATCATAAGTAATCAGAGGTAGCAATGCTCTTGGGTTGTTGCACACTTGGCTAGGACCAGGTGTCTAGTACCCATGCAGAAACTACCACTCAGGATCTTGCCTGGGTGACTGTGTGGGCCAGTACTGGGAACAGAGTGGTTGGCATCTTAGGAGATCAAGTTGTCATAAAAGCTCTCCACTAGGCAATCTCACAGGTCAGAGGGAAGCCATGACTTGACACCTGATCTCCTGTCCACACCTCTGTCATCACCTCCTCCCCCTCCCTCCCTCCCTCCTTCCATGGTTCACATGACCATCTGTCCAACCATCCACTCATCTTTAAGACCAAGGTCTCCAGCCTCCTTAAGTATAGTCTAACTGTCCTTGGTCTAGATGGCCTTCCCAGAAGGGTCCGGGTCCATAGATGGCTGTGTAGGAAAGATATGGAACCTGTAAGGTGAGTGCCCTGTGCTTGGAGGTAGTCCCTATGTTACTCTGAACGGGGTGTGTGTGTGTGTGTGCGCGCACGCAAACAGAGCTTTGTAGTCTTGGAATGGAGACTGGGGCCCAGCAGATGTTAGGCAGTCTGCTTTGATTGTGTGCTTCATGTGTCATGTCCTCTGTAGACACCTGTCTGCTTCTATGGGCATCCCACACCAGACTAGTGATTTTCTTGGCTTGGTGTCACTGTTCATTGAGGACAGGGAAAAGTGCGGGCGTGTGTGTGTGTGTGTGTGTGTGTGTGTGTGTGTGTGTGTTATACAAACATGAGTACTGAAACACTCACATTTCCACCAGCAGGTTTATAAGCAACACAGCCCAGAACCTTCTTGTTCTCTGTCTCATTTTCCTAATGAAAGAAGCAATGACGAAAATGACCAAGGACAGACCAGAATTGAGGACCATGAGTCACCCACTTCCTGGCTCAACATTCTTTCAGGCATTGAACCCTGAATTGTTTAACTAAGAACTTACTCTTACTGCTTTCTTGGGCTAACACAGGCAGCTTTAAAGCCCAGTTTCAGCCTAGAGAGATAAGTTGTTTTAGAAGTATTCTGTTTTCTGGAGACGACTGCCTTGCCTTTATTCATTCTTTTCCCCTCTGGGTTAACTTCCTTTTGAAATCTTTAATCAGATGGAGGCAGCAGGAAGCCCCAAAGGAGAAACACAGTGAGTCCAGCTCTACACACAGTGGTCCTCAAAGAGAAAAAGGAAAAGATCAAAGACAGAATGATGGGCATCCAAGTTGGGTTGCGGTGGGGGTGGGAGTGTCCTCAGCATCCCCAGGAAGAGTCTAGAGAGCGGCTGTCCTGCTTGCACCAAGGTTAGATATCCCTCCCTCCTGCACCCTTTATCCTGGCATGCCTGTAGCCCCTAAAAGTCATGTTCCTAAGAAGGAGACAGTCCTTGGGGACAGAAATAGCTCATCCTTTAGGACGTGGTAGCAGCAACTGGCTTGGTAGAAGAACCAAGAAGGGAAAAGGATGGACTTTAAATTATTCACATCAAATCTTCTATTTTAGCTAAGATGGAGAGAGAGAGAGAGAGAGAGAGAGAGAATTCAGGCCATCTGAGCTGAAAGCTGATGACCAGTACCCATGCCACCAGATCAAAGGAGAGGCCTATTTTTAGAATCTGGAATGTGGGCCCTGCAAACTTTTATATCTTCAGCCAAATGAAGATCGTGATGGATGGCTCAGACTAAACTGGGTCTCTGTCAGGAGCTTTTTTTATTTTTAGGGAGGGGGATGAATGAAAAAGCAAGTTCTAGAACCCAGTTTCTGAAAACCAGGGGACCCTGAATCACAGTGCTTCCATCTGGTCTTCTGAGGTTTTATGAGCTAGGAGGACAACGCCTAGAATTTACAGCAGATGTATCTGGGCTAGTTCTCAAAAGCAGGTTTGGGTTTGTTTGTTTGTTTGCTTGTTTGCTTGTTTCACAGCTTGCCCAGCTTGCTGTGCAACCTCCAACCTGGGGGAGAGACCCAGCCTCTCCTAGGCTCGGTAGTGACCCCACTGCTATACGATGTGCGGATAGTGAGGAAGTATCATAAGGTCCAGGAAGCCACGTTATGTAAAAATCATAAAAGCATAGCTCTAATCAACACATCATAGCACAACTCCTTTGAGAAGGGACCTAAATTAGCAGTTATTCTTAGGGCGCTGCTCCCAACGTGCCTACAGTCTGGGTGAGGACACATCTCACATAGAAGCTGCTACAGTGGGAAGTTAGGAGGGTACCAGGACCCAGCCCCTACAGCCCGACTGTGTACTCCCCCGTGACTTGATAATCTATCTTGCTCTGCCCTCTGCTCAGCCACAGAGTGGTCCTCTGTGCTACTCTATTTGGTGGCATTTAAATCTTTGAAACGGTGACCCAGAAGTCCCAGAGGGTCAGATTCTACAGCCAAGGCTCTGAGAACCTGTAGCTCCCTCCCAATAGAACAGGAAAGCATTTCTTTTTCTAGTCCCAGATCAGCACCAATGTCCCAAAGAGCAGACTTTGCAGTGACTGCAGAGACCCAGAGTCACACAGCTGGCTCTATTGGGCTCACTAAGAAAGGCCTATGATTGAAATGAGCTCAGATTTCAAAGGAGGAAAACTCAGTGACCTGCAGGAATGAGCCCTCCTCCTCCCACACCCAGACCACTCTCCTATCAGCCCTTTCCCATAGACATTACTCTCCATGTCTTTCTTAGCCAGAGACACTTGCCTGAGCCCTTGTGAATAGTGAATTCACACCTCCTGGGCAGGGCCTTATCTACTGCAGACTGTTTCCTGCACCTGTTCCTCCTAGCAAGGCACAGGCAAATGTTCTTTTTTATAACTTAGGACCTCTGGTCTCTTTCCAAACAAAATGCAAAGAATGCAGGTCATATCTGGTAACTTGTTCCCCGATTTATTCCAAAGTGGAAATACTGGCCATGTGGCAACACATCGGGGCTGCTAGGGTGACAGCATGCAACTAAGAAGGGTGGCTCTGTAATGTGTGGGTGGGTAATCCCTGCAGGGGGCCCTTACATCCCGCACCCCAGGGGAGCACTGAAAAAGTTCTAGAATGTATTGAAAAATGTTCACAATATGTGTGTGTGTCTGTGTGTGTCTGTGTGTGTGTGCATGCACACACGTATGCATACACTTGGTACAAGTGTACACACACACACACACACACACACACACACACACACACATATGCAGTCATAGGTGGACCAACAGCCTATCTCATCTTGTACCTCTACTCTGAGAGCATGCCTGGAGGTCATACACAACTCTTACTTCTTCTATGTTGCTTTCTGGGCAAATTCTAGACCTGACTGTTGAACCATATAACTCCTGCCTCCGGGAGAAGTGGGCTGTACAGGGGGGTCCTGCATGCTAGGTTCAGTCACTCCACCTCTTTGGGCCTTAGCGTCTCCACTGTAAATAAAGTGAATCTTGCCCCTCCGGGGACAGGAGGTATACTAGATCAGAGCATAGGAGATGGACCATTTGCTCCTTCCTATAGGTGTATGCTGTAATTTTCCACTGCCTCAACACCCCCACAATCAGGCTGTGAGCACCCCAGTAACTAGTAACCAGGAGGACCAGACAGACAAGACTTGGCCCGACCATAATGTTCCTTCCCAACCTCCTTTGGCTCTGACCTTGTAACATTCAAAGGTACCTCTGGTCTCTCTTTGTGTGTCCTTCTCCTTCCTGACGACATGATTGCATTCTGCTTCCTACCTGCTTGGCTGAGCCTGCTCCCTCGGTGCTCCTCCCCAGTGACCCCTCTCTCTGCAGGTTGCTTCACCTGTACCTGCCCCCAGCTCCTGTCAAGTGCACATCAGAAGCTGGAGCAGCTCTGTGGGCGGGCATGTGGGGTCTGAGTGACAGAGCAGGCACCGGTGCTGGGAGCAATGCAGATGGGCAGATGGCAGTGCCTTCGCAGGGTTGGTGGAGTGTGAGGAGCAGCCGGCGGCAGTGCTCAGCGAACAGTGGCCATCTGTGTCGTCAGCAAGCTGTGCCTCGTCAGCAGAGGCTGCTTCCCAAGGCTGCTGGGGACACCTCACCCCCTAGATGGATGGCTGAGTCAGAAGCTGGGTCCTCGAGGGACAGTGTCTGCATTCCTTCTTAGGCTGTTAAGAGGGAGCCCTGGTCTCCCCAGCAGATGTCTCCTCCTCTGCCTAATGTTTCCTGAGATGCTCTGCAAGGCAGTCCATGGTAGGAGGGAAGGAGGCACAGGATTCAGAAGCCTGCCTTCTGGGGACAGGTCCTAGGGACCAGGGACAACAGCTTATCTAGGACCTCAGGTCTCTCAAAGTTTAGCTGTACACAGACCCAGGAACTGAGCCTCTCATGGAAAGAGGTCTTTCTTTGGACCTGATAGCCCCATCTCCATGAGACTCAGTCCCCACAAGGGCTGGTCACTGAAGCATAGGACCATTCCCTGCTTCAGTTCTTATGACCCAATGTCTTCCTCCAGCGGAATGGCCAGATCTGGGACATGCCAAAGACTCTCAGGGACCTAAGGTGGCCAACCCTTCACCATATGGTGGAGAAAGACTTGGCCCTCTACATCCATGGAGTCAACCAGCCTTGGGTGCATGTGGGGGAGACAGGGTCTGCTATGGTGTGTCTGTACTTAGTGTGTACAGAATGTCACCATTAGTCCTTAATGATAAGGCACAATTACTTGTGTGGTACTTGCACAATATTTGGTATTATAGGTAGCTAAATGTGATTATTAAAGAGATAGAATATGAACTATATGTGAATACTGTACCATTTTCTGTAAGACACTTGACCATCTTCTGGCACTAGGTGTGTGTGTGTGTGTGTGTGTGTGTGTGTGTGTGTGTGTGTGTGCTTGTGTGTGTTCCCAGAACCAGTTCACATGGGCTTCAAGGGATGACCATGTTCTTGCCAGACTGTGTTGAGGATGACTATGCAGGCTGTGGCTGCTCCCAACCTGTGCTGGAAGGTGCTTCCGAGTACACCTCCTGAAGGTTGGTCCCTGTAGAACTTTAGCCTATATATCACCACATATCCTGCCAGCACCATAGATCCAAGCCCTTCCTCAGAGTCAAATAAAGGAATTCTTCAAAATGGGAGCACCATCCAGCTTGGTCTGCACAGAGCGGCTTTTATATCCAGGACAAAAACTAGGTCGCTGCTTTGAGAGCTGCTGCAGGGGCCAGGCCTCAGGCTCCCCGCTGCAAGCCCTGCTTCCACTCCCCAGGATGAGTGCAAGGCAGAGCCTCACAGTCTAGGGTGGGGGTGGGGATGGGATGAAGAGTGGGTATAGGCAGCTCAAGAGCCCTTTGAGGTTTCTTCTTATTGCCTGCTTTCTTTCAGGCTCAGCCTGATTTCTCTTTGAAATTTGGATCTACTCTGCAGCGTAGGCTTCCTCTCAAAGCCCAGAAAACTCAGAAAGTTTTCTCTGTTCGTTTCTTCTCTTCTGAACATTAGGCTTAGTCTGGGGTAGGTACAGAAATGCCAGAGTCAGTCACAGTCAAAGGGTGTCAGAGAGCTGGTTGTGTGGAGCCTGAGGTGTTCTCCACTTCAGGGTCCCTGCTGGCTCCTCCCTGGCCTCTCTCTTGACCCTGGATAGATGCTATGGGTATCTCCCCAGTCCCCCCAGGAGGAAGCTGCCATGAAGGCCATGGTGCCTACAAACGCCAGCAATGAAGTACTCTTTCCAAAGATCAAATCAGTTAAGCCTGACTATGCCTTTCCATGGAACTGCCATAAGTACATGTTAGACAACACAAGGGGGCATATCCAAAGAAGAAGAAGAAGAAGAAGAAGAAGAAGAAGAAGAAGAAGAAGAAGAAGAAGAAGAAGAAGAAGAAGAGGAGGAGGAGGAGGAGGAGGAGGAGGAGGAGGAGGAGGAGGAGGGGAGGAAGAGGAAGAAGAAGAGGAAAAAGAAGAAGAGGAGGAAGAGAAGGAGGAGGAGGAGGAAGAGGACGAGGAGAAAGGAAGACAGGAAAGAAAAGGAGAAGAAGAAAAAGATGAGGAAAAAGAGGAAGGAGGGGAAGAGGAAGAAGAGGAGGAGAAGGAGGAAGAGGAGGAAGAAGAAGAGGAGGAAGAGGAGGAGGAGGAGAAGGAAAAGGAGGAGAAAGGATTCTAGAAGTTGCTATGGTATTTGCTAAGGCTGACCTCCTGGCTCAGGTCAGACGTACCTGGACAGCAGAGCCACCACAGACCCTACAGAAGCCACCCTGCTCTGGCTTCTCAGTATCCTCAGTGCCCTACCTGGGGAACATGTGTGATGCTTCTCTGACCCCATGTAGCACAGGCCTACACTTACTTTCTGGGAAAGGATACTCACTGTGGAAAGACAGCTTCCACATAGGGATGGGGGAGGGGGCACTCACTGTGGAGAGACAGCTCTTCTGTTCCCGGATGATGGCCCCAAAGCCCAGGAAACCAGTTGTCATGACAAGACCACCAACGAAAATGAGGATGTAGGCGGAGGCAGCGAACGTGCTGGAGGCCAAGATGCTGAGGTAACCGCTCTTCTCCACCAGTGTCCAGATACCCACGGCCATGACAGCTGTCCCACCTACCTGCAGAGACACAAAGCCAATCAGGTGGCACCTGAGGCTGTGCCATCTGTGCCATCTGTCTAGTGCCCACTGGGCAACACATCCTTTTCAGGCCCCCTGTCAATTAGTCTTCAAAAGGGTCTAAAGGGTCTTAGATTTGGAATCTAAGTCTGAGCCCAATTCTATACTTCTTACTGACCAAGGATGAAGACTCTTGGCCTTCCCCATGCCATTCTGGGCTCTCTCTTCCTCAGCATGCTCATTGGTCTCTCTCAAAATTTTCCAGAGCACCTTTCCATGCTGGCCCATGCTGACATTTGGGCAGCAGTTGAAGAAACAGGCCCACTGAGGAAAAGAGCCCTCCCTGAGGTCTTGCTTTTAGGAGGGACAGATCCAGGAGCGATGCAGAGCTAGGCCATGTCCACAGCTCCTTGGAAAGGCCTCCGCGCTCCTCACACTCCTGCACAGGATAGGGAGGGAGTTAACCATCTTATTCTAGTTTGGTCTTGAGATGTGTCTGGAATGGAACTCGCTGGTCTGAGAGCCGCTGCCGAGGAGGAGTGTCACGGAGCACAGCTGGGAGTTCAGCCTCCAGGGATCATGAGGCCCAAGAACTGCTTCAGTAGGGGTGACACTTAGAAGAATGCATTTATACACCATGTGTGCACTACAGGTGCCACACATGGAATAGGAGAGCTATTGGCCCAGGACTCAGGGACTTCTGAGAAGCTCTGCCATCTGATCCTGGGAAAGTCAACTTCTTGCCTCTGGTTTCCAGGTTCCCATTTAAGAATGGGCCCGTTCCTCCAGATGAGTATCGGAGGCTTCCTTAGAGGTCTTACTATGGTCAAAGCTAGAGGGGCCTGCCCCTCCCCCACTCCATTTCTGCCCACACCTGGGATGCTTATCCCTGGAAAAGGTTCCCCACCTGTACCACAGTGACTCCATGGTCATTGTCCATTCTCTGCTCTGCACAGTAACAGTCCTCAGCAGAGCAATGCTTGGGGGTTCTTAGCAATTATCACACCTCAGGCACTCACAGCATGTGATTGACATGTAATCCGTCAATTTCTTATCTAAGTTATTACAACCATCCTGGGAGGGTGGGGCAGGGTGTATTATCCTGCGTAGCAGATGAGGAAGGAAACTGAGGCTCATAGGGAACAGCAGTGTCCCCGGGATGACACCGTTTGTTTCAGAACTGAGATTCAGGGCCAGGTCTTTTGAGGACAGAGGCAGGACTGTGCTTGGATCTGACAAAGTGGGTGTGCCTGATCCTCCGCTTCTGCTGTTCAAATGGATGATTCCTTCCAAGCACCCTTCTATCTCCATTGGTACCTCCAAGAGAAGTCAGCGTAAGGGCACCACTCAGGACCACGGCTGTGCTGCTAAATGGAACTGGAGATGCTAACCTTCCCTCCACCGCTTGAGACACAGTCCCCGCTTTCATTGTAACGTCTCTAAACTTAGGATGCACCTTTTGATGAATAGCACTCTACTTGTCAGCACCTTTTCTTAGTGGTACTAACAACAGCAATGGCAGCCTGCAAATCATCCTTTGAGTCAGGAATTCCAGAACACAGGAGACATTCAGAGACCCCATGGGTGAGGGTTATCTATGCCCCACACAATCCCTATGAACGTTCTGAGTCTGGGTCGATGGAGCTGAACAATGCATGTGAATGACTAGTGGCTGCCCCTGTTGGTCAGCTTCCATGACCACTGGGAACTTTGAGTAAAGCATCACTTCACTAATCCTTTATATAACTGGATTGTCTAGAAGGCTGGAGTGAGGGTCTCAGCCCTGAACAGTTCAGTTGGGAGACGGAGACAGTTCCTTAACATCTTTGCTCCTCAGTCCTTCATCTTTCAAGTTGAGAGAGCCTCACTAGATTGGCAGTTCTAATCCATACCTCCTAAAGACCCCTTCGGTTACTTTTTTCCAAAGACTTACCTGGATATGTGCTTTGTTCATGGTGTTGTACCAGCAGACTTCAGCCCAAGATATATGTTGAGATCTTTGCCAGCAAACGCAGTGGATTAACTAAGAAATAACCCCTCTGTCTCTCTCTCCTCTCTCTCTCTCTCTCTCTCTCTCTCTCTCTCTCTCTCTCTCCTCTGTCTCTCTGTCTCTGTCTCTGTCTCTCCTTCTCTCTCTCTCCTCTGTCTCTGTCTCTGTCTCTGTCTCTGTCTCTCCTTCTCTCTCTCTCTCTCTCTCTCTCTCTCTCTCTCTCTCTCTCTCTCTCCCCCCTTCAAAACAAATTAACTAAAGGCACAGGATACAGAGATTCTGAACATTGTGAGATAGTAAATGTTATTACAGTGTGTTATAACACCACCAGATAGCTGAGAGATGCGGTGTTTAACGAGCACCATCTCTGTACTGAAACAGACACATATTTTCTATTCAGTGAGCTGTTTCTGACTCCCAGTCATTCCCAAAACAGTAACACGAGCACCTTCAGAATGATGAGCTCAGACTGCCTTGTGGACAGGTAATCTGCTTGGGTACATGGAGCCACTCGGAATCTGATTTTTTTTTTTAAAGAGTCATTTAACACATAAAATAATGAATTTGGGACACAGGGCTGAAGTCTGCCTGTACACCATGGGCAAAGCACGTGTCCAGATAAGTCTCCACGTTTTCTCCACGTCCTCAGAGTCCCAGCTGCATAATCACCTGAAGAGCTATGAAAATCCAGGGCTGGAGCCTGGGCCGATCCAGCTGAGAGTAAGACCCAGGCAGCGACTTTTTAGAAAGTTCCCTGGTGCTCCTTTGAGAATCACAGCACAGATCTAAGCGTCCTACCCTCCCTTCCCAGTAGGTGGCGCTGTGAGAAGTCCCATAGAGCACAGCTGGCCTGGTGAAGCTTCTCAAAGTCCTGTTTCCTTCCCTAAGTGCAACTGCCAGGGTGACTTAGTTCAGGGCTTGAGCAGAGTGCTTTGCCCAGTACTTGCAGATCTTGCAAGATACCGGATCTGGTAGGGAAGCTGGGTCTCCAGCCACAACACAAGATCTGAAAGGATCTGGAGGGCCATTCTGCCTAATCAAGGTTTAGAAGACAAATTTACACTGGGTCTGATAATCTAAAAAAACCAAGAGAATAGCATGAATCAATGGTTCTGGGACTCCAGGGTCCCTCTCCCCAGAGAATTCCAACTAGTGGAGAAGGTAGCTACGGAGGAGCTAGTACTAGCCATGTAACTAACCATGGGGAACAGGAGGGTTTTTCTTAACTCCTTCAGAGACTTTGATTTGTTGTATGGGACTTGGTCACCTCCACCTCTGAACAAGAAGTAAAAATGTACATTATTGGGATGGGTCACCAGGTGTCATAGGAGGGTGGAAGCCAGAAAGACTGGGCCAAATCTTTCTGGTTGTATGATTAACTGTGTGTGGTTGGGACAACTTCTTTAAGTCCCACTATCTTTATCTGAGGATTGGGCCACTGGGTAGAGACTGTGGGGTAGAGCACTGACCCCAGATCTGGTTTTCTCAGCCCTTGGCATCAGCTTGGTTCTATAGCTCTTCATAGGAGAGAGATGGTTTTCTGTCAAATAATAGCTGAATTTCTCAGTCATGGCCTGTAGACAGTGTGTGTGTGTGTGTGTGTGTGTGTGTGTGTGTGTGTGTGCGCACGCGTGTGGGAGGAGGCGGACAAAGACACAGCAAGGCAGGAGGGGCAGGAGGGACGGGAGGGACAGGAGGGACAGGAGGGGCAGGAGGGGCAGGAGGGGCAGGAGGGGTGGTCACCCACACAGGTTATTGACCGAAATGTTCATTTATAAAAGAGTAACATTGACAAAATGCTTTGTGTGTAATCCAGGGCACCTGGCCTGGTGTGAGCAGCCATCCTTGCCTAAGACCTGATAGAACTAAGGCACAGACCTGGAGGGAAGCAGGCAGAGGGTCTGAAAGCAATTATGGGATTTATTTTTGGTCGGGATTTTACAGGTAGGGTTTCTCAGCTGGAGACACAGGAAGCAATGGGATCTCTAAGAAGAATGCCCTGGGCGGGGTTCTCTCCCCACCCACCCCCACCTGTGCCCCCTGTAATGGGCTGCCTGAAAGGCAGGGAGCACACAGGGTGGAGGGCCCTGTGTCAGGGGTGGTGGGGCAGAGCAGGGCTGCTTACTACTTGCTCTGTGACATTCTGGAAAGGTTTGGGGTTAAGTAGAGAGGCTGGCCCACTCAGGACCACACTCCTCATTCCTGAACGGTCCCTGGGCAGCTTCCTCAATGCCACCACCATCCGTCTACCCAACAGCCTTTGCAGGGACACTGACGTCTCTCTGTGATGTCTGCATGCTGATTCCACCTACTGTTAGACCCACCTCCCTATCCTCGCTATACAGCCCACCCTGGCTCCTGTCCCAGACCATCCTTCAGCTCTTCCTCTACCTATAGGTGGGCTGAGCCCCTTACTGATCTGCACCCCACCCCAAAACAGAGCCCAGACTCTCCTGCATTTGCCTGGAGGCCTTAAATATTTCCCTCACTTGGTTACATTTCCTTTTTTCACCCTCTGGCTCTAACGGCCTCTTAGGAAGTGTTCACTCTGTATCTTTTATTCTATCAGTTTTAATCTTTCTATGCATGGTGTGATACTCAAGTGTAGGTGTGCCTATTTGTGAGTATGGCTCCTCACCATGAGTGTGGAGACGTGAGGCCAACCTTGGGTCAGATGTTGGTCTTTTCCCACTTTGCTCAGACAGGCAGGGTCTCTTGTTTGCCATTGCCTACTCTAGGCTAACTGGCCCTCTGGCTTCAGGGGATTCTCCTGTCTCCATCTTCTGCTCTTGATGTAGGAGTAATGAGATTGCAGACCGTGCTCTCCTGCGATTGGCTTTACATGGGTTCTAGGGATCTGAACTCAGGTCCCCACACTTGCACGGCCAGTGCTTTGCCATCTCCTGACCCATCTTCTAAGCCTGTGGCTGCTGCTTTTGAACTCACTGTCAGTGCTTCTGAGGTAAGGCTGTGCCAGTGAACAAGACCATGAACCTGGCCAAGGTGATAAAGGCTGGATGCCTGGTATGACATATATGACCCATATGATATATTGACAGCATGTATTCAACACACAGTACCACCACTCATTCGGTACCTATTTCTCATCCCTCCTTCCTTCTCATTCTTCTTATGCTAATTACTCCAGTGATGACAAGTGTGCACTTATTTCTGCAGGAAACCTGTACTCTTTTTTTTTTCTGGTAGTGCTCTGCCCACCTTCTCTGGGCATGCAGGAGCTTGAATGAGGAGCTGTGACCACATCAGCCTCTGCCTACCAGACTCCTGGGCAACAGCTTATGTTTCTTGCCCTTGTTTCCTGGCCATTTTTCTTATAGAGGGGTGACTTGCATCTTAGAGGGCAGTGGAGTTTCCCCCAGCCCACTAGGAAGCTCCGAGGAGGGCCTAGGAGAGCTCTGGTATATAATGTTAGGTCAATGCTTTATCATTCAGTGTTTTCATGGATGCCCACTGAAAACCATTAGTGCCAAGCCTGCCATTGCCCCTGCCCTCAAGTCACTGCAGGTGACTGAGTAGAGAGACCCTGGTTTTAATTACCAGAGTCTAGTTTGGAAAGGAGATGCAACTGAAGGTTAAAAACCCGGCTGAGGAGACGAATTGCCTGGTCTGAATGGAGGTTAGTCTCCTTGGATACCTGGATGTCTTTCTCTTTGGGAGGCATGCTGGGATGGAACCCAGGGCCTTGCATATACTAGGCAAGTGCTCTGTCTCCAGCCCTGCCTCAGCCCTGGTTAGGCCACCTTTAAAACACAAATCCCCACTCCCCTGTCTGCAGTCACCTGGACCCCTGTCTGCATCTTCAGCTCTCACAGTACTGCTTGAGTCCAGCGCACACGGGAGGACCAGTGGTGCCCCAGTACTGCTTGAGGCTTGAGACTGTAGAGGGACAGAACACTGCTCTGCATCCTGTTAATGAGCAACCCTTCTCAAATACCAGGTAGGCATCTCTCCGTGCCCTGCCCACGTGGAGGTTCTATTGGCTGCTGGCCCTGTACCAATACCGTGGGAGTGGCCTTGTAGGGAT
>JANHMN010000008.1:50464802-50492506 GCA_030674055.1 Rhabdomys pumilio
CTCTCTCTCTCTCTCTCTCTCTCTCTCTCTCTCTCTCTCTCTCTCTCTCTCTCTGTGAGGTCTGGTTAGGGTGGCAGGCAAACAGTATGAGAGCAGAAGATGACTGAGCAGTTTGACTTTCCTGGAACTTGATTTGTAGACCAGGCTGGCCTTGAACTCACAGAGATTTGCCTGCCTGAGTGCTGGGACTGAAAGCTTGTGCCATCACATCCAGCTTCAGGTCAGTTTCTTGAAGGCATTGGTTTTGTGGGGAGAGGGGTTTCCTTGCACTGGGAAAGAACATGGATCGGTTTTTAGAGGTCAGTGAGGTCAACTTGCTCCTGATTCTGTGCTAGCTTTTTCACTGGGTATTGGAGGTTTACGCAGACTCCTGCATTGATAGGAAATTTGTCAAGCTCCTCTCTAACTCTACTAATTTTCAGGTCATATATTTCCTAGCTATGTTATGGAGTACATATAGATTTGGAGCTGTGACATCATTCTGATAGATCAATTTCACTGCCATTAATAAGCACCGTTCTTTATCTCTGACAAAGCCAGACACATCCTTAAAGTAAGAAAGGCTGCTTCCTTCTGGTTGCCTGGCATGCTGATGTTACAGCCAGACTTGAAGCCGACACTTTGTTAAAAAAAAAAAAAAAAAAAAGCAATGCAACATGTTCAAAGAACTTGGGGCTCTGATCATTTTGGAGCTGCTACACTGTCCCTAAACTGGTCACCTCCAGCAAACTTGGAGTTTCTTTAAGCCACATGTGTAAATACGTAATTGAGCACAGCTACTTCTGCTCTGCTCTGGTAGGGAAAATAGTGAAGACAAGGCGTGTGCCAGCATACGCCAGTGTTATACCCAGATTGTGGGACCCCCTAAGAGACCATCGGGGTCCACAACTCCGATGCAAGCTTATGAGAGTCTTTATTCAAGCTCAAGCTTGGGCCATAAACCTCCCAGACACAGCAGGAGAATGGCCCTGAGATCTAGGGGAATGGGGTTTATAAAGGGAAAAACCCAAGCAAGGATTTGCGAGATTTGGCATTACATGATTGGGTAAGAGAGTTGGCCTTTAGGCTGATTGGTTCACAGCATCTGGTCAAACCACAAGAAGGCACCGCACATCTAAAGGGAGCATCTTGACCTGGGAACGACTTATGTTTTCTTGGCCCACCCTGTTATTATCGACAGGCTACAGCTGCTCTGTCTATTTTGCAACTGCCAAGAACATTTTGTGGATTTTCTCAGAACTCAAGGGAGGGGGCCACATTACTCTGAGGACAAGTTAACTTAAATGAAGTCTGGAAAACAAAATGGAGTTCATTCTGCTACTTTAATCCCGTCATTCCTCACTAGTTGCTTTGGAGGCCAATCTTGGGCTCCCAGAGGTCTGGATTTTTTCATGGTAATTTGTTGATAGTGAGACCTCATTACCATTAATTGAGTAGTTCTCAGTCTCTGTTTTATATATTGTAAAAGCTTGTTTAGACTACATGGTCTGAAGGTAAAGAGAAGTAAAAGAATGACCAAGGGTCCTGTGAGTGTGGAAATAAGAGTTGTTAACCAAGGGAAAGATCAAACAATGAGTGGTACCAACTTTCGTATTCTGGTTCTCTTTGATGCCTGTCTAGGCTTTCCCTGACCTTAGCCGATGACTCACAAATAACTCCAAAATGGCTGACGTAGAAGCAGCACTCCTCATGTAAGGTGGTATGTAACCCTCCAAGTTGCAGGGGCACTCAGTCTAATCCTGTCCTCTTCTGTAGCACCACTTCAGCTAGAGGATTTACATTGTGCTCCAGATGGGAAATGGACCTATCTGGGCACTGGATATCTTCATCTGTGTCTGCCTTTAAAGTGTTATAGTTCTTTCTCTGTAATGCCCGTGCAGCTATTCCGGTGCCAGCCCCAGCTAGTTCTGCTCCTAGAATCAATGCTAAGATCAAAGAGCTAGGCTCTCTTTTTGTCTCATAACGCCTCCCTCAGTTTGTCTTATTAAGGCTTTCTGCACTGTTGGCTCTGAATAATAGGTTACACGGGGCACTAATTAAACCAAGATACAGAGCTTATCTGGGGTAGAAGAATTAAGAACTGCCCCATTCACACAAGAGGTCAGTCCTGTTGAACAGGCCCACCATGCTTGTTCTGGGTGGGGGGTGATCTATTTGGAATGGACTAGGGGAATGGTCTGATTACAGAGGTGTTGATATGACAAGGGGACTTTTTCTAGGCAGATACCCTGTCCTGATATAGTTTGGAGGGTTAAAGTTGAACCTTCCTGAGAACACCAACATGCAGAACCCCTTTCAGAAATGTTGTATTCTGCTATTAACCCTCTGCCTTCATAAAGGGGGGTCTAACATTATAACATTATAACAATAGGAGGCGGTAAGTTTGGGCTGGGAAGCATTCAGTCTCTGGAAGGTATTTACCATCATTGACCAGAGATGATCTGCTGATTCTGGTTGTTCATGAGGGAGCTCTGGAACAGAGGGCCCCTGCGATTGGATACCTGGTGGTAAGGTAGTTGTCAGTCTAGAAGGTGCTGGGACCAATGCTGATTTAGGGGTACTAGAATCTGAGTTGTGCTGTTGACTTGCCTTCGGTCAGTCTTATTAGGAGTTTGACTATAAAGAGTGAACGTGAACAAAACTATGGAGCTGTCCCTTTGTCAGAAAATTGTGATAAGATCTTCTTTTGACAGTCCCTACCCCCCACTTCTGGTGATGGATGTTTCATCATCCCCAGGCAGCACAGTAGAACTGCTCAGGACCCCCACATTTGGAAGTTTTTGTCCACCCTGGACATATATAAAAAGTCTCCCATCGGCATTTAGGATATGAATCTTGAGGAGTCTGTTTGGTGTGGGGCCATGAGTTGTCAGCTAGCCAGCACAAATCAAATCTGTCCCAAAGTTAATTTATCTGCATCTTTAACAAGTAGTGCTTTGACCGAAATCATACCCAAGTAAGGTGGCCATCCTTCTGCCACTGGGTCCAGTTTATTTGATAAAATAAGCCACTGGCTGTCATAACCCCTTTTGTTACCCTTCCATGCTCATCAACATATAGATGGAATAGCTTAATATGTCTGGTAGCCCTAAAGCAGGAGCCGATAACATGGCCTGTTTTACCTTTTCAAAGGCCTGTTGTTTCTGAGCCCAGATAAAATCATTAGTTTCTTTGATGAGTTCATATAGAGGCCTAGCTATCTCAGCAAAGCCTGGAATCCATAGTCTGCAGAAGCCTGTGGACCCCACAAATTCTTTCACCTGTCGAGGACTCTGTTGGAGTAGAAATACTAAGAACAAGCCTCATCCTTGCTCCTGAGAGTCATCATTGGCCTTCCTCCAGGATGTAACCGAGGTAGTTGACCTTGGTCTTGCAAAGTTGTGCCTTTTTAGCTGCTGCTCAATACTCCCAATGTCCCAATGTCTTACAATCTGCAAGAATCTTTGAGTTCCTTTTTGGCAACTCTTCTTGGATTCTGGTCCAATCAGAAGATCATCTACATATTAGGAAAGGGTTGTTAGCCTGGAACTCATCCAGATACTCATGCAAGAGCTTCATCAAAGATGGCGGGTGAACTCTTGAAGTCTTGGAGAAGGCAAGTCCAGGTGAGCTGTCTGTTGATGCCTTCTTCTGGGTCATACCATTCAAAGGCAAAGTATTCCTGACTCTTAGAGGCTTAGGGTAAGCTAAAAAAGGCATCTTTTAGATGAAGGACAGAATACCATTTTTGGTCCAATGGCAATGAGTTCAGCAAAGTATAGGAGTTAGACACTGTGAGGTGTATGTCCATCACCCTGCGATGAACTTCCCATAGGTCTTAAACAAGATAGTAGTCATTAGAATTCGTTTTTTTCCACTGGTAGTAATGCAGTATTCCAAGCTGACTGACATGACTTGAGGACTCCCAGGGTCAACAGTTTACAAGTATAGCATGTGATCCCCTTCTGTGCTTCCTGGGACATGGGAGATTGGCAGGCTTGAGCCAAGTCAGCTTCTGGTTTAAGCTCAACAAATACAAGAGGTCGATGTTTTGCTAGGTTCATGCCCCCTGTTTCTGCCCATGCTTGGGGAATTTTTTTTAACCAGACATCCAAGTCTTGTTCTGGGATTACTGGTGACTTGTATAGTCTGTACTCAGTCTCAGAGGTCAGGTTAAGGGTCAAAACCTGGATTGGGTTACCTTTCTGATCCAGTAATTGGAACCCTTCAGGTTTAAAAATGAATTTGAGTTCTCATAGTTGCTAACAAATCTCTTCCCAGCAAGAGGTGGGGGTATTCAGGGATAACCATAAATAAATGGGTTACCCATCTCATTCCCAAGTCTACTGATCTTCAAGTAGTCTGTGAATATTGTTTAGTACCCGTGGCCCCTTGGACATAGGACTTTCTGGAAGACATTGACACTTTGGCCTTCTGGAGCATCAAATGTTGAGCTTCAGGATCTAACAGAAAATCGAGTGGCTTTCCCTCCACTTTAAGGGTTACCCTGGATTGGGTGAGGGGGTCAGAACCCCAAGTCCCTCAGTCTTCTTTCTCTGCAAGCCTACCTTATCCTGTGGCTTCTTCTTTGATCAGTCTTTAGCCCAATGACCTTCTTCCTTGCAATAAGCACATTGATTCTTACCTAGTGGTGGTTGGCAGCCTTTTTTAAAGATTCCTTTCCTCCAGTAATCCATTGGAGCTGGCATTTCCTTTCCCCTGTATCTAAGGCATTGTTGGCCAGAAGGACTCTGGCCAAACCTCTATTCAATGTCTTTCCTGTTTTAATCTACTTCCCTCCCCACATTTCCTCTGTTATTGAATGCCTTTTCTTCAATTTCCACTAGATCCCTCAACAACTTTTCTCCTAATATTTCTTAACTCTGTAACTTCTTCCTGATGTCTGTTGCTGACTGATTGATGAAAGCCAGGGTACAGTGCCAGAATTCTGTTTTCTCAGGGTCTATGTATGTATCACTGTGGAAAGCCTCCGTGACCCATTTGAGAAATACTACTCATCATTTCCCTGACTAACATCATAAACCTTGGTCCAATTAGTGGGCTGCCTAGTGACTGCTTTGAAATCTACCAACAGAGCCTGGCCATAGGTCTGGATATTCCCCTTATGTTCAGCCTTGTTGAAGTTCCAGTTTGGTCTCCTAAGGGGAAATCTCTCATCAATATTGGCTTGGTTTTGGGTTGGGGTGCCATTATTTCTTGGAATGTTTTTTGGAGACTCCTGGAAATGGTGCTCCCTTTCTTTAGTAGTAAAAAGAACCTGCAAAAGCTGCTGATAATCATCCCAAGTGGGCTGATGAGTAAAAAGAAGAGTATACAAGAGGTCAAAAAATCCTTAGAGTACTCAGAAAGTCAGGCATCTTGCTTCCTCTAATTATAGAGGTTGGAAGTATCAAATGGTGAGGCTGGTTCCTGTGTTGGTCTGCTGGCCCTGTTGCAGACCAACACAGAATAGTGGAGAACAGTGGAGTCTGCCTCCAGCCCTCCAGTGTCAGAGGACACAGTACACCTACTCCTTGTGCCCTGCATGGGTTCCTCTTCTGCCCACAAGGCTGGTGGTTCTGGAATGGGTGGTGGGGTTGGAGCTGGCACCTATTGTTCCCTGTCACCCTGTGGCACAGTCAGAGGAGGTATATGAGGTGGAAGGGAAAAATGAGATCCTCTAGGGTACTATTCTGTGAGATAGGTTAAAGAGGAGCTGTTGGTTTGGGAATCTCTTTCTCATCAGTCACCAGGGTCAGCACAGTTCCTACTGACAAGGAGTCATTAGCAGGGGGAAGGAGGAAAAGTTTAATCCAAGGTGGTGGGTTAGTAACTAAATCCTTTCAGACTACTATATAGGGGACTTGATCAGGATGCCCACGAGCCTTTTGAAACACTTTTTTCTTCTACTACTGACATCGTGGGGAGATGGAAGGTTCCTTCTGGTGGCTATCCAACATCAAAAGCCAGCCACTCCCAGCTGCAATAAATGGACATTTTCCCTTTCTTTACATCTACAGAGGGGCTATGAGCCTTAGCCCTAACTTCCTTAAAATGAGTCAGAATAAGATTGAGGGGGTGAGAGGCAGTCTGTACTATGGCATCCATCATAGTCTAATGAAAATATAGACCAAACAACACAAGAAACAGGATAGAAAGACAGACATGCACAAAATGGTTGCTCTGCAACTGAAAACAAAAAAAACAAATCTAAAAACTTGGACTCACAGATTGCCACTGGGAAATCAAAAATGTCATGGGGTAGAATGTGATTGACAGTAGGGCTCTCAGTCTTCCACCAAAAATTCCTCCAACTGACAAGTGGGCACTTTATGAACTATGGGGTCAAGAACATCTCCCTGACCCCCTCGGCTGTGTCTCTATAGTGTGTCCGCTCTTAGTCACTCCTTGCTGTGTATAAGAACACTTCAAGGCTTTTTTTCAAAAATGAAAGTAAGAACAGGCACAGACAATACACAGAGACACTAGACACTGGCCAACACCAGACTCTCAGGGTTGGAGGGGTATTTGGGGGATCCCAGACGAGCCCCCAAATGGTCCCTAAGAAACTACTACAACTCCGATGCAAGCAAACAAGAGTCTTTATTCAAGTTTGAGCTTGGGCCACAAACCTCCCTGACACAGCAGGATAGGAGAGGAGTCCCAAGGTCTTGGAAAATGTGGTTTACGAGGGGAAAAACCTCAAGAGGGGATTTCCAAGCTTTAGCATTACATGATTGGGTAAGAGGGTAAAGGAATGTTGGCCTTTAAGCTGATTGCTTTACAGCATCTGATCAAATAATAAAGAGAAACTACAAATCTAAAAGGAGCATCTTGACCTGGGAATAACTTACATTTTCTTGGCCCTCCCTGTTATTATTGGCTGGCCAAAGCTTCTATGCTTATTTTCAACTGCCAAGACCATTTTGTGGGTTCTCTCAGAACTCAAGGGTATGGGCCACGTTACTCTGAGGACAAGTTCACTTAAAATGAAGTCTGAAAAACAAAATAAAGTTTATTCTGCTACTTTAATTCCTTTATCAAGTACACTGTAGCTGAACTATGATCAGAGCATTATGTTGGCTGCGGCCACCAAGCAACTCATACACGTATTTGCCTATATGTTTCATTCATAACCCTCATCTTTATGACATTTGCTTATACATTTTATTTGTGTAAAATGTATAATATGTATTTTATTCACACATATGGAATATGGATATTTGCTTTTGCATTTCATTCATGTACTACCATCTATCTGCACTGGAGATACTAATCACTGGCTAATTTTGCTTTTGCTAAAGACTGTAATGATTAGGAGAAGGGGTTCTAGTGAGATCTCCCTATGTTCAGGGGGCTGTTAGCATACCCTCTTGTGTATGGGGAAGTGTATGGTGCAGGATTCAGGACTGACGGTCCATAGAGAGCAGTGGTCTCAGCATGGTCATTCCATTCATGGTCTCAGGAGCTTCAGAGTGTGTTCTGAAGTTTTCAGTGGCTAGTCCCACATTTCCCAGAGTTCTCTAGCAAGGGTAAAAATGTGCATTTGGTATTGGAGTTCAATATGGACATGATGTCAGAATGGTGTACAGGAGCCAGATTTCTACTGGGCACAGTGGGTAACTCCCTGTGCAGTCTAGAAGCAGAGATAAGGAAAAGGTGTCCTGAGAAGGAGTAAGTAGGGGAACAGAAAGCCAGGAAGAAGCTAGCAGGCAGAGGAGAAGGAGGAAGCTAGCAGGCAGAGGAGAAGGTCTGAAGGATGAGGACACATGGCTGGGTTATCAATAAGGGTGTGGGAAAGGGCAAGACAGAAGGCTTACAAATGGGCAGGGAATGGCTAGAGGGTAGGACAGAGAGTACCAGTGCTGTAAAGGAGAATTACTTGGCTCCTTGGAAGGTTCCAGAGCCCATGTACTGGCTCTGCAACCCCCAGAGTAATGGATGGGACTAGTCTCATTTGCAAACAATACTCCACCATCTTGTTCTGGTACACTTACCTCTATGTGTCCTTGTTTTCCCTAATTGGGTAGTGGGGGCAGGGTAGGGAGAGGGGAGAATTGTCATGGTATCTCAGAGCCTCAGATCCCAATAGGGTTTTGGATAGCCCCAGGCAACTCCTGGCATCCCACTGTCACCCAGCTCCCATTTCTAGGAGACAGGCTAACTACCTATGTGTGGACTTTTCATTTCTGCTCATAAGGGTTGGGAGCTAGACACCCCAAACAACTGGGAGAACAGCTGTCCCCAAGGTTGAAGGTCAAACTGTGGGAGCATGTGGGACTCCCTGGGGATGAAAGGATGAGAACATCATTTTTTTTTGAAACAGGATATCTAGTTTCATTTCTTTTCCTGTGATAAAATACCCTGACAAAAAGCAATATTGGGGAGACAGGTTTATATTAGCTTACAGTTTCTGGTTAAAGTCTACCATTGTGAGGAAGGTGGGGAAGTGAAGGCAGGAACTTCAAACAGCTAGTCACTTTACATCCACAGTCAAGAGTAGAAAGAAATGAATTTGCACACACTCATTTGCTGGCTTACTTGTGCTCAGTCTAAGTCTTCACTCTTACAGAGTTTAGGACTCTTTGACTAGGAAATGATACTACCCATAGTGGGGTGGTTCTTCCCACATCAACTAGACGAATTAAATAATTCCCAACAAACATGCTCTCAGTTCAATCCTATGTAGACAATCCTTTCTCAGGTGATTATAGATTGTGCGCAGTTGGCAATAAGGATAACCACCACATGGGGTCTTGTTATGTAGCCTAGTATGGCCTAGAATTTACAATCCTCCTGCCTCTGGCTTTCTGATGGAGGCATCACAGATATGTTTCACCATTTCCATATCAACCTCTGATGCTGAATCATAAGGAAGCATCTGAGTATGAACATGATGACTGGTCCCAGACTTCCTGTTTTAACAAGCTACAGCCCTCTTTGTCTTCTGAGAGGCCCAAAATCCTAAACAGCTTTATTCCCTGTCCACCTAGAGGCACCAAGACTCAAAGAGCTCTCAGTCCTGTAGTGGCTGTCCTAACCTTCCATTATTTGCAAGCTAGCATTGCTACATCAGAGGGCCTTAAAGATGCCATAGCAGAGGTCAGGGCTTCGGGAAAGGATTAGGTCTTTCCTGAGCCTTAGCTATTGGAGGATGCTCACAGGCTGACTCTTGCTTATCCTAGGTGGGGACTCTGCTAAGAGCCCAAGGACTGAGGTGAGACATCTGTGGCCTGGGAGATTCAGGGCCCTTTCCACTGTGCCTTGTCCTCACTGCCTATTGTGCTCAGTGGGTAACTTTAGAGTGGTTCTCAGCCTGTTGCTTGGAGATCACATGCACACCTGGGGACTCATTGACATGTAGGTGGATAACCTGTCCCAGGGTCCCAGCTCTTCAGGGTTGGAACAATACTCAGCCAGAGAGTGACCAATGACCCTGATTTTCTAGGACATCGATGCTTCTTGAAAGATGGGACTTGTGAGGCCTGGACCAGGAAAGACTTATCTCATCTGCTTCCAGATATTTCTGATGTAAGCATCTCATCTTGATTCAGAATCTTGGGAGCCATATCTAGGGACAGTCAGGTACCACCCAGGAGTGGTGGGACTCATGTAGTGTGGGCATCTCCTCTCATGGAACTCATATTTAAGACAATTTCCACCAAAATGCTAAAATCTTTTCACAGATCCCCATGGAGCAGTGGCTTCAGGCGCCTCTCCTGGGCTATGGTGTTAACAGATGAACAAAGCTGGATTCAGGGGCTGCTGAGGTCACAGGCACACCACAGGCCTTCTCAGAAAAGTAAGAGCAGATGCCTGGGTGGTGATGTCATGTTCTGGGCCATTTCTGAGGACTGGATGTATAATGTCACCAGTTGTAAGACTTGGGGACTGCTCTCTTTCTCTTCTGCAAGCCTACCCCCACCCCCATTTCCAGGAAACGAGTCTCAAAAAGCTCAGAAGATGAGAAGCCATAGATGGAGCCCAGATGGGCTTGCTGACCTGGTGAGTCAGGTATGGTTTTGACAAGGCCAAGAAACTGAGAGGGCCCTCAATAATTTCAGAGCTGAGAGATGAAGGGGTGTTTGGAAGGATCCAAAGTGATCCTTGTGTGTGTGTGTGTGTGTGTGTGTGTGTGTGTGTGTGTGTGTGTGCTTATGTGCCTGTTCTTGTGTATGTGTACCTGTGTGTGTGGGAGGGGGAGTCAGAGGACAACTTTCAGTGTTGATGCTCACTTTCCACCTTTTTTGGAGACAAGGACAGGGCCTTCTTTATAGTCTCTGGTACTCAAACGTCTGGCAACTCTCTTGGTTCTGTCTCCCATTTTCCAGTAGGACTGAGCTGAGATTACAGACTCACATACTATTTTCTGTTTCCTTTTTTTACGTGGGTTCTGGGGATTTGTACTCAGGTCTTCAGGCTTTCACAGCAAGGCCCTTTTCTCTACAGAACCGTTTTTCCAGTCTGTCTGCTTCATTGAGAACTGAAGCCAAGCCCTAGACAGCAGGAGGAGCCAGAGGTCATGTTGTGGCTTAGTGGTCTACAGAAGACCCTCACTCCTGATGGGCAGTTCTGACTGAGGAGGGAAGCTAAGCTGAGGGGCCCTGTGTGTCCCTAATTTGCTGTTCAGTCCCCTGGTGGGATGCTGACAGTGTGTCTTGACCTGTCCCTTGCAGCTCTAATTTTTGTTTTGATTCCTTCAGCTTGATGATCTCATGTGAGAGGTAAGATCATGGTGTCTGTCCTGGGCACAGACTGCACTTGAGTTTGGAGGAAGCAGCAGCCCCCTGAGTCAAGAAAGCCACCATGGCCATTCATACACTACAAAGGAACCAGCCGATGCTCACAGAACCTTCAGGATGGAGTCACTTCCTTGCTCCTGACTGCCTAAGCTGGAGACTTGGAATCCTCTGGTTGTGAACTCCACAGTGAGGCACGTAGGCATGTGCTTGAGTCTCTGGGGAGGTACCACTTTGTCAGCTTGTTGATGTTAGCTACTGCATACACGTGGAAGGATGTGGGCCACTGTTTGGATCAGATTAAGGGTTGATTGCTAACTATAGAGTCTCGTGGATGGTGCTGTAGGTGGACCTTGAATTAAGATCCTGGCAGTAAGAATTCTTAATCTCTATGTCCTCAGAGATGTTTTCCTAAGGACAGGATGGGACTTTTTTGGGCCTCATTTGCAGCACCTACGTGTGTTATATGTGGGGATCCACCCCCTGCCCTGTTTTTAGCTATGTGCTCCCATCAGGTTCCACATGAATACACACACACACACACACACATACACACATACATGTACACATACACATGCAGACATAATATACACATACATGCATACACTGTACACACATCACACACACTCACACATGTGTACGTAAGTACACATACATGTGTATAGAAGCATACATGCACACACATATACACATGTATGCACACATGTGAGTACATATATGTACTCATGCACGCACAGTCTCCTCAGGTTCCGTTTGTTGTCACTTTCTGCTAAGTGGTTCTGACTTTTTTTTTTTTCTTTAAAAAATTGCAGTCTGATCTTTGAAACGGGAACTCCACAGCACATATGACAAGTGTCAGTGAGTAAACAAACACAACAGCAGCACTAATCATTGGGTGTGAGCACCAGTTGTCACCTCTAGCACTGTGATCATTGGCAAGCTGAATGGCCTCCAGGGCCTCAGCGTCCTGCTTTGTAAATTGGAGATGGTGCTGGGCCAATTCTGTCTCCTTTCTGGGTAGTTTTGAGGATTAAATGGACTGGAGAGTTTGCAAGAACTTTATGTACTGCAATGTTCAAGGCATGATTGAATCCAGATCTTGTAGGCCTTCACAAATAAAGGACAGAGGAATGTTGGGGAACCTTACTATTACGATAGCAGTCCCCCATGATCAGATGGCTTTCTGAGCTGGATGCAAAGGGGGGAGCCTTCCTTTCTCAGTGGGGCTTCCCTGTCTCTGAAGAGTGTCTCTCAACACAGGTTGCTGGCCTTGTCTGAACAGCCACCTTGTACAGAGCTCTCTGCAAGGCTGCACAACTCAGCACACATGTCCCACTCTGGCTTCCTGCCCACGTGATAGTTAGGTGCTGTGCTATAAGCAATCAGCCCTTCCTGCTTGCTTGATGCCATGACCAATCAGCCCTTTCCACCCGTACCCCTAAAAACGCCCATTTATACCCTTGAAACAATAAAGTAGACTCATCTCGCCGCAGTCTCTGGGGGATATTCTGCCATGCTCACAGCTGTCCAAACCCTATTCTCTGCTTCTGCCCGCTTTCTCTTCTCAGGATGGTGGCCAGCAGCCTCCAGGGAGAAAGTAGGGACACAGTGGAAAGTGGGTGGTGCGTCAACTTTCTGTTGCTGTGACCAAATGCCAGGGAAAAGTCAACTTAAAGGAGGAAAGGTTAATTTTAGCTCATGGTTTCAGGAGTTTTCATACACACAGCTGCTAGGCCCTGTCACTCTGGGTCTCTGGTGAAGCAGATTATTCTAGTGGAAGGGGGCACAGGTCTATTGACCTTATGGTGGCCAGGAAACACAGTGTAGGGACAGGGTCTCAATAGCCCCTTCAAGGACACACCCCAGTGACCTAACTTTCTTATATTAGACTCCACCTCTTAAAGGTATCACCCCCTCCCAATAACGCCAGCTTGAGGGTTGAGACTTCTCACAGGCCTTCGGGGTACATTTTAGATTCCAGTTACACATTTGGGTTACCCCGAATAACATACTATCTGTGTCTGCCAGCTGGGAATGCAGTCCAGGTCCTCTCTTCCTGTGTCCACCTTGTTTACTAGTGCCTCTGACTAAATGGTTGCTAGAGAGACCCTGCTCCCAGCCGAGTATTATCATTCCCTTGCAAGAAGCCAAGACCTTTATTTAATGAAGTGCTCTGGTATGGACAGGAAAGTCATTTTAAAACAAATAGGAAGATAGCAGTGATGGCTTCCAACCTGGCAGCAGGAAGCACATTCTACCCGTGCTGCAGCCTGGGTGATTTACAGTCAGGGCTCCAGCAGGTGGCACCCACATGGCCTTGAACATCACAGTGGGCATGAGGTCATCAAGTGCAGATGGTGACATCTATCTCAGTGTTTATGTCACCTTCCCCAACCCCTGTGACTCAAGGAGACTTAAGGATACCTAGCCTCTGGCCCCACTCCTGTGCACAGCTTTCTCTGTGATGCCAAGCTGCAGTTTTCCTGTGTATTGGACTACAAGGACAGCCTCTTTTACTGAGTCAGGCAAAAGTATCTTCCCTTTCAAGTGCTTTGATCATGGTTATCTCAGATCATTTCTGCATCCTGGATGGAGGTGCCCAGCAGCAGTCACTGCTGCGTGTGTCACACATGACACACTGAGTGTGACTTGGAGTCCATCATAAGTAAATCTCTCTAAGGCTCACAGGCACCCTATGAGACGGCCATCAAAACCATCTCTTGCCAAAGATGTAGAAAAAGCAGCTGAGGTCAGACAGGGGCCACACAATTAGCAAGCTGAGGGTATTCAGGCAGTTTTAGCAGGTGACATGTTTCTGTATTCTCACCCAATATCCTGTTTACTCCTATTGTGTCTGGGACAATACCAGTGATACCTATTGTCTTGCTATTGTATTTATCTTTAATGTTCTGTTCACTTAAAAAAAATGTCCTAGGTGGATGCTAAACATAGCCTCATCACTACGATGTCATGCCATCTGTCTGCAATCTCCCATACTCCACAAGCCTCTATATCTTCCAACTCCATCTTTTCCACCTTGGTGGGTTTCTCCAACTGTGTGTTGCTCTAAAATCCATGGCCATCAAGTCCCCTTGGGAAGCCCAAGCTGCAACCCTGTCTTCAGTGCTCCTGGTGGTAAGCCTTCAGGGTCCCAGACTTGCCCTGCTTTTGCTGTGGGTACAGCTTAAAGACTGTCACAAAGACCATATAGAGAGGATTCAGGAACTGTGTAGAAAGACAAGGAGAGCTAGGCATCTGTCTCAGTCTCCAGAACTGTAAAAGACACACGACTGCCACCACGACACCATTGGGAGCTGGAGCCTTCCCTAAAAATCTTATTCAGAAAGTCTTGAGGCAGGCAATGAACATTTGTGTCCAGCTGGTGCTGGTGTGGCTGGTCTCGGCACACACAGTGCCTTTTGCATGACAGGGGAAGAAATGAGACTGTGTAATCAGGATCTGTAGTGACTGTGCAGTGGAGCTGCTGACCCATCCTGGACTGCTACCTGGAAGACAATTTATTTTTCAAGCTACTGTCCTGCTGCGTTCTGGTTCAGCAGCTCAGCATTGTTATTCTCACTGGATTGCTTCTCTGGGAGCCAGAGTCTTCTCTGGTTAATGTCTCTCTCAGAGAAGAAGAAATGAAATTCTGCTGTAGCTCTGCCTCTGGATGAGGGGAATCTGACCTCCATTAGAAAGAACGACAGCTGGTGTGAGCTCAGGTTCAATGTTGTATCTACTCACTGTGCTCCCTGTATCTCTGGCCTCCCATGTGCTCCCAGGTCCTGTCTCCCTCTAGTTATTCTATAAGGTATCACTTTTCGTGTTGCTATGATAAAATACATGAGTAAAGCAATGTAAGGAAGACAGGGTTATTTTGTTTCAAAGTTTGAAGGATAGACTCCATCAG
This sequence comes from Rhabdomys pumilio, assembly GCA_030674055.1. Taxonomy (NCBI): domain Eukaryota; kingdom Metazoa; phylum Chordata; class Mammalia; order Rodentia; family Muridae; genus Rhabdomys; species Rhabdomys pumilio. The sequence goes on from JANHMN010000008.1 coordinate 50,479,431, forward strand.
GGTTGGGAAAGACATGGTGGCAGAAGTACCAGGTGGTTGGTCACACTGTATCCATAATTGAGAGAGAGAGAGAGATAGAGAGAGAGATAGAGAGAGAGAGAGAGAGAGAGAGAGAGAGAGAGAGAGAGATATGCTGGTGTTCAGCTGGCCTCCATTTTCTTTTTCCTTTCATTTATTCAGTCCAGGACTTAAGCCTATTGGATGGTGAAGCTCACATTAAAGGGTGAATTTTCCCCTCATCAGTTAAACCTTTCTGGAAGCATCCTCAAAGGCACATCCAGAGGTGAGTCTCCTAGGTGAGTCTAAGTCCAGCCACATTGACAAGAAAGATTAATCTTTCTTTGTTTTTGGCCACTTAGGTCTGAGGTCATTCCCTCACCCACAGATTCTGAACTCTCTACTGTCTGATGAATACTTCTCCATAGTTCCCAAAGTCACTTCTAATTGCTAAGGAAGGAGGTGGCTTTTCAGCATTCTTTACGGAAGCCAGGCACTGGCCCACATTTATTTCCCAAGCTCTCCCTTCTTTTTGTGTGTATGCTGGGCATGGGACCCAGACCTTCATGATACTGGACATGCAGGTAAGCCACGGAGTCATAACCCCAACCACATCTTCCTTCTGAAACACCCTCACTGGTGACCTGTGATACGGCCTGTGATGGTTTGAATGAGAATGGTCCCCATAGGATCTTACGTTTGAATGCTTTTTCATCAAGGAGTGACACTGTTTGAGAAGGATTATAAGAATTAAGAGGTGTGGCCTTATTCGTGAAAATGTGTCATCACTGGAGGTGTGCTTTAAGGTTTCAGAAGCCAATATGGGCCCAGTGTGTGACTGATGCCTTCTACCTTTACATCAGGATGTACAAGTATTAGATAGATATACAGATCTCCCTGGTGCCTGTCTGGATGCTGCCATACTCCCTGCCATGATGATAATGGACTAAGGCCCTGAAATTGTAAGCCAGCCTCAATTAAACACTTCATTTTATGAGTTGCTGTCTCTTCACAGCAATAGATCGGTGGGTAAGAGACAGGCTCACTGGCTTCATGGTCTCATTCTGTTTTGATTCCTCTTGAGTGTCTCCAATGAGCCGTAATTGCCATGATTGGAAGATGGCCCCAAAGACTGCGTATTAGAAGCTTAATCCTCAATACAGCAGAGAGAGAGAGAGAGAGAGAGAGAGAGAGAGAGAGAGAGAGAACCAGATAAGAGCCCATTAATGGCACTCACAGGGTGACCTAATTGTCTCCTGTGGTTTGTTATGAAACAAGATTGGGCTTCCTCTTGCTCACTGTCCCTCACCTCCTCTTACTCTTCTGTCTGCAGCCTGAGAGGACACGGAGTGAAGGCCCCCTCCAGAAGTCATGTGATGCTCTTGAACCTTCTACCTTCAAGGACCATGACTAAATATAGTTCTGTTCAGGGAAACTTAGGAACAGCTATCAGAGCCTGCTGAGATCCAGGCTCATTCAGGGCCACAACCCATTCAAAATAAAGTTATTAGTTTCCCTGCTCTCTCTCTCTCTCTCTCTCTCTCTCTCTCTCTCTCTCTCTCTTTCTCTCAGGCCTTTTCTTGAAGGGACCCTCTACCTGCCATCCAATGTCATCCCTTGTCCTTAAATCCCAGTGCCTTCTTTATATCCTTCTCAGTGAGTATCTTGGGAATCTGACCTTTCCCTTCCTTTTACTGCCTTGTCTCGGGCTTCTCCTCACTTAGCACTGAGTAGTTATTTATGTATCAGTTTCCCCTGAGATTAGATAATTAGTCTATTAATTCACTGGATGTCTAAGATCCCCATATGTGTACACACACGCTAGGTGGTAGAGACAGAAAAGGATGAAAAGAATTAATGAGGCCGTCCCTGACCTCCAAACTCTCAGTGATGGGGCAACAGGCAGAGTAATATCACTTTATCAGAGTATATGAAGTACACGGCCAAGATGTACTGGCAGGGGTGCTGAAGAGAGAGCTGGATAAGGGTGAATGCCAGGCTCAAGGCTTTGACCTGGATTTCATAAGCAGTGGGGTCTAGAGATAGGAATTACAGGCACCACTTAGAAGATTAATTTAAACTCAAGCGGCTGTCAGAGTCTGAGGCTGGGGAATGAACATTCATTTAAAAGAAGTCTGAAAATACAGTTATCTGAAGGAACCATCAGGCATATATTAACTGATGTCCTGTGCCTCTGTTAGACAGAGCAGAGAGCCCACGAGGGACCACTCAGCAACTGCATCGGTCCCTGGCAACTGGTCCAGGCTGGCAACTGCATGTTCAGATCCAACTAGGGAAGCAGATGAAATTTAGGGTGAGAAACCATCCTTGACACCCACCTACAGAAACTTCTGCACAGCAGGCTGAATTTGCACATCTGGAGCTTCAACCACACTCTTGAGAAAGTTTAGGGCCTTGCCTCATATTCTGAGAATGACTGACAAACCTAGCCTACTTGTACTGAAGACAGAGCCTATGCTCTCCCCATTCAGAGATGTGCATACATGGTAACTTCCCCACTGTCTGTGCAGAAAGAAGCTAGATCTCCTTGGAAGAAAGGTTACTCTTTTCCTCATGCAGGATAGGTACCATTCACAGCCCATAACTGCAGGAGCTGCTTGCTCCTTTCCTTAGCTGAAGGGTAGGAGGTGTTGCTCCTGGACCCAGGAGAGTGGAGAGGCTGAGGGAATTCCTTGCTTCAAAGGATTACCAAAAAAAGGGTACTCTTTATGGGGCCCAGCTTGGAAGTCCATTGGCTTCAAGGCAGGATGGGGGTGGGTAAGCAGAGGCCCAGGAGTCAGGGATTCCCTCTATTTCCTACTGGGTGACAGTAATTGAGGTGTTATCTACCCCTTTCTGTGCCTCAGTTTCTTCATCTGTACTGGACAGAGTTGGTGTTCTGGAAGTATGTTCTCCCAAATGACTTTTTCAGTAGACTTCTATATACAGAACTGTGTCAAGCATTCTTCCTGCTGAAAGAGGGGTGTTGAGCACCCCTCCAGGTTAAGTTTTTCTTATCACTGTCTCCTCCTCCCAATGTACCCAAAAGCTGGGACCACACCACAACCTCAGCTCTAGGGTTCTGAGATCATGCCTTTTAATTCTTTAATGAGTATTATCATTGCACAGTTGTCCAAGGTCAAATGATTCCAGGAACAGCAGGAACTGAAGGGCCCTATGAGGTCCCCTGAGAAGACCTGAGAAGATGGTCCAGCTGCTGAAGATCTCTGGGCTCCAGCCACCCCCACCTCACCCATTTTCATCGTGATCAAATCCACACAATATAAAATTTACCATGGTAACCATTTTAACAGATGCAATTCCGTGACATTAAATACGTTCATAATGTATTTACCTCTCACCCTTTACACTTCTAGAACTTTCTCATCACCCAAGATGGAAACCCCGCACACTGAAATATTCACTTCTCTGCCCCTCCCATGGCCTCTGGAGACCTCTACTCTGCTTCCTGACTGTGATTTTCTTTCAAGTATTTCCTATCTTCAAGGTCCCTATGTCCTCTGCTCTGTTGCATCTGGCTTCTCTTACCACAATATTTTCAGGACACTTCTGGGCAGCTACCCCCTGTGCTCAGACCTCAGCTTAGACCCCAGCATCAGTGTGCTGGGGATTGGTGCTGGTTCACTTCCATCCCCCAAAAGCAGCTCCTGGATGGACCCACGCAATTGCCACAGCTTTCTGGGCCCAATCCTCGGCTGAGGGCACTGAGTGGTTTGGCTGCTGGGGCCTCAAGCTATGAGTCCATGTGACTACAACATGGTAGCTGTTGCACACCTTTCCAGCTGTCTCAGAAGCACTCCATCAAGCACAGAGTCCACACTGAAGCATCAGAAGCAGGTGTGCCCTGTTGTCCACTCACACCCTGCAGCAGGTGATAACACTTGGAAGAGATTTGCCAGATCCAGAATTCCCCCAGTTTCAGCACAGCAGTAAGGGGTTCCCAGTCTCTCCATCCTATGCACTTGGGGAGGAGGAAAGATGCTCCCACAGGCTTTCATTATGTGTACTCATAGCCTGCTGGCTGTGAACCAGATGGGCACACACTCCCTGCTGCATGATGGGCATTGGACAAAAGTGCTCCAGTGATGCAGACTTTCTTCCCAGATGGGGATTCTCACAATTTCTCCTTTGCTTTCCAAATAATGTCTGTCTTATGTCTGGAATAAGGCACCATGGATTAGTGGTTAGTCCAAAGACCATTCCTTCCTAGGAGGTGTGTGTGTGTGTGTGTGTGTGTGTGTGTGTGTGTGTATGTATGTGTGTGTGACTTTGTTGTCATGTGAAAAATACTGTATCTGATCATCCAGGTTCCAAGGGATTCCATAGAACCAAAGTTTGGAAGGCTCCCTCACCTGAGGTTAAGGGCCACTGACACTCTTTTCCTTTTAGGGGCAACAGACAAGCCTGCCCATCCCAAAGATAATGGCCATGTCTCACGTACAAGGCCAGACCTGGAAGGTTCAGAGTCACTGCCAGAGGCAGGGTTTCATCTGCAGCCAGGGATGCCAGGTGTCCAGCCTCCTGGCTGGGTTTGCTGTCTCCCCACAACACAGATGCGTAAGACAGAATGTCTGTGCTGTGGATGTGAGAACAGTCTTGTGTCTAAATTTCAATCTGGGTGTTCACTTTGGGACTCAGATGTGAAACTGCTGATGCCACTCACTGAGGCGAGCATGGAAGCTGCTGAGGCTCCCAGTAAATAAACCATGGTGTTCCATCTCAAGTCGTTGGAAACATATTTTCTAAGAACTTGATAACTCCTAGGAAAAGAGTTTGAATCTTCCCCTTGCAGGTAAGCCAAGAACACAGATACTTGTCTTTTTAAAAGACATTTGACTTTTCTGGATAAGAAAATAACACATTCTCCTGGACACTGGCCAAAATGGCCACAGTGTTACCCCAACTCTGCCCCAAGGAGAGAGACATGGTGTTGCCTAATTAGTCCCCTGATTTTGTTCAACTCACCATCTCTGTATCATCGTTACCCATTGATTCTAAGGTTGAGGAAATTACCTATATGTCCCAGGTGGGGAAGAAACCCCGTTTATCTTTTCGTTCACTAACTTGTGGGAGACACTTATTGGTTGGTGTAGGGGTTCAAATATAACTTCTAAACTCCTCTGAAATAATTCACTTGGGTAGAGAGTCTCTTCTCTTCCCCACATGGAAAAGATAGATTCCTGTCCTCCAAAACTGTAGTTTCTGAGTCATTTATATGAGAATCTGAGTATCCTTAGTACTGAACAAGAAACATACAGAGTGAGAATAACCCAGCAAGGCAATTTCTTTCTGTAAAAAGAGTGTGTTATGACTCAAACTAGGCTAGTGAGTGCACCTGTCCAAGATGCCTTCTGTCTTTTCTCCCTAAAGCGGGTGGTGTGTGTGTGTCATCCCACTAGGGGGAGCGTCAAGGGGAAAAGTGTGACAACGTTTCTCACATGTACAGTCCTCATAGCCCTACAGAGTCAGTGTTTGTGTACTTGACTGGTTTTGTGGTTTTATTGCCTTTTGTCTTTTGAGACAAGAGCTTCCTACATAGCAGAGGCTGGCTCTCAATTCTTCTGCTTCATCCAGAGGGCTGAGATTATAATCTATCTCATAGATGCTTCATTTCTATGTCTGACACCCAGAGGCACTGTTCCCTAGATTGGACCATGGCTTGCATGTGGAATGCTCCACAGGCCCATGCGTCTGAACACTTGGTGCCCAGATGATGGCGCTGTTTGAAAGATTGTAGAACCCTGAAAGAATGTAGCAAAGGTAGGCCACTGGGAGAGGACCTTTGAGGGTTATAGCCTAGCCAGGCTTCTTGCCTGAGCTCTTTACTTCCTTGATTGTGCTTTTTGTCAGGGACAGGATCCAGTCTGCAGTTAAGACTCCATAGTCATGATGCTTTGCTTTGAAGCGTGAGTAGCATGGGCCTCTCTTCCCTTGGGTCTCACCTGTCAAATATTTCATACAGTGATTAGAAAAGTATTTGAAACACGGGCAATGACAACGTGGCTTCTCCGTGCTTAATTGGCACTGTTTTTTCTGGACTGCTGCCTATTCTAGTCCTTTCTATGTTACAAAGGGGGCGCTGCTTTCCCTGACACCCCCACCCCTACCCAGCCCACTCTACTATTGGTACTTGCTCTCTAAGAACTTTCGTAGAATTTCAGGTTTACTGGAATTGGAAGCCCTCAGGCTCCTGTGCTGGTGGCCACTTACCTGTGCTTTCCCTCCCTCCCTGTGCTTCTGCTCACACTCCTGTCTCAGGGCTCTGCTCACACTTCCTCTTCTCACAGGGGAGTCCTCATCTTCTAGAAAGCCTGCTGCTCTATGGCTCTGCATGCCCACAAATCACCCCTAAACTGAAATTATGTGGTACTTTTTCACGACCCCCTTCTCTGCTCATCTTTTCTTTAACCCAAAGAACATTCCTCTTATCTGCTCGGCTTTGGTACAAAAATGAGCGTGGTCAGACAGTGAGCAAAGGTCCTGGAGACCAAGAGCAAGAAGTTTTGTTCTCTGTCTATTTCAAACCTCAGACCACATGTACAATGCTCACGCCCATCTCTACCCTTTATTGTTTTCTCCTGGAGGCTTGCTATGATGCCCAGGCTGCCCTTGAATTTCAGTATTCCTGCTGCTTCAACCTTCTGACTAGCTGAGACTATAGATATGTGCCACTGCACCGGGCTTTCTTCTGGGCCATTTATGTATTTTCTTGTGCATGTACATATGTTCTAGTGACATTGAGGATTGAACTTATGCTTTGTGAATTCTCAGCAGGCAACCTCCCCCTCCACCCTGCAACACACACACACCACACAACACAAATGCAAATGATGAAACTTCTGTCATGTTCCTATTCTGCTTTAAGGCTCTGTTCTGCCCAAACCGGGACACCACCTGCCTTAGTTAGGGTCACTACTGCTGTGCTAAAACACCATGACCTAAGCAACTTGGGTAGAAAAGGTTTGTTTGACTTATACTTCCACACTGCTGTTCATCACTGAAGGAAGTCAGGAACGGTATTCAAACAGGGTTGGCACCTGGAGGCAGGAGCTGGTGCAGAGGCCATGGAGGAGTGCTGCTTACTGGTTTGCTCACATAGCTTCCTCATCCTGCTCTCTTACTGAATCTAGGACCACCAGCCCAGGAATATAACACAATCCACCTTGGATTGCGTCCTCCTTCACTAATAATTAATTAATAAAATGTCTGGTGGCCAGAAGATTTTGGAGGCATTTTCTCAATTCCTTCCTTTCAGATGACTCTAGCTTGTGTCAAGTTGGCACAACACTAGCCAGAACACCCTCTTAAATTATGACCCCCAACGAAAGACAAATTACGGGTCCAGGGAATTTCATGGCCATGCTCACAAGGTCATGAGCTCAGAAGGGCCCTGAGCTGGGATCTTGGCTCTGCTGTTGGCAACTTGAAATGCTTAACAATGTTGCTTTTGGACTTGTGTTTTATGAGTGAAACCCAATGGTCCAGCGGGACACTCATCATGAGAAAGGGACACATTTGCACACATCCCACCCCTCTCATGTGCCACGAGCCCAGGATTCCAAGAGTCTACAGAAGATAAGGTGTTCCATTGCAATTGTTCTGAGACTCTGAGCTGGAACTGAAACTGCATCCAATGCACACGGCATCCTGAGAAGCAGGTTGTTATGCCCTGTCTTCCTCATGTACTGTTTCCTGCAAGAGCCTGACAGGGCCACAGTTCTCCTCAGTCCTTCCTTCCTCCTCAGGAGCACAAGGTTGGAAGCTGCCACTGGCTGTGTCTATAGAAAGAGCTACAGCTGGACCTGTTCCGTGCATTGCTATCCTTTCAGTAAGAGCAAAGCGCACCCATGACCTGTGCACTGTGGGATTTTGGGTGATTCCATACAATTTAAATGCTTCCATGTTTGCTTTTTAAAGTGGGAATTGCATGGTCGAAAGCTTAGTGGCAGAAGTCATGCTGGTCACTTAAAATCAATCTTTTCTTTACTCAGAATGTCATTTAGTGTGAGGAAATAAAAAAATAATGAGCCAAGAGAGAACAAGGAAGGAAGGAAGGGCTGTAGGTTTCTGTGCTCTTACTGGTGTCTCCTGAACAATAAGTTTTTTGTCTGTGTTTCCATGCTGAACTGGGTCCTCCAAATTATATGGTGGTTCTGATTGGTGGTAGAATCCTTCCCAGGACACATTGTAGGTTACGACTGGCAGTCTCTCTGAAATGTCCAGGCCATGAGTGGATATTTACTCTCTGTTAGCCAAACTTTCTACTAGTTGGCAGGACTAAAAGAATCAATCATCCTATCCCATCTTTAGCTGATTCTGGGGGGACACGCATTCAAAGCCAGGGAAGGGGGGTAGTAGTTTCCAAGTGCCAGGAGACTGATGCTCATCCATCTGAGGCAGCTCTGAGAGGGATACCTCACTGCAATATTTCAAGAACACTTGGAGAAATGGAGTCTCTTATTTGCCTAACAGATTTCACAGTCTGACAGAATTTTTTTCCATTCCTGAAGGCTTCAGACATACTGGAGAATTGCTGCCCCTGAACCAACATTTGCTTTTCTTCTCTGTAAACATCTTTGAACCTGCTCTGTTAGCGAAGGGCCTAAACTGATTGTTTAAAATGAAACTGGTATAGCATAGAAGAGGCAACAAAATACACAATTAAACCACCAGGTACTGGGTCTTTAAGTTTTTAAAAACTAAAACAAATATCTTGTGTATGTTAAAAATCAAGTAACAAAGGTCTTTTAAAACATGAAGTCACATCGGGTAGGGTTCAGAACCTCTGAGGAGTCATCCTAGAGCCTCGCTGAAAGGGGAGCCTGCTCGCTGCCTCAGGTCACAGCAGGGATCAGCCCAGAGATGTCTGTCTCACATTTCCAGAACCCTCTATAATATTCCCAGTTCTTGGAGATCATACACTTTCGAGAGGGGCTGTGGAAAAGGTTGATTGAGGTGTTGGACGGTGGATGTGCTTGGAGAATAATCAGTGTCTTAATTATTGTTGTACTGCTGCGAAGAGACACTATGACCAAGGCAACTCTTATAAAGAAAGTGTTTACCTGGGGGAGGGCTTCTCTTTCTTTCTTTCTTTCTTTCTTTCTTTCTTTCTTTCTTTTTTCTTTTTCTTTTCTTTCTTTCTTTTTTTTTTTTTTTTTACATTTTTAGACAATTTTAGAGGCTTAGTTCGTGATCATCATACAGGAAGCAGACTAGTATGGTGCTGGAGTAGAAACTGAGAGGTTTACATCCTGATCCTCACACGACAGACAGAGAAAGAGAGAGAGACACGGGACCTGGTATAGGCCTTTGAAATCTCAAAGCCACCCCCAGTGATATGTCTCCTCCAACAAAGCCACACTACCTCATCTCCAAATCCTTCCCAACAGACCCACTAACCGTACCATAGGCAGGGACCAGGGGAGACATCCCAATGGGAAACAGAGGCTGCTCTGTGCATAATTCGCAGGACGCTGCCATTCCCACGTGAGCCACAGTGTTCAGTATCTGCTTGCTACACAGCTATCTTCCATCTATTTCACTGAGGTCCTCAGACACATGGGACATTCACACTGTCCTCAGCCATTCCCACACCTCACTAGAAGAGATCACTTCCCGGATCTACGGAGAGGAAAATGAAAGCGCAGTGAGGTCAGGGGACTCTTGGACGGTGGTCACGCAGGCAGAAAGGCAAAGCTGAGGCAGGCCTGCCTATCTGCACTTCAGTGTGGCTGGGCCTGTTAGTGTCACGTGGTTTCCACCCTGTTATTTTTTTCATCTCTTCATGGGAGTGAGGTTAATATCACTGACTAGAGCTTAGGGGGGAACAGTAGTGTCTTCATGGACTCCTTAAGACCTGCAAGTGCCAGGCTCATGGCAGACGTTTGGCGAATCCATGGAATACACATACACTATACATGTCGCCTCCTCCCCAGTTTTATCTGCCTTGTATGTGGTATTTTATCAGGACCCGGGAGCCCACAAGGGTTAGCCAGACCAGAACCAGGTATAAGCAGCAAAGCTGGTAGCCCAGAGGAATTTATGGAGTATCCCTGTTCTCTTTGCTCAACTCTTTTGCTCTCTCAAACCACCCAGAATGAAAGAAAGGCCTCAAGGACCTGGCTGACACAGCAGCCAAGATCAGAATGGTACTTGGAGATGCCCTGATGTTGATTGTTGACCAATGGTAAGCAGAGCCACAGACTGAATCCTAGATAATAATACTTAACTCTGTGTTTCTAGGTCCCCAAACCCAGGGCTCTTTCCTTCCTCAAACATTAACTAAATAGTTACTGTGATGAAGTCTCTGTGACAGGTGACAGTTAAGGGTCACAGCTACCTAACCATATCTTGGTGTTGGGTGCTGTCTGCGTATCAATGCTGAAACCCTCCCACCTCCTTACTCTGGCCCAGGACTGCACTTGGGTCTAAAGTCACTGTGCTACAAAAGGCAGGGTTCTGTAGGAAGCAAACTTCCCCACTTTCTACTTTTCTGGGGAGCAGACTGTAGGGGGTCCTATAGCTAAAAGCAAGATGGCAGATCAAATTACCTACATTCTTCTGAAAGTGTGCTTTCTGCAGCGGTAAGAGGCTCAGAGTATTTGAAGACCATCAAAGCCTGGGGTTTTTTTTTTGTTTGTTTGTTTGTTTGTTGTTTGTTTGTTTTGTTTTGCTTTGTTTTTTTTTTCTCTGTGCCTCAGAAGATATTTAAACAGAAACTATGGGAGGCCTGTCGGTAGTTTCCATATTTCCAACCAAGAGTCCAGACACAGGCTCCAGAAGACACCCCTCTTGTTTTGAGTGTAAGGGCTCCCTCTACCACCACTGAGCAAGCAGATGCCGACCACCAGGACATTCCCAAGCTACCAGATAGCACTTGTGTTCCAGTACTTAAAGCCCCATCCCAGGCACCCCCACATTGTTCCTCCAACCGTGTAGGAGACATGTAGGACCTGGTTAGTGGCTCCACTGTGTACAATAAGCCATGGAGCTCTGATAACCCTCCTGGGATACAGTGCTGTGACATAGTCATGGCAGTTAAATTCCCTGCTAAGTTCTGGTCTAAGCTCAGGCTGCTAAACTCCACCAGCTGTTTTCATAATGATTCATCAGTTAAACACAGACCATCTACTCTGGCTCAATTCTAGCCTCTTCCTCTCCCCAAGACCCTTTGATACTGTAACTCTACACCCTGGAGTGCACTTAGGAATTTTTTAGAAATTGGCTCTTCCTTTGGTACACCCTCCAACTTCCTGCCTCAATATGTGCCACTCGTTGGCTTCTGGTTGCTTCTTCCTGTGCTTTCTGCCATCTAAGCCCAAGTTAAGATGCCAATCAGTCTTCCTCTTCCCTACTTTACAGCTAGTTCACACATGAGAGCACTGCATATAATACAAAACCACGACATCCCAAAATCTTCCTCACTCTCTTCAACACAAGAAGCAAAGCTCATAGACACAGGTGACAAGGCCTGCCTAACTCAGTTTCCACTAATACACAGCAGGGCCGGGTGGATAGCCCAGCCTGAGAAGACTGACTGCCTGGGAACAACCTCCCAGTGTCCTAGACACAGCAGCTGCCAGCAGCTAGCAGACCCTGCTTTGCATGGGGTCCTACACCAAGGACTTGGCATCTTGCCTCCACTAACAAACAAGAGATAGCCCCTGGCATTTGGGGTTAACAAAGAGGGGCATTTTGGGGAGGGCCAGTCATGTACAGGGCACTCTATCTGGCCCAGGCTATCAAAGCTGGGCGTGTAAGTTAGTGGCAATCCAGTGAAGAAAAGGCAAGGCAGATATTCAGAGTAATACCGACCCCACCCCCACCCCGCTGAGCACAGTACGACACCCACACGAGCACCCACAGCGGGATCCTGCCCCATTCTCACTCAAGGGCAACTTTCTTGGCCACCGAGCCGTTTTTGGGTCGTGATGGGGATGGGCAGCTGAGTTGGAGGAGCCATGCCAGGATAGCCACTCAGCTTGGTGCTTGATGCCAATCCCACCGGCACCCCCGCCGCCACCACCTGCACTTACCGGGCCACAACCGCCAGGCTAGATGCAGGGATCGGGAATCCGGCGCAGTGACTGTGGTGGTCCTGGCCACAGTCGCCCGTCCCACCCTGCGCTCCCTGCCCACTGGCCCGCGGTGGCTGCTGGCCGCCCCTCTCACTCAGACTGGGGGACGCGCCCACAGGCCCGGGGCGGGCGGGACCGGGGCTGCTCTTTGTTTGGAGCTGGCTTTTTTTTTTTTCCACCCAATTCAGAGCACTCGGAGCTCTCAGTCCTGGCAGTTGTGCAGAAGTAGCTCCAGAAAACTTGTGAGGAGGGGGTGGGGCGGAGGAGGAGGAGGAGGAGAGGCGGATGAGGCGGATGGCCTTCCATCCCTGTCCCACCCACTCATCAGTAATCACTGTCCCAGACTTAGATTTGCCCTCATGAAGTGGGGGGAAGTCCCGGGAAGTGAATCCCTGACGGTTCCTCGGGATGTAGGGACAAGCCTCCCACTTCTGTCCTCACTCCAGAGTCACAGGACCCATTTTTATCAAACTCCTGTAGGTCATCTTTTTTTTTTTCCCCTCCTGTCCTTAGAACCAAAGAAAAGCCAGATCCCTTTCTGTCCTGGAACACAGTGGAAGGGCAGACAGCCAAGGCTCAGTCTCTGCCAGTGGGTGAGGGTGAAGAGTTGCTGACCCCCTACTGCCGGGGTGAGAACCCTGTGTGATTTACCAAGAGGAACAGCCACACTCGGCCAAGCCTTGACTGCAGTGCGCAAAGCTTGCTAGCTTATTAATTTTTCTTGCTATGCCACAATACCTGACAAGAGAAACTTAAGGAAGGGTTTGTTCTGCCTCATAATGTGAGGGTTCAGGGGATCACAGACTGAATGGCACAGCCACCAGAGAAGGGGTGGCTGGTCACAGTGTGTCTGCCTGAAGGAGGCAGAAGGAAGAAATACTGGTGTGCAGTTTGCTTGCTTTGTTTTGTGTTTCTTTGTTATTCAGATTCTCGTGTGTGTGTGTGTGTGTGTGTGTGTGTGTGTGTGTGTGTGTGTGTGTG
>JANHMN010000008.1:50492516-50535690 GCA_030674055.1 Rhabdomys pumilio
GTGTGTGTGTGTGTGTGTGTGTGTGTGTGTGTGTGTGTGTGTGTGTGAAAGGTATTGGTGTCACACACAATCCCTCAGTGAAACCTTTCTGAAAACATCCTCACAGACACACCCAAAGGTGTGTTTCCTGGGAGATTCTAAATCCAGTGAAGCTGACTACTCAGTCACAGGAAGCAGGGAAAGCACAGGGTTCCTGCCTCCTGAGGCCAGGGTGCTAGCACCCCAGCTGGCTGCTAATCATGGGACTGCCTTTTGGATGTGTTTTGTCTCCTTCAGAACTCATCCTGAGATTTGGTGCCTAGGGTTCAGGGCCATGAGACCTTTCAGAGCCCTTGAGTGGTGAGGGCTCACACAACAGGGTTAATTTCTCTGGGAAGTGAGCTTTGTGTTCCTGCAGTGGACAGGTTACCTCAGAGAGTGGGTTGTTTTTATTTCATTTTTATTTGTGTGTATGTCCATGTGTGTGGATGTGTTCCTGTGTGAACAGATGTGTGAGTGTGTTCATGTATATGCAGATGTGTACAGGCCAGAGGTTATCATATAACGTGGGGTTGCCCCTGATTTCTGGAAGGAATACCTTCTCTCTTTCCCTTGCTACTGTGCCCTAACACAGTATGAGGCCCTCGTCAGACATGGCTGTCCATTTTTTTTTTCTTTGACCTGCAGAACATGGTCCATAGACTTTATTTATTTATATGTCAGTCTCAGGTAGTTTGTTGAAGCAATTGAAGATGAACTAAGAAAGTGGGATGGAGGGGCTTAGAGGCGATCATGGCTGTAATCTCTCTGAGGTGAACTGGGGATGCAGGTGGTGAAAGGAAAAGACACAGCAGAGAGTCTACAGAACTGCAGAAGGAGGAGCCTGTGAAGAGGGGACCAGGGGCAGCAAGAGGAAGGGACCTGGTGTGAGGGAGGGAGCTGGGAGTGTGAGGAAGGTACCTGAGGTGTGAGGGAGGGACCTGAGGTGTGAGGGAGGGACCTAGGGTGTGTGCTGGAAACTTTGAAAATCTGTAGGAGAGCCTGAAGTGGGCAAAGCTGAGTTCATTGGGAGAGCCAACAGGGCTTGAGATGACTCTGAGGAAGGTTTCCAGCCAATATGTGGAAAAGCAATTCTAGAAGTCTTAGGAGAGGGTTGGAAGGGAGAGATGGACTGAAGGGAAGAGGTGAGGTAGAAGCAGTGTAGAAAATGAGGACCAGACAGGGCTACGGATAGAGCCCAGGTCTAAGGAAGAGATGGAACTGAGAAAAGAAACTAACACCATCAACAGAGACCACAAGGAAGGCTGCAGGGTCACAGACCTTGGGCAAAGAGGAAGGATCAATGTCACCCCGTTATTCAGGAAGAGCAATGAGGAGGGTGCCCAAGAATACAGGGATTGTCTTGGAAATTAGGAAACTTTTGGAGACTTTGAGAATTATTACTTAGTGGCAGCTTGTCTAAGCCAGATGGTCATTCGTCATGGTTCAGATCTTAAACATCTCCCAGTGGCTTGAGCGTTGGAGGTTTGGTCCTAAACTGTGGTGCTGTTGGGAGCTGTAGAACCTTTAGTAGATGGGCCAAGCAGGTCTTTACAGCACTGGGGCAGAGCCTTACAGGGGATTTTGGAACTTTGGATTCCTCCCCTTTCTCTCTTTGCTTCCTGGCTGCTGGGAAGAACACTTTGGTGTTCTGGTCTGCCTCAAGCCCACAGCAATGTTGCCAAGCAACTGTGAACCAAGAGCTTTGAGGCCATGAGCCAAGGAAACCTCCAAGTCCTTTATAGCAGGTATTCCACCACAGTGATGCAAAGCGGGTTGACACACTAGACCCAGCAGGAGGAACTTATGGATCCTGGACCCACACAACTAATGCAGGGCTCATAAAGGGGAGTCTCTTGGTTCTGTTCTAGAAGGCTCTGAAGGCCACTCCAGGCCCATAGCTTCCCAAAGAAAACCCCAATTCAAAACCATTCTCTGCCTAACCCTGTTTACTTCTGTCTTAAGATGTTGTGCCAGAAGTACCTTCCAGTGGACCCCTGCATGCAAATCTTCATCTGTTGCACAGTGTGGCAAGTATAGATAAGGTCTTAGCTTATTTTCTGTTGCTGTAACAAAATACTCAAGACAAGGTTACATTAAAAAAAAAAGGTTTAACTCATGGTTCTGCAGGCTGGAGGCCAAATATAGTTAGGTTTCATCTCTGTGGCTTTTGGCTATAGGGTCACAGGGGAAGGGTTAATGGTATAAAGACCAGAGCAAGGCTTGGGCTTGACTCAAATGAGGGAATTCCAAGAAGCAGTGATGGTCATAAAGGGTCAGAGAAGCTGCCAGTAAAATCCAAGGCATACAGGACTGGAGAGAGGCTTCAGTGGTTAAGAGCTCTGGCTGCTCTTCCAGGGGATCCTGTCCTACTTTCAGCACCCACATGATGGCCCACAACCACCTGTAATTCCAGTCATGGGGATACAGTGTCTTCTTCTGGCCTCCACAGGCACTGGCATGCATGTGGTACAGACATGTATGCAGGGAAAACACTCAGACACATGAAAATAAATACATAAATAAATGCAAGGCAGAGTGGACAGTAAAGAGAAGGGGTACCAAAAAGAGGATGGGAAAATTTCAGGGGCCATGTGGGGAAGTAGAGAAGGGTGGGGTAGGCTGGAGAAGTGGGGGTGTGGGGTAAGGATGAAGGGGGTTGGTACTCATCAGAGTTATTAATAGATAACAGTAATTGGGAGAGAGAAGACCAGAAAACGCCCTGGAGAATCGGTTAATGACCCTGGACACCAGGACATTAGGAAACATCTGGGTTAGCATATTCCTTCTCCAGTAATATCTCTACTGACATTAAATATCTGGAACAACAAGAGCAACAACAAACAACAATAAAAACTCCAATAATATGTAAGTTGAATGTTCCCAGGAGTCATATTTAAACATATGAAGGTAGAGGGGAGGGGAGGGGAAGGGAGGGGAGGGGAGGGAAGGGGAAGGGAGGGGAAGAGTAGTGGTAAAGTTTACAGACCCTCAGACATTGGGAAATGTCACCGGGAGAGGGTCTGTTGCATGGCCTGGTGGGTATTGCTAATGTCTAAGTTTGTTTTCTGTTGCTGTCACACAATACCTGAGACTGGGTAATTTTCTTTTGAAAAGAGGTTTATTAACTCACGGTTTTAGTGACAGAAGTCCAGGATGATGTTGTTGTATTTGCTTGCCCCTTTGATAGAATAAGGCTGAAAGGGGGCGGGACCTGTGAAAGAGAAATGGGTAGAGCAAGGCAGACACAGTAGCATTGTGCTCTCAAAGAAATGAACTCAGTTGTCAAGAAAGACCAAGTCCCTCTTAAAGGCCCTTCCTGAGAGCTCCATGCAGCCATCAGATTTCAACCAGAGTTGTGGAAAACTGTGTTCAAACCGTGGGTGCCCATTAACAAAAAGCACATTTTAATAATGTGAAGAGAGAAACCTTCAAAATGCTCGCACCACACACAAAAAGTCAAGTATTGGGGGTGCTGAATGGGTGGGTTAATTGGCTTTTATCAAGCCATCCCACGCTGCATTAAAAATCATAACATCCCCCTCTAGTCCATAAAAACACACAGCTGTGATTTGTCTGTGCAAATTCAACAGGTAAAACACCAGGTGGAATTCGTTTTAGTGATGTGTTTTATTTAATGTGATGCATTTAAAAGAGTATCAGTTCAAATGCGTTAATATAAAAATGAATAGTGCGGTCATTTACACTCTGGCTTACTCTGTGTCCCCATTTTTGTGTGCACTGGTTGCAGGAGAGGGTGGTGTTGGGGAGGGAATGCAGGGTTTCAGGTGTGCTGCTGGACAGTGTGGGTCCACCAACGGTAGCCCCAGCCCTTGGCGTATCAACTGTTTGCATATACTGTGTATCTGAGTGCAGATACTGGGTTCACCAGAGCTCTATGCAGATCGCAGAGCAATCTGAAAGCAGAGTGGACTGACACTCAGAGGCTTTACAGTTATGGAATCAAATACTGAGTTTTTACATTAAAGTTTAAGTTGCATGAAAAAATAAAAGACATTGAACCAACCAACCAAACAAACAAACAAACTCCCCCAAAACCAACAACCAACAAACCAAACTAAATCCCCCTCCCAAAAAAAGTTTGTTCTTGACTTCCATTCAGCACCTACTTTTTGCACTCTGAGCATCCCAGTTGGCCTTGAATTTCGGATCCTCCTTCCCCATTGCTCCAGTGCTGGGATTCCACACATATGTACTTGGGTCTTAACACATCTGGAGAGTTTAACAGCTGCATGTGCCTAAGGTACGTGGTATCAGAACGGGCAGGCATAGAACACGAAAGAGCTCCCCTGCCCCCAAGGCAGCAGCGAGGAATGTAGCCTGCACTTGTCGGCTCTCTGAGTACATGTTTGTTAAAGCACTCACAGGTCAGGAACTGTACATCTTGCATTTCTCACCCTGGAGCATCAGCCTGTCTCTCAGAACCTTTTCCAATCACTGCCTAGGAGACTTGCAAGGCAAAGGTTTCCTTGACAACCCAACTCCAGCCCGGCTGCCAGCCTTGCTTGGTTAAGCTTGCTCCTGTGGCCCCTGAATTGCTCTGTGTAAGACTGTGCTCAGCCATTATAGGAGAAACCAGTCATGCTCCTGGAGGCAGTGGCAACAATGCAAACACACACCACAGACAACTTGCGTGTCTTAGTGTTTTCTCCTGACCTCGTAGAGCAGAAACTGGCCTTGGTTTCTTCATCCACAGTAGACATGGGGTTTGATTGCTGCTTGTCGGCAACTTCCTCTCTTCAAGGAAGACTGGGGATGATCAGCTCCTAGCTGTCAATCAGTGTCTACCAGCCTGTGTTTGACCGTGAACTTGGAAGCTGAAGCTATTCAGTTTTCTACCTATGCCTAATGCTTAGTGTGTAAAGAAATGGTGGTGGAGTGCAGCCTCGTGGCGCTGGTGTAGTTCCCAGGAGAGGGATGTTCCTGAAGAAGTTGGAGCTGCTCTGAGGTGCGCTTCCGTGACACCAGGAGAATTAATCGCACTAATCAGTACCTGAAATAATTATTGATTTTCATTAGCAGTATGAAGAACACTGCGCAAGGGTCTGATTTCTCGTTTGCTTTCTTGGCATTCCACATGAAAGACCTCCCAGTCTGCTTTCCCCGTCCTGAGAATATTCTTTAAAGCAAAACATAGAGAAACACATGTAGACACAGCAAACAAGACAGCTAAGCAAATGTATAAATAACAAGCAACACGATGCTTAAATGCATGCAGCTGTGAGTTTTGGGAATGCTCACCCCTTCCTAGCTTCTCTAGGGAGCCCCCATAGCCTGCAACTGGGGTGCAAGCTTTCTGCATCAAGGGTCACATGCCTGAGAGGGAGGAGGAGGGAGAGGGAGGGGAGGGGAGGGGAGGGGAGGGGAGGGAGGGAGAAAGGGATGGACGGAAGCTTTTGTGTAAACCCTGCAAATTTTCCTGGAACTTTGTGCTACATAACATTTTATATGATTTTTTTTTAAAGAAAGGTTTTCAAAAATATTTTAAAATGTATTCACTGCTGGTTAATTTATATATGAAAACAATGTTTTTAAGTCATTTTGAGCAACATCTGCCTATGTGCATCGCAGGAGATATGATCGATATAAAAGGTTGAAGAAGTCCTTGGACATTTTAGATTATCACTGTGTCATCTGAGAAAACATCCTTTTAATGGTAAGTCATATTATAAATCTCACCTGGTTGGCAACTTATGAAGTATTTTTTTCAAATAAATTCTTAAAAATGGAAAGAGAGAGAAATGAGTTGGTTTTGTTGTTAGACACAAAGATGTGTGTGGTGTGTTTGTGTCTGTGTGTGTACTATATATGAGTGTATATATATATATATATATATATATATATATTATATATAAATATATACATATAATATATATATATATAATCTACTGATGATCACTCATTATTAGAAATAAAGCTATCTGCTGAAAAAATTAAATATGACTAAAAGAATTATAACTGAGTTACATAAATGCAAAAATTGCTAAAAGAAAAACAGTCCACAGTGCCTAAAAATCTCACTTTTATTCCAAGGAGAGTCAGACACGGGAGAAAGAGGAGAGAACAGAAAAACACCACAGACAGGAAGTTCAATGTGTGAACCAAATAAATCCCAATATACCAATACCCAAGATTAAAACGACTCCAGGTCTGATTAGGTAATGCATTAGCTTTTCTCCTCTTGCTGTAACAACATGCCAGAGAAGCTGACATGTTTGGAGCCACAGGACAGAGAGCAAGCACAGGCAAGTCACAGCCGAGAGTCCTTTATCCGTTAGGCAAACTCCACTATACCTTCAACGGCGATACAGCAACAACGGCTGCACAAGCTGACAAAACATGACTGAAGGTTTCAGGGGCACACTGTCCACTTGAGCAGCCATTAGCCATGTAGCCTGGTCAGTAGCTGGCCGCCATGTTGCTGATCACACTAGAATGAGTGCCGGTTGGTTTGTGCCCTAGGGGTAGAATACACAGCAAATGTCTACAAATTGGGAGAAGTTTTAAGATTTTCATTAATATTTTAAAATATTGATCACCCAATCAAAAGGTCTTAATTTAGGTGTGAGTAGAGTAAGACCTATTCGAATTAATCTTGCCATTTTCTTTTTTTAATGGAGTGTGAATGGTTGCTAGAGATCAAAAACCAAGACTGATCACATTGCTCTTTTGCCCAGCAGCGAGGAAGCAGGTTTAAATCGGCACAAAGTGAGAAATGAGGAAATTGTATAGAAGAACATTTTTCACTTGGATTTTTACACATTTTTCCTCTGAGTAACATTTGTAAATTGATCCATTACCTGACCATAAGACCATCTCAAAAATGTCTAAAATAGCTCTTACAAAGGCTGTGGTATATAACCACAATGCTTTTTCTCAGGCCAAATGAACCTTCCTGGTGTGTGTTCAAGGACTGTTGCCCTCCACGGTGGCTTTGGGGACGGGCCTCTTCAAGGCAAAGTCTGTGGCCTGACCTTGAAGGTCAGGCTCTGCCTCTCTTGGGGACCAAGTTATCTTAGGTTTGCCACTGTCTTGTGTCTCCAACTCACATGGTTTGATGCTGCTTTTGAAGACCCCTCAGCAGAGTAAATTATAGCAGATGAGCCTGGGAAGAACCTGTCTGTGGATTTCGTCATTGTTATGAGAACTGGGCGGGGCAGCACTGGTGGCCGGCCCATGTGTTCTGCCTTATCCAGTTAAAGATACTGAGTTCAAGGCTTTTCCTTCCAATTCAAACTTGGGGGTTTCCTGACACTATTTTCTTGTGAAGTTTACTCATGTTTTGGCTGGAGTTTTTCCCCCTCATTAATCTAATATTACTTTCTAAGTAGCCAATATTAATATTTACAGTCTGAAGCAGCATCCTTCCATCATTTCCAGCTGTAATACACATTTATTCTTTTTAAAAACAGTTCATTTTTATCTTTAAGTATGTGTCTTTATGAGTGTATGTCGCATGAATGCAGTACCTATAGAGGCCAGAAGAGGGCACTGGATCCCCTGGAGCAGAAGTTACAAATTGCTATGAGCTGCCTGACAAGTGTGTTGGGAATTCGAACCCTGTCTCCCTGGAAGAGCAGAAAGTGCTCTTAACCACTAAACCTTCTCTTCAGCCTCTACCCGTTTATTTCTTTTCCATAATATAATCTCTGTTCTGTGACAAGATGCTGA
This sequence comes from Rhabdomys pumilio, assembly GCA_030674055.1. NCBI lineage: Eukaryota > Metazoa > Chordata > Mammalia > Rodentia > Muridae > Rhabdomys > Rhabdomys pumilio. The sequence continues at coordinate 50,500,227 of JANHMN010000008.1, forward strand.
TTTGGGCATTGATCTTAGAACCAGTCACCTTACCTAATAACAGATTCACAAAGCAGTAAGCCTTGCTGTATCATCAAGAACAATGCAGAACACATTGACAGTCAGTGAGTGACACAGTAACTCAGAAGAACTGCATGGCTGCAAGAGATTTTTTTTTCTTTAAATCATAGAATCCTCTCATGACAAGCAAGAATTTTTGGAATTTCACCTAAAATGGGACTGTCCTGTTGCTGTGATGAGACACCATGACCAAGAAAGAAAGCATTTAATTGGGGGCTGGCTTACAGTTTCAGAGGCTCAGTCTATTATCATCATGGTGGTGGTACACATGGTGTCCGGAGAAGTAGCCAAGAGCTACATCCTGATCTACAGGCAGCAAGGAGGCGGCGGGGCTGTGGGTTTGAAAAGCCCACCCCAGTGGCATACCTCCTCCAACAAGACCACACCTCCTAATCCTTCTAATCCTTTCAAACAATTCTACTCCCTGGTGACTAAGCATTCAAATATATGAGCCTACCAGTGTTATTTTTATTCAAACCAGTACAGGGGTTTTGAAAAACTTAATCTACTCCCCCTTTCTTAACTTTCCCCCTCTTCCTTTCTTAACCAAATTTTCTACCAAGGTCCCTGGTCTCAACTATAAGTGATGGGCATATGGCCACAGAGTCACTTAACAATGCTCCAGGCTCAGATGTACCCAGAACGCCACTGACTGTTTTGAAATTTCTGATAATTTTGAGCAAAAATTTCCATTTTGTCATTTTAACCCACGTTGTAACAACTGGGTAGCTAGTCCTGAATAAAGGCTGTGTCCTGATACAGCTTCCAAACACTTAGCTGGCATCATGCCTTCTTTATCTCAGTGACAAGCTGAAGGTGAGAGCTACAGTGTGAGCTAACACAAGCCCAGACTGGTAAGGATGTTGGCTGAGTCTGAGAAGGAGTGTGATCAGAGCCACACTCACAGGTGCTCATTTATGAGATATCCTGCTTGTCACATCTGCTTGTTCTTGTGGCCATAGGTTCCTGTCCTGGGTATGCCTCAGCAGGGCTGCTCAGAACACAAAACACATCCTTTTTCCCCTGTTTGTCTAGCTGGCTCCTGTGTCTAGAAATACCCTTATGCTCTGTCTACATGGTCAGTTCTCTTTGACCTTTTGTGTGTGTGTGTGTGTGTGTGTGTGTGTGTGTGAGAGAGAGAGAGAGAGAGAGAGAGAGAGAGAGAGAGAGACAGAGACAGAGACAGAGAGACAGAGACAGAGAGAGACAGAGAGACAGAGAGAGACAGAGAGACAAAGGAGAGGGAGGAGGAGGAAGAAGAGGAGGAGGAAGAAAAGCAGAAAGAAGAGGGGGAGGAAGAGGGAAGGAGGAGGGGGAGGAGGAGAGGGAAGAGGAGGAAAAAGAAGGGGAGGAGGAGGAGAGGAAGGGGAGGAAGAAGAGGGGAGGGGGAGAAGGAGGGGGAAGGAGGAGAAAGAGGAGAAGGAGGAGGAGGATGGAGGAGAGCGAGTACATGCACGCCATGGTGTACACGTGGAGGTCAGAGAACAATTTTGGTTATTGTCTCCCATCTTGAAGCAGGCTCCTTTCTTTGGGCTTTGACTGTGTGTTCCAGGCCAGCTGCCCCATGACCTTCTGAGGGTTCTTCTGTCTCAGTCTCCTGTCTCCTCATAGGAGTCCGGGTGTCATGAATGCTCACTCACACTATGTTCAGCTCTGTGTGGGTTCCTGGGATTTGTGCTCCTGTCCTTATGCTTGCCCAGTGTTTTCCCATAGTTCCACCTCACTGCTTCAGTAGGAAGGGGTCTCATAGAGACTGTAAGATGCCTGCCTGACATATTCCTTATTCTTCTGGCTGTTTTTAATATGTGCTTGTGTCTCTCACATGCTTCATTTTCTTATGTCCCAATCAAGTCAGCTCCCCTAGATTTCCTCCACATTTGGCTCTGTGCCCCACTGAGCCACCACCACTTAACATACACTGCATCAGGGCAAAATTACGGCTGAGACCTTGACTGAAATGTAGCCAGCCCCTGTGCTCAGGGTCGGTTGTACAGGTTGTTAACTGCACGAGGGCTCTGAGTCACAGAAGTACTGTGTTTAATAGGTAGTACTGGCGCTTGGTAGGCTATTGCCCCTGGACTACATCTACCCACAAGTGGCATCCTCCCCTGATTTGTACAGGAGTGGCTCTGACTCTGGGCACTCTGGGACCACATCAGGTCAGTAGGGAACTGATGCAGAGCAAAGCCTGGATTCTATTCATCTTTCTTTCTCCTTTCAGTCCAGTGTTGGCTGGTAATGGGATGGCAAATGTGGAATGAATTAGAGACTGCTCAGGCAGGCTCTGCTAAAACACTGCAGCGTGACTTGGCTGTTGTTGAAAGGCGTTTCCCTGTCTGGTCTGCTGGCTCCTAAACATGATGTCCAGCACACTGATAGGATGTGGGAGATTACGACTGTCCTTTCCACTCCTGCTCCAGCCCACCCAAGTCGTACATAGCCCTGGATCCTTCATATCTGTGAAGAAGTTCCCAGAAATCCACAGCACCGTGCCAAGCTCTCGGGTGGGCATCCTTCTCAAGGTTGTTGTATATTGTGTGAGAGGCTGGGGCTGCTGCATGGACTTATTCTTTATCAAATCTTCGGACTGTGGATCCCTGCTGCCTCTGTTACACACAGGGATGAGCACAGCTTCAGAACTGAGGCCTGTTCTCACTGAAGTAACTACATAGCCGACAGGAAGCAGGAGTGTGAGGCTGCTTGCGTACATCTGGGAGAATTAGGAAGCAGAGGGTGACAAACAGTGGTATTCATCTGATTTCTTACCCTCCTTTATTTAATCCAGGACCCGACACCATGGAGAGGCACCTTCTGCATTCAGGGTGGGTCTTCCCTTATCAGGAAACCTGTAAATACTCCCACAGACTTACCCAAGGGTGTGTTTCCTAGATGTCTCTTAATCTAGTCAAGTTGATCATGAAGACCAAGCACCAGAAGCATCCACTAAGCATTTGGAAATCTTAGTGACAGTAAGTTGATGGAGAGGCCATTTATAATCCAAAAACAAGAGACTGAAGGAGAAAGGTGACAACAGTTGTCAGCCAGTGATCAAATGGCAGCCAGCAGCCAGCAGCCAGCAGACGGCAGCTATTTAGGGTTGCCAACCCCTTACCACCCATGACTAAGTTTGGTGGTCAGTGCTACTTGTCAACTTGACAGAACCTATAATCTCCTGGGAGACAGACTGCAGGGTAGGATTGCCTTGCTCACACTAGTCGATGTGAGAAGACCCATCTTGACTGTGGGTGGGACATAAGCTGTGTGGTGGAGACGGCGAGCAGGGTAGATGCTAAGGCCCATTTTTCCTCTGTCCCTGGCTATCAGTGTGATGAGACCAGCATGCTTAAGCTCCTGCTTCTGAGGTACCCATGATCTGGCAGGTAGTAACCTGGAATGAGCTAGAAGAAACCCTGGCCCCCTTAAGTTGCTTTTGTCAGGGTAGTCTACTGTAGAACCAGGAGAGAAGCTGACACGCTATGTGCTTTCCTTTCCTGGTTTTCTTCTGGTCATTGCAGCTCCCTTTACACATCTGGACCTGTTTTCCAGGTCTGTTTTCTGAGACGGGCAAGCAGAGGACCAGAAGACTAGCCAATGGCAGCGGTTTGTCTCCTTCCCACCCTGAAGTGCCAAGAACCTCCTCGCCTTCTCTCTAAAGGCATCATATGGTATCGTTTAGATGGTCCTGATAAGCAGAACTTTCTGGATGGAGACTGGGGGTGAGGGAGGGTCAATAGAGGGAGAGGACTGCAGAGGAGGCAGGGGGTTCTGAGGGTCAAGTATAGCAAGCAGAAGCCAAATTCACCCACTTCCTTCAGCTCCAGAAATCTCGCTGTATGGCTCATCTCCTCCCGTGTGGTTTGAGGTCTTGATGGAGACAAGGTGGGGCTGGCACCCAGGCTTTACAAGGAAGTCCTGGAGACCTGTGCACATGGGGTCTGGTAGAGCCACAGCACAGGGGCTGGAGGTTTATGTCAAGGCTAGGGATCTTCGGTCCTGCTCTCTTTGTCTCTTTGCTCTTATCGGCCTGGGAGTCAGCTTTTCTGCTGGGGGACCTTACAAGGACATCTGCACAGGAAGGACTCTGGAGCTTGCTTAGAGATTCTAGGAATGTGGATTTCCTTGTAATTCATAGATAAAAGAATCCAAGCCTTCTGGGAGTGATTATACAGATCATAAATGCAATGTAACTCACTGTGAAATTCAAACCAGGGCTTCTACGCTGTTACTTGTCTTCGACCCAGGACATCAGAACATTTCTGTCTCCTATCCGTTCCTTCACTAGGGATGCCTCCTACCCACAGTCTGTATCAAGAATCACAAGTCATAGGGTTTAGTCACAAAGGACTAAGAAGAAGGATAACTGTGAAAGAATGTGAGCCCTGGGCAATTATTCCTTTGGTAGACAGATGGGAGAGGAGAAAAATGTGTGGTAGGACATGAGCCGTCATGGTGGCCCTGGGCTATTGACATGAGCTATCATGGTGGCCCTGGGCTCTCATAAAGCCTCCCCAGAGGCTCTACCCCACCCTTGTGGTTTAAGAAGGATCATCTTAATTACTTTCCCCTGTATTTTCCAATTGCTTACTTTAATTCTTATTATCAAACTTAAAGATTTATTTTTATTTAATCATGTGTATATATACATATATGTAAGTATATGTGTATGTATGTATGTGTGTGTGTATATGTACTTATGCATGTATGTATTAGTTACATTTCTGTTGCTGTGATAAGACACCAAGTCCAAGGCAACTTGCAGAACAAAGGGTTTATTTGGGCTTATGGTTCCAGAGGGATGAGACTGCCTGGAAGCAAGCTGTACATGGGTACCAGAGCAGCAAGTTGAGGGACAGCTGGAATCTTAGATTGAAAGCACTGAGCAAAGGGAACAAACTGGAAATGGTGTGCGTCTTTAGATTCTAGAAGCCTGCCCACAATGAATGCTTCCTCTAAGAAGGTCACATCTTCTAAATCTCACCAAATAGTTTCACAACTGGGGACCAAGTGTTTAAACAGATGAGCCTATGGGGGGATAATTTCCTTTCTTCCTTCTTCCTTCCTTTCTTCTTTCCTTCCTTCCTTCCTTTCTTCCTTCTTTCCTTCCTTTCTTTCTTTTTTTTTTCTTTTTGGTTTTTTGAGACAAGGTTTCTCTGTGTAGCCCTGGCTGTCCTGGAACTCAGTCTGTAGACCAGGCTGGCCTTGAACTCAGGAATCCGCCTGCCTCTTCCTCCCAACTGCTGGGATTAAAGGCGTGTACCACCACTGCCCAGCAGATAATTTCATTCAAAACACCACAGTTTGTGTTATGTGCATTGGGGGAGAGGTGCCAAGGGAAGCCAGAGAGAGCAAGGTTCCCCAGGAGCTAGAGTTACAGGTAGTAGTTGTGAACTACCCAATGTGAGTGTTGAGAATTGAACTTGAGTCCTTGAAAGAGCATCCAGCACTGAGCCAACTCTTTAGCCCCTTATTACTTATTTTTTACTGCTATTTTGGACATTCCTTTTCCTTGTTTGATGTGTACCTAAGCCACAAGGTTGCCATGTCTACAATGGCAGGAAGCACATTGGTCCTAACAGTGCCTGCTACACAATTCGCTCAACATGTACTTTATTCCAAGAAGCCAAGGTGGAGGTTTTTCCCCCAGTTTTTCTCTTTTGAGACAGAGTCTTCTATGTAACCCAGGCTGGCCTCCAACTTGTGATCTTCCTCGCTTCTGAATCTCAAGTGCTGGGGACCCACCTGGTTGAATTTTGTGTGTGTGTGTGTGTGTGTGTGTGTGTGTGTGTGTGTCTGTCTGTCTGTCTGTCTGTCTGTCTGTCATTTATCTAATCTTGATGATCAGTTTGAAAAATGATATAAACCAAAATAGCACTGACTACTGTGGTAGCTAATACTGTCAATTGACAAGACCCATCTAGAATCAACTATTTGGGGTTATTTGGATCAGGTTAGCCTTTGCTGGCAGGCTGCCTGGTCATCTTGGTTAGGTTAAATGAGGTGGAAGACCCCTCTAAGGCAGGGTGGCATCATTCCCCCAGTGTGAGTCCCACACTTCAGAAAATGGGGAAGGCTATCTGGGTGTGGACACAGTGTGATCAGTTTCCCCAAACTCCGCCCTCAGGAATTTCCCACCAGGATGAACTGTTTTCCCAACTGTGAGCTGAAATGAACCCTTTGTCTCTTAAATGGCTTCTTGTCTGGTGGCTTATAGTGATGAACATGTGTCATGTGTAATATGTATATACTGAACACGTGTTATGTGTAAGTGCTCACTGGGTACAAGTTTAAACCCAATATAAACACGTGAATGGGGTTCACAAATGATCCAGACTGTGGGTTACCGAAAAATGAATATATTTCTCAAGGAGCACAAGTTGATAAGTTTATTTATTTCTCGTATTCACTTCACCTCATAGTTAAGGACCAAGTTGAGGACATAGTGGTTTGTAGTTTAAAGTTTGTTTTACAGTTTGTAGATAATGATACTAACGGTGCTTTGCCATTTTCTACTTTCTCAGGGCCTCCGAGTCTTACTCTTCCCTTTGATGGCCTGGGATCTTATGGAATCTGGCCTTAGAGGCCACCCAATGTGGCCCCTCTACCACACATGAGGCCAGCCTTCCCCGAGGACCAGGGGCTCTGGGGTGGCCGGATCTGTAGTTTTTCTCTATTTCCCATGTCACCATAACAACCTTCCTACCAGATGCTGATGTTGGAGGAGATGCCTGCAATTAAATAGATATATATATAAATTTTTTTGGCCTAAAACTGAGAACTAAAAACAAAACAATACTTTTGGAGGCAGGAAGACTCCAGACAGGCTGGTGTCTCTGCTCCTTGCTTACTGGCTAGATGACTTGACCATTTTCCCAGTTTCAATAAGATCCAGCTTTGACATATGGGATGCAAAGATCCTGCTCACAGATCCATGTGAGTTAGTGCATGTGAAGTGGGGAGCTGCCAACTCCCTTCCTATTGTCTTAGCTTGAGTCACATCCCAGAAGTGGCCCAATGCCTGGGTTCCCTATGCCAGCTCACAGACTGTTCCCTATGAAGTTGGCAGAGGTGGGTAGCTTCAGGACCTGCGGCCACCACAGGGCTGAGGTGGGAGCTAGGCTCCTCTTGGTAGAAGAAAGTCATGGCAACTCATCGGTGAGGAAAGCCAAACAGTTTTGACTTATTTTGCCCTGCCCCCGACTCTTCTAGTACAAAAGACTTGAGAAGTGGTTCTGCACAACTGGAGAGTGGAGAAGGATGCTTCTGGTCCCTTCCTGGTAAAAGTCATTTGGTTTGTTGGCTTACCCTGCCCTCCTTGGCACAGATCATGTGCAGTTATGTTTGTTATGGCTTTTCATTGAGCACCCGCTGTGTGCCACAGTGTACTAGAGATTTAAAAGACCACGACAGACATGTTAGATTGGCCCACTCTGTCTTTCTCCCTTTCCTTCCTACTAAAATGCTTATTTTATATTGTGTTTTGCAGTGTTGGATAGAACTCACAGCTGTGTCCATGGTAGGGAAGCAATCTACTAGTGAAACAACACCTTCCACACTACACTCCTTGCCTTCCCCTTTGACACAGCCTAGAAATATGTGCTGTAAAGTTTCCAGCACTCTGTTGGTGGTCCCATGATATAGTTCTGGATAAGCAAAAATTTATAAAAAGCATTTTTTTCCTAACTAAAAAGAGAAAGCTTTGAGAAGACTAGACCCTGATTTACGTTTCTGCCTTTCTCCTCCTGTCTGTGATACAGATGTGATGCCTTGGCAGGCACCAGCCGCTTTGCAAACACACGGCAAGGCACTCCGTCAGGCAGGCTAGGGATGGAGAAAACGGAAGATTCGGTCTAGCTCCTGGTGCGATCCTGGTTGTCATAGGAAACACAATCCGTATTGTGAGGTGTTTCCCTAATGTGGTCACACAGGTTAGGAAGGAGAACTGAGCTTTGTGGGGGAGGGGAGCAGCTCACTTGTTACATGGCTTTCCTACTCACATATGACCTACATGCCAGGGCTAAGGGATCGGATGAATGACCCAACAGTCAGTCACACTATTACCCCTGACCCCTCCTCAGGAGGATGCATCCTCTTACTTGCCAGGACAAGGAATTCTGTCATGCGACCCATAGCCAGCCTCACAGTGGCTAACCAGCCTGGTAGTAGTTTGCTCACTCTCACAGAACAGTCTTTTCTTGTTTTACTCCTGTGCTTTGCCGTAAGACATGAGATCTGATGCTGTGTAGAAGATCATGCTGGTGGCCTGCAGCCTGCTGGCTCTCAGACCATGCCACCCATCAGTTAGGAGTTATCTCTCGTTTCATCTTATCATTATTCTAAAATATTTATTTCCGTTTTTAGCTTTTGGTATATGAGGTTTCAGCCTCCATGCATGGAGTGTCCACAGAAGCCAGCAGAGGGCATTGGAACTTTTGGAACCAGAGTTACAGATGGCTGTGAACTGCCATGTGTCTACTGAGAACTTAACCCCACTCCACTGCAAGGACAAGTGTTCTTTACCACTGGGCCATCTTTCTAGCCCCTATTTTATTTTTAAATTACATATACATGAAAGTACCTGTGTGTGCATGTGCACATAGGTGCAGGTGCCCATGGCAACCAGAAGAGGGCAGCATATCCCCTGGAGTTTGAACCTTCTGAAATGGGTAGTGGGAACAGAACTCTAGACCTTTTTATGCACTATTAACTGTTCAGTCACTTCTCCAGCCCTATGAGGTAGAAGTTAGCAGAGAAGGAATCCCTGGCCTGTGTGCCTCTTGATCTGTGAACCAAGTAAAATGGGCCGTGTACAAAAGGTCAGGCTGCATGGGAAGCGACATCTTCCAGGTTGTGGCTCAGGAGAACTTGGGGTTCTGGCCAGGTGGGGTACAAAGGTAGGCATGCAAAAGTACAAAAGAAACCCTGATTTTTCTTCTCAGAGCCAAGGAAACACAGTAAGTGCTCTTTCTTTGAAGTCTATTGAGAGACTGTTCCCACTAGTCATCTCCCCCAACCCCGTACCTCTGCACCCCCTAACCTCCACATACCATTGCCTCCACTCCTCCCCCACCCCCATCTCTCATCCAGCCTGCTGGCTGGAGCCTTGAAAACCATTGCTTTTGAACTGCTGCCTCTGCCTCCAACTCCAGCCTGGCTTGGCTTTCTAAACCAAAACTTTCCCGTAAGCAAAGTTATTTAAGGGTCTGTGAACACACAGGAAGCCCTCAGATTGCAAACACATGTGGAGCAATGGCTCTAATTACTCAGTCTGCGTCAGAGAGGCCCCTGTCTGAGCCAGGGAGGGGTGGGGACTTGTTTCTGACCTGAGCCAGCTTGGTATAAGTTCAGGCTGGGAGAGATATCTAATTCAGCTCTTGTGGTAATGTCTTTCATGCTGTCTCTCAGTAGGTGAAAAACAGGGCACCATGATCCTAAAACCACCTGGTGCTGTTGGGTTTCCCCTTTGTCTCCTCCTTGATCTCCTTGTCTATAAGTCCAGACAGAACTGCTGTGGGTTTTATGGTTCCATACTGGTGGAAATTTTTTACATTAAGTTTATAGTTTTGAGATCAATGTAAATTCACATGAAATGGTAAGAAACAACAAAGGGATGTCTCATGGATCATGTATCTAGCTTCCTTCAGTGTTAACAAACCATAGCACGGCCAGACCAATGACCTCAATTCAATCAAGAACCAGCAGTTTTGTCCTAGGATCTGTAGTATAAAATAGCCATGCCCACTTCTCTCCTCTGTACATCTCCCTGCTTTATCTTTGGCAACTGTCATGAGGCCATTTCTGGAAAGCTACAAATGTGTATTACTTTTTCATTACTGTAACAAAATACCTGAGACAATCAACTTAGAAAGAGAAAAGGTTTGTATTGGCTCACAGTTTTGGAGGAATCATGACTGATGGCTCTCAGCACTTTTAGCTCATGGCCAGGAGCACATAGTAGTGAAGCAATCAGTGGTGGCGCACACCTTTAATCCCAGCACTTGGGAGGCAGAGACAGGCAGATTTCTGAGTTCAAGGCCAGCCTGGTCTACTGAGTGAGTTCCAGGACAGCCAGGGCTACACAGAGAAATCCTGTCTCAAAAAAAAAAAAAAAAAAAAGGAAAAGTGAGAAAGAACAGGGATATGCGTGACCTCAGTGACCAAGGATGCCCTTCTGGCTCCAATCATAAAGATTCTACCATCTCTCAGGAGTGCTACCATGAAAACAAATCCATGTGGACCCTTGGGCAAAATTTGTCCAAACTCAGCACTCCACAAATGGAAACATATGGCCTAGGGCCTTCTGTGATTGGCTTTTTGTGTAAATGTCACTCATTCCGCTTATAGCCTGTGTCAATAGTCCTTTCTGTTCCAGTTGCATGCCAAGGTAGACTGTAGTTTGCTGAACTACTGAGTCATTGGAGGCATCAGAACTGTCTTTATTCTTGAGCTTTTATGAATAAAGCTGCTAAGACCTGCTTTGCACAGTTGTGGTTTTTCACCCCCTATGAACGTGCATTCTCATTTCTCTGGGATAAATGCCCAGGAGTGCCACTGCCAGGTCACACAGCAGTTACACTTTTAAAGAAACTGACGAATGGTCTCTGCAAGTGGCTGTCCCATTCTGCAACCCCAGCAGTTCTGTGTAGAGAACCTAAACTCCGTGTGCCATCCTGATTCTGTCCCTTTGACAGGAGTGTTTGCTGTAGATGGTTTGAGCTTTTCCACAGTCACTGGCAAAAGCCTATGCAAGCTTCTCTTTCCTATCTGGACAGCACCCCCTCCCGTGTAAGGGTTGCTCTTGTCTTTTACATATTTTTAAATTGAGATTTTTTTCCTGTTGAATTTTAAGCATTTTTACATATTTTCTAGATACTAGTCTCTTGCAGACAAGTGGTTTTCAAATAGTTTCTCTTTCCTCCTTCCTGAATTTCTCTGTTTCCCTGCCTCCCTCCCTTCCTCTTCCTCCCTCCTTCCTTCTCTTCCTACCTCCATTCCTCTTACCTCCTCTTTCTTTCTTCCTTTTCTCTCTGTGCTGGGGGTCCATCAGAAGTGTCTGCTCTGCACTCAACCATGCATGGGGACCTGAGTTTGGATCCTAGCACCTGAATAAAAGCTGGGAAGTCTGTGTGCACCCATAATCCCAGTACAGCTGGGATCCCTGAGCTGCCAGCCCAGCCAATTAGAGACTTTTGAGTTCAGGGAGAACCCCAGCTCAAAACTAAGTTGGAGGATGATTGTGGTAGACACATGGTATCAATCTGTGAACTACATATGTGTGTGCACATACACAGAAATACATGCTCACTTGTGCACGCACACACACCCAAGTGCACACACACATACACCACAGACATAGACGCACACAGATTAGCTGCCAACAATTTCATTCATGCTTTTGGTGTCATGGCTGAGAGATCTCTGTCTAACCTTAGAATGTGAAGATTTCTCCCTCTGCCCCTTCCTGGAAGCTTTACAACTGTACAGAAGCATGTGGTGGATTCCAGGTGAAATTTTATATGTCAAGATGCCTTTTGTTTTTCCCTGAAAATTTTCAGTTGCTCAGAACCAGACTTTGAAGAGACTTCCCCTGCATGTAACTGCTTCCATACCCAACTCAAACTCCGGCATGTTGCATAGGTCTCGCTGGGTTCTGAGAGGTTGCTGCATGCCTGTCCCACTGATGGTACCATCCAGTCTTGATGGCGGAAGCTCTCTATTTTGATAGTAAGTCTTAAATTTGTGTAGATGGGTTCCTCCCACTCCATTTTCCCATCCCTAAGTGGCTCCAGCTATTCTGGTTTCTTTCCCTTTCCGTATGAAAAGTAAGCTTGTCTATATTCATAAAAAAAAATTCTGCAATTTTGATGGGATTTATGTTAAACCTGTATATACATTTGAAAGATAATTAACATCTTTTCTCTATTAAGCCTTCCAAACTATAAACACAGCATGTCTCTGCATTTATTTAGATCCTTGCTTTCTCTTAACTGAGTCTCACAGTTTTCCGTATACAGACTAGCTGTAACCTGTCGAGGGTTCATGTTTTGGGTGTAGATCCCAAGCAGGGAGTCTTAGGAGTCTTTAGGAGGTGGGCCCCCATTGCAAAAAGTATCTACTAGGGGCAGGCTTTTGAAGGGTCCAGCCTACCAGTTCGGGCTCTTTGGCAGCTTACTGGTCTGCTGTGATGTGAGCAGCCTTGACCATTTGCCTCGGTTGCCAAACCCACCAGGCTTTCTCCACCACAATGGCCTGAGACACTTTGAAGTATGAACCAAGAGAAATTTCTCATCTCTTAAGGTGTCTATGTCAGTCAGGTATTGTGGTCACAGCAATGGAGAAGTAACTTAACAAAGACAAGTTGGCTGGGGAGTGGGGACCGGTGTTCCTGTAATGCATCTTATTCTGTACTTTTTAGGCTTCAGAGATGTTTCGTGGGAGAGTTTGGAGATGCAGGCTAGATAATCCCTAGGATGCTACAAGCAGAGCTTAATGGGTGATTCTGGTGGGAGTTTAGTACACCAAAACATGGTCAGAAACGTGCACAGAAAAGATGTGCTCATGAGGTTTCCGACGAGAGCAAGGAGTTTCTTAAGAATCAAACTTGTGGTTATTTGTGTTATGCTCTGGCAAAGAATATGGTTGTCTTAGTGTTTCTACGGTTTCAACAAAACACCAAGACCAGAGTAACTTGGGGAGGAAAGGGTTTATTTGGCTAACACTTCCACAGCATGGTTCATCACTGAAGGAAGTCAGGACAGGAATTCAAACAGGGCAGGATCCTGGAGGCAGGAGCTGATGGAAGAGTGCTGCTTACTGGCTTGCTCCCCATAGCTTGCTCAGCATGCCATGACCACCAGTCCAGGGATTTTCCCACCCACAGTGTGCTGGGTCCTCTTTCATCAACTTCTAGTTAAGCAAATGTCCAACAAGCTTGCCTACAGCCTGATTTTATGGAGCCATTTTCTCCACCGAGGTTCCCTCCCCTCATGTGAGGCCTATGGCAAATCAGCATAAACTTTAGCCAGCACAATAGCCATCATCTGCCTGTGACCTGAAAATTTCATTGAGAGGCCAATTAAGTTAATTGGGGTGGGGGGATTTTAAGACAGTACAATACTTGGGCTGTAGCGTGATTACAGCTGGGCACTTTTAGTCAAGCTTACGTGAGAGTCAGAACAAAAATCAAACCAGAAGGTTCCGATAAACACATAGTTAGGGGATGTGTTTACAGCTGTAGACAAACAAAGGATAAACACACGTGTCTGGTATTGCCAAAGAGCTTGGCACTGTCAAAGATAAGCCATGGACTTTGTATTGGGGTGGTAGGCAGGGTGCCTTCAGGGTAAGACCCCCTTCCATCATAAGCTGGGATATAAAGAAAGGCAAACCCACTTGAAACTTCTCCTTTAAAAAGACTATTATTGGGGGATTCTTCTGGAAAAGGGTATGGCTGCTGTCTTTGGGCTTTGGCTAATGTCTTGAGCTGGCAGTAGAACTTGGCAGTATCTATGTGATGTTAATTTTTTTAGGCATGAAGATGACAAGAGTTATTCGGTCATAGAAGTTTTGTAGATTTGGGAGAAAAACCTGGGAGGCCAGATAATGAGTGGGCAGGGCCAGAATTCCTGCACAGAGCATGTGATGGCTAGAAGAATAAAGCCATAAGGGTAAGCCCTAAGCTGCAGTGGAGACCTGAGGATGCTGGAGATAGATATGAGGATCATGGGGTGTCTGCCCAGGACACTGCAGGCACTGAGAGCCAGCCCAAGTAGGCTTTAGAGAACAGGAACATTGTGGATCGATGAGTCCCAAACCAATCTGCTCTGGATGCTGAAAACAGAGTTGATGGATTTAATGTTTTCCCTGCTCGGTTTAGGCCTCTCTTTGGTTCAATCTTTCCTTGTTATCCTTCTGTTTCTCTCTTTTAGGTTGGGGATGTGTGCTTTGTGCCACTTTATGGAGGAAGCACACAAGTTCCTTTGTGATTTCACAGGGGCTTATAGCTTAGACGATGCCTTGAGTCTCAGGAGACTTGGACTTCAGTGTCCAAAGGGTCAGGACTGTAGGGGCTCATAAATCCTTATTGGGTATGTTTTGCATTTTGAGGTGGTCATGAAACTTTAAACAACAAAGATGATATGTTATAGTTTAAATCTGCAAAGGGCTTATGTTTTAAAGCTGTATTTCCCAGTTGGTGATGTTGTTTTGGGGAAAGCGGGGTGGTGCTGGTTAACAGAAGCAAGTCACAAGGGTAGACTTTTCAGAGTCTAGCACTGGTGCTGATACTCTCTGCTTCCTGGTCCATAGGATGTGAGGCTCTTTTGCTAAGTATTCCCACCGCCATGGACTGAGCTACTTTTCCTTACCTTCTCCACTGAAGGTAAGATGAAATTCTACGTAACTGTGAGTTAAAACCAACTGTTTCTTCCTGAGTACATTTGCCATAGTAACACAAAGTAAATAGACCCCTTAAATTAATATGTTGCCTGGCTTGCAATGTAGATTAGTCAGGGTTCTCCATAGTTACAGAACTTACATAATAAATCTCTATATGTATGTATGTACGTATGTACGTACGTATGTGTTTATATATATTACATTATAAACGTGTGTGTGTGTGTGTGTGTGTGTGTGTGTGTTTAATTTATTGGCATGACTAACAGTCTGCAGTCCAGCTAATCCAACAATGGCCAGCTGTGAATGGAAATTACAAGAATCTAGTAGTTGCTGAGTCCCACAAGGCTGGGTGCTTTGCCTGGTCTTCTGTATAGGCTGGAATCCCAAAGAAGTGGTCTCCAGTGGATGTGCTGGCAAAGTGAGCACAAGCAGGTGAAGAAGGAACCAACCCTTCCTTTTTCTGTCATCCTTTGAGGGCCTCCAGCAGGTCTAACCCAGATTCAAGGTGTTCTCAAAGTTCAGATCAAAGGCTTGCTGTCTTCCCGCCTCAAGATCCGGATCACAGTGGGTTCTCCATTTCTGGGTTGTAGTTCATTCCGGATATAGTCAAGTTAACAGAATGTAATCATCCTAAGAGATCCCAGAGGCTTCTGGGAGATGACTAGGTCATGGATGGGACCAGTGCCTGGGATGATGGTTAGTCTTGGTTTTTAACTTGACTGGATCTTCAATCAGCAAAGAGATGCGCTGCTGGAGGATTTTATTAACCAGGTTCTTTGAAGTGGGGCAAACCACCCTGAGTGTGAGTGGTTACCTTTCTATTGCAGTCTAAATTAAAGGGGGCAGGAGGGCAAAGTTTTGCCATTTGCCTTGCTGGCTTTCTATCTGAAGGGTGAGCTGAGTTCATCTCCTTCTGCTGCTTCCACTGCTGTTGCTGCTCTGCATGCCATCAGCGGTGTCAGAACCCAGCTTCCAGTGGGTTCTGACTGGAGGCTAGGCTCAGCTGTTCTGCTATGAAACGGCTGCTGTTGGACTACCCAGACAGTATCATATAAGCTGAATTGATAAATACCCTCTGAGTCAATTCCGTTGGTCCTGTTCTCCCAGAGAACCCCGAGTAATACAGGAATAATAATAACCCGACAAAACAGGACAGGAGGAACTTGTTTATCGTCCCATGTGTGAGGACACAGCCGGGGACTGCCATCTGTGAAACAGAAAGCAGCTCTCTCCAGACACGGAATCTGCTGGTGTTTTGATCTTGTACTTCCCAGCCTCCCAGACCATGAGAAATGGATTCCACCCTGGCCGATGAGTTTTGCTACAGCATCCCAAATGAATGGAGCCAAAGTCCTGACCATGCTTTGTTACATTTACCCCCAAAAGCTTCCTTTGTATTTTTCGTTGAGTGACTGTAAAGATGGTCGTTGTTTTGTACAGGTGCCCAGGTATTCTCCAGTAGCAGACAGAAGCATAATGCATTTATTTTTGCCACATTTTTCTTGAAACATTGTTGAAGCCATGGATTAGTTCTAGAAGAGGAGTTTCAGAAGTTACTACAGTGGTGTCATATGCAAAGCAGACTTCTCTGTTTTTCCAGTCTGATGCTTTTTTATCTTATCTGTTGCTCTTGTATTGAATTACCTCTAGTCCTGTGCTGGAAAAGAAGGATGGGAAAAAAATATTTTTTTCTGGGCTCTGAACTCCAGTCCTCTGTAAGAACAGTAAGTTCTCTTAACTGCTGAGCCATATCTCTAACCCCTGGGTGTGTCTTCTTAATCGGGCTTGCTTCATTTCCCCTCCAGGATCAGGTTCCACTAGTGATCTTAGAATGGAAAAGGTTCTTGGAGATAATGGGAATTTTTCTCCAGGTTCAGTACCTTCACCTGGGGAGTGCAGTGTGGTCTTGATTGGCCAGGGGACTGACAACCCAAAGCTACTTCTAGTTGAATGTATATGTTGAGCTCCTACTGTTTGTCTTTCCTTTCATTTTTAAAGTAGACGTGTTTAGTTTTATTTAATATATATGAATGCTTGCCTGCAGACATGCCTGTGTATCATGTGTGTGTAGTGGAGGACAGAGACTACAAATGGTTATGAGCCACCATATAGGTCCTCTGCAAGAGCAGCCAGTGTTCTTAGCTGTTGGGCCGTTCCTCTAGCTCCTAGCTTGTCGTTTTCATGTCTTGGTGACATCTAGCATTTTGTCAGATTTACTGTGATACAGTGCAGCAATTGCCATTCTTTATAATTCTGATTCTTATGACATATTTCTGGGATATATCATTATTGCTCCCATTTCACAGAGTAAATATTTTAATCACTCTCTTTCACTATAACCAATGGCCCAACAGAAGCAAGGGTTTACTTTGACTCATGGTTTTTAGAGCATATAGTCTGAGGCAGCCTGGCCCAGGTGCTAAGGTGGAACACAATGGGGGAAGGAACAGAGATAGAGGAGAATAGGCCAGGAGGTCCATACTGGCCTCCCTTTTCTCCTTTTATTCTGTCAGAGAATCCTTCGGTCCACAGGATAGTGGCACTCTCATCAGAGTGACTTTCCTCTAGTTAGTCCTCTCTGACAAGGTCCCCTGAGACACAGTATCTACTAGGTGAGCCTAAAGCCTGGCAAGTTGACAATGAAGACTGGCCATCACAGTAAGAAACTGGAGTTAAGAAAGACTGAATATGTCACCAAGGTCTTTAGAATCAGCCTCCTTTGTTACTGTACTGTGTGTGTGGTTTTCCAGTGAAAGGAGCTCTTATCGTCTTCATTGCCCTGCATTCTTGGTGGCAGCAAACATTCTCCAAAGGCCAGGAGATTCCTCTCAGAGTATACACAACCCAGTCCCCACCAATTTCCCTTTTCCCTTAAGAAGGAAGAGGAATACATTTACTTCTGGCTCTGTACGGCTGGGGAGGGGTGAGAAATGAAGAGGATGATTCAGCCATATTATTTTTCTTTTCCTAAAAGAAAACTCATTATTAGATCAACAGTTTAACTATTAGGCTATGTCTTAATTACAACCCAGGCTTTACACTTCTTAGGAAAAGATATGATTAGCGCAAAATTAAGATATGGCACCAAGTATCAGTTTCTTACCCAAGCACCATTTTAAATTACGCTGTGTCTAAGTTTTGGCTCACTTCTGTTTTCCAAGTGATTCTAGGAATTGTGAGCCTCTTTCCCTGTGCAAAAATACAGGAGCTCTGACAGCCACTATAGGTTCCAGTGTAGACATATTGATAAGCAAGCAATCCTCTGAACTTCACCACTTTACCCATGTTTGGAGTTGCTCATAGCTAGCTTCTGTATTCTTTCTGTCTACCATTCTTCCACCTGTCCATCCATCCATCCATCCATTCATACATACATCCATTTATCTAATAATCCATCCATCCATCCATCCATCCATCCATCCATCCATCCATCCATCCATATATCCATATATCCATTTATACATACACATATACATCTATTCACTCATCCATCCATATTCATACATCTACTCACCCATCTACCCATTCAGCTAGTCTTTCATTAATTCATGATTTAGTGGATACCTTCTTTTAAAATTATTTTATTATTATTTTTGTGTGTGCGGTTGTTTTGCCTGCATGTATGTGCACTACATGTGTGTCTGGTACCCATGGAGGGCAGAAGAGCATGTCAGGTCCCCTTGAAATAGAGTTGCAGATGGTTGTGAGCCACCAACTGGGTGCTGGAACTTGAACTTGGGTCCTATGGAAGAGTAGCCAGTGCTTTTAATGGCTAAGCCTCTCTCCAGCCCCAGTAGATAGATACCTGCTTATGATGAACTTATTCTGCTTACAGTGTTCAGCAAAGAGATGAAATGACTTGTCTGGTTTATTGATTATGTACTTCTTCCCCAATAACTTGTGATCCACTCTAGCAGAGAGGGAAAGTTTCTACGACTCTTCCTTTACCGAGTTGGTGTTTGTGGACTTGTGTTGTTTGTCCAGTGGGACCTACTTCTCTTTTAAAACATACATTGCTTTTCTCCATTGTAGCTTCATAGGACATTCAAAAAGCACAGAGAGGTAATACTTTTATCAGAGCATGAGAGAGTGAAACACATGAGAATGTTGTTCTCGTGAATAATCAGAGGGGGGTCATAATATTGCAGTGATGTGGGTGGATTTACCATCTACTCCTCCAAGAATTTAATGCACTTTTTACACAGTTCATCTTATTATCCTCTCATAATCCCTTTTCTCTTTGCCATCCCATGCACAGCTCTGATGGTCCCCTTGCTCCACAGATGGGAAAACTGAACCCCAGAATCGACTAGTGGCTCGAGACCCCACGAGGAACAGGGAAAGCTGTGCTATCAGCATGTGACAGGTATTTGGGACCCTCATAATGTTGATCCCATTGTAGACAGCATGTCTCGTTTACTCCCAATCCAGCCTCCTGTAAGTAGTAAGAACTTTACATCAATTATCCTGCCTTCGAATCTTTATTTCAAAACCAAAAACCTACACACACAAAAGCTGTAAGAATATACAAGGAAATGGAGAGGTTGAGCATGTCTTTGTAAGTTCCAGTCACCTCTCTTTGGCTACAGTGGATGGACTGTATCCCCTCAGGCCACACCCACAAAAGACTTGAGCTGCTTCCAACCAGGTGATGGCTTGCAGGGTGTGAAGGCACATGACAGCTGAGAACAGATGGCCTGGCTGTCTCTGAGAGACAATGCATTACTGGAAATGTTCTAGAACGATTGAAGTCATCAGAGAGCAAGAGACTGGAGCAAATCACAAAGGAGAGAAAGGAATAAAAGCTGACAGATAGCTAGCACTGTCTGTAGACCTTGAGATTCCTGATGTCCCAGCAATATATGTGTGTGTGTGTGTGTGTGTGTGTGTGTGTGTGTGTGTGTAGATATACTGGAGAGCTGTCTCAGTGGTTACAGCATTTGCTGCTCTTGCAGAGGGCCTGGGTTTGGTTCCCAGCACCCACATGACAGCTCACAAACATAGTTCCACTGTATATGGAGTTGCTATTGCGTTGTCTACCCAAGGGGGCATACTTTTCTTTTTAAAACACTGCCTTTCCCCCATAGGACATTTAAAAACCACAGAAAAAATAATGCTCTTATCAGAGCATGAAAGAGGATACAAGGGAGTAGAACACTCTCTTGTGACTTCAGCATGTCCTGGTTACTACCAACCCGGCCTTCATTAAGTGATAAGAGCTTTATATGCATTATTCTGCCTCAAGTCTTCATTCCAAAGTGACCAAAAACTACAGAACGCTATGAGAATATACAAGGATGTAGAGAGTGGGGTTCAAGCCACCCTCTTTGCTATTCCAGGGGATCTGATGTCCTCTTCTGACCTCTGTGGGCACCATGCATGACATGCTTAACATACACACTTGCACTCATACTTACACTTAGCATCATATTTTGTCTTCTATATATTATATAGACACAGATACGTGTTAAATATATGTATGTATATGTATACATACATATAGTTTCTCTATAAATTACCTGTATTGCAATATATGTGTTACAAATACTTCTGAAGCTTGGTAACTCCGGAATGGAGGTTTTCCCTGGAAGGAGAACCTCATCTGTCTCTCATTCGTGGAGAAATGCTACAAAGTGGATGAATCCTCCTTCACTAGGAATCCACCTCTGTGATAACTGCCCTGTTCTTGAGATAACTGTATTTGGGGAGAGTCCTTGTGACCTAATCACCTTAGCAAGGCCCTATGCATTGTGGGAGATTGGGAGGGTGGGGGTGGAGATTCAGTTTTGGAGAAGGTAACTTGGAGGATGACTCCAAATACCAGCGATTCTTATGCAAACCCCTAATCCATAGTCATCTCTGCTCTTCCCTGTCTCTTTATCCCTCCTGTTTTGCTCTTTCAGTCCAGAGTCTTGCCATCACACTTTCCCCATTCCCGTAACCTTCCTTAGTCAGCACCCTTTCCAGATCCCTGCTTTGTATGGCACTAAAGTTTCAAAGCATGCAAGTGAGCCTCTCTGCCAAACTGCTGTCTGGATTTGTGTGATGCTACCTCACAGGAGGCATCCAGTCAGATACTATTGGCAGAAGCCGCATGAGAGTTCTGTTCTTCTCAGTGTATCACCTCAGGAGGTGTAAAATGTCACCGTGTCTCCTTGATGATGCTGGGCTCCCTGGGCTTAGGGGCTGTTTCCCAGAAACCTGTATAATGGAGGTGTTTCCTTTTGTGGTTAACGAGTAGTCTGTGGAGTGCCACTTAAGGTTGTGTGTCTATCCTCCAACAGTCTTGGCATCTACTCAGAACAACTGTGTCCCACACTTTAGTCTCTCGCCATAACCCCTCAAGGTAGAGGCTGTAATCACCCACATCCTCAGTCACGTGCTGCTTGATGCCAGAACCATTTTCTGAGATAATAGAGTGCGCACATACAAACCAGCAAGACTGTGATATCACTATGGGATGTATAATCTCACTGGACCTCCCTCAAATATGACTCCACTGTTCTTGCTATGTAGCCCAGGTTGGCTTCTAACTTGGGATTCTCCCTTTTCAGCTTCTTGAGTCCTGGGATGTGCCACTAAACCCGGTGAGAACATTTTTGTTTTCTCATAGTGCTGGGGGATTGAAGCCAGGGCCTTGTTCATGCTTGTCAAGTGTTCTGTCACTGTGCGCTAACACCCCCCCACAGCACCCCTTTGCCCCCACTCTGCTCCTTAGGACTGAGACATTTGTTCAAGGTCCCTCTGTTGATTAGAGTCAGAGCCGGGATTTCCCCTGGGTCTGGCAGTGTCTAATCCTTCCTCTCGCTTCTGTGCTATGTAGAGCGAGCTTCTCATCTCTTTTGCTCCAGGCAAGACAAGAAAAATGTGATATTTAAGATCATATAAGACACAATTCATTTCATCTCTATGATTTCTTCCTTCTTATTCCCCAGGTACTTCCCCACTCTGAAGTGCGATGGCTCTCAGTTCCCTCCTCTATTATCCAGAACGCGAAGAATCAATCAAGCCTTTGTGCAAAGGCCTCAAAACTATGGAGTCCTGCTCGGATTTAATATCGAGACGCTGCTGGCTAGCACCACTCAGAGTGCGAATATCACCCAGGGCTGGTTTCCATTCACTGCATAACTCAGGCCACTGGAATAATGGCAGGGAGCAGTGTCCTTAGTTGTTACAGAGAAGGAAGGAGAAAGGTTACTCTAAACTATGGACAGGGGGCATATTTTTCTAATAGTATCAAGTTTGCCAGCTAAAAATTGGGTTTGAAAGCTGTTACATATTACACTGAAAGGGCTCTGATAGCTGCTTGAAGCTGCCTGCCACTTGTGCAGGTGACAAAGCTGAGGGGGACAATGGAGTCCTGCAACCACGAGCCTGTTGTTCAGAGCCTATTGTTCAGAGTGATCAAGGAACTGGGAACACAGGTCTCCAGGCTCACATGTTGCATGGGCCCTGTCTGACCCTTGTCCAGGACTAAAACCAACCCCTTTCTCAAGCTTTATTCTCCCATCACCCTGTCCCCTTGTCTACTCTTCCTGGACTAGTGCTTCATAAAACATTCATCTCCTCTTCTTCCCTCCCTTCTTTCTTCCCTCCCTCCTTTTTTCTCTCCCTTCCTTTCCTTTCTCCTTCCTTCTCTTGTCACTATAACTCCAAATCTACTATTCTAAGTAGATACCAAATCTCATGCTAGGCATAGAAACCAGAGCAAAAAGAAACAGTGCCAGCCTTTAGGGGCCTGTGCTGAGAGGGGCGGAAATAACTCACCAGTTAGCCAGCATTCACTGGACACTGGCTCTTAGACAGCAACATCTGAGGACACTCAAGTCCCTTCTATAAAACGGCACAGCATTTGCATGTCACACACATACATAATCCTCATACACGTTAAACCTAACTTACTCCTAATTCATAATACAATGTGACTGCTTCTGAGTAGCTGTTACGCTGTGCTGTTAAGGGGGAAGTAACAAGAGGAAAGCCTCATGTGTTAGGTGCAGACAGTGTTCTAGAACACTTAGATTCATGGTGGTTGAATCCACAGATGCTGAAGTCAAGGACACGGTGGACCAAGTGCCACCCCATTGCCACGAGCTCTACTAAGTTCTGGGTGCCATTCATTTAGTGTTTTTGAGTCGCAGAACAGAAAGGATGGTGCTTGCAAGCTGGCTGGGCAGCGTGGCACCTCCAAAGGAAATGGAGACAAGGCACAGGAATATAAGGGCATGAAGAATGTTTGAGGGGAGATCTAGGAAGAGTCTAGAAGCAGTGCTATAAGCTGCAGACCCTGTGGAACTGATAGGGCTGCTTTGCTCTGCCTGCCTGCACTGGAAGCGAAAAGCCGCTTTTTGGCTCGGCTCAGTTCAAACATTAAGGTGAGAGCTGGAACACTGTCCAAGGCAGTGTGTCCTGTGCTGGCCTAGTGTGGGAGCCAAGAAAGAAGTAATGAGGGTGGGGGAAGCCAGAAGGAGCCAGGCCATAATTGCCTGAGGGCACTAATTGCAGCCATAGCCGCAGGAGGCCCTGTGATCTCCCGGCCTGCTGGGCTGCACACTACATAATGGCTCCTTAGTTATGGGATCCACACTAAGGCCAGATCTTGTTCTGCACAGGCAGACAGGACAGAGTTTGCAGGGCTTATTAGACTGAGGCACTGGGAGTGACAAGTCTTGGCTGCTCTTTTTCTGTCCCTGCTGCTGACTGAGGACACAGTCCAGGCCAATTAGAGAACATCTGTTTGCCTCATGAGGCGAGCTGATGGAATGACTTCTTACAGCAGGGTATTGTGCTCTGCTGGATGCCCTGAGCGAGCCCTTCTCCTAACACAGTGACACTTGGGTGGTATCCGCTGTGCCCATTATGTGCTAGAGGCTGTTCCAAGCAGAGCAGTGGATAAGGGATCACAGAGTCTCACTGGAGCTTGCAATGCCCTAGAGGAGTGTGTTAGTTGGGTTTCTTTGGCAGTGATAAGACACCACGACCAAAAGCAACTTGAGGAGCAAAGGGTTTATTTCACCTTACAGTTTGTAGATTATTATGAGAAGAAATCAGAGCAGGAACTCAAGGCAGGAACTGAGACAGTGGAGGAACCCCAATTATTGGTTTGATCCTCATGGCTTGCTCAGTTTTTTTTTTTTCCCCAAACACAAGACTACCTGGCCAGGAGTAGTACCATCATAGTGGGCGGGTCCTCTCCTATATCAATCATCAATCAACTGCCCCCCCCCATGCCCTATAGACTATAGATTGAGCCTATAGACAGGCCAATCTGATGAGGACATTCTGTTTCAGTTGAAGTCCCCTCTTCTCAGATGACCCGAGTTTGTGTCAAGCTGACAAAAAGGCAACCCAAGGCAAGCTAGCAAAAGATAAAGAAATGCAGTGCACGGTGTGTGCAATGGTAAAAGTACCTAGCAAGGAGGGTGGGCTGTATCAGAAAGCTAGGCCACTGGTGTGGTGGGTAGCGTTCACGGAATCATCTACACAGCAAGCCTCTGGGCACACCTGTGAGGATTGGCTAGCTTCTGAGACTGTTGTCAACGATGTTGATTGACATGGGCACTCTCATCTGAATCGTGGGTGTGGCCATTCCACAGGAAGGGGATCTTGGCAGGATTAAAAGGGAAAGTGAGTTGAGTACTAGGTTGTATGTGTCTGTCCATCCCTCTGCTCTCTGATGATGGGTTCGATACACCCAAGGCTGGGCAACTTATCAAGAAGTGAGGTTTATTTAGTTCACATTAACATAGGAATGGAATGGAATCTCACCTTTCTCCAGGCTGAAGGACTTGGACAGATTCTCACAGGCCAGGATATCAAGGGTTAACGTCAAAAACCTTGGCTGTTCTGTTTAAGAAGATCTGAGAGAGTGTGAGAAACATGGAAGAGTGTCTGTTCTCCTGTTATTTACCTAAAAATAAGGACTCTGTGGGTTTGGGAAGTGGTTTTTAAAGACTATGAGAAGTGCTTCATTTTGGAGATAGAAATGTTTGAGACAAGTGGGGACCGAGGAGGAGCCAGGATAGAAAGAACTTAAGGCGCCTTGAAGGTAAAACAGTTTGACACAGTGGAGAGGGTAACCTGATCCAGGTTTGACTGTCACAGGGGGAAATTGCTGCATCCTGACCTCACCCCACCTTCAAAGGAAGATCGTGGAATTCCTCTTCCCATTCTGGAAGGGACTTAAATCAGCAGCTGGAGAGACAGGTGGGGGAGTAAGAGGCAACCACCCCTTGGCTTGCTTTGGCCTTCTGGTCACCTTGAGAGAACTTTGCAAGCTTAAAGGGCTTCAGAACCTTTACCTGAATTATTTCCTTCTATAAAATGAAGAAAAATGATTCTTTCCCCTTTGCAGGGTTGCTAGGATTAACTGAGTTAATTCATGTGCAAATACTTAGAACAGCTCCTGGTGAGTATCAAGCACTCCATAAATGTTTTCTATCCCTTTTATTAGCTTTGGAGACTGTGGTCCCCCGCTGTTTTGAAACCATTTCCCATCAGAGCCCTGGCCAAGTGTGGAGGAGCTTGTGGCTAAGGCTCCGAGAGGAGGAAATGTTCCCCTGTTCCTCATTTCTTCAGCCCTCTCTTCAGCAACTCACCAGTCTTATCCTAACCCCTGTGCTTACCATCTTGAAGCTGATAAAGACTTCTTTTTTTTTTTTTTTTCTTAAAAAGAAGAGTGGGGAGGGACATGGGCTGTACATCCCTAAGGAAAATGCTTCCAGTAAGGGAGCCTACCCCATCATGTTCTGATGAGCTTCTACAAGCCTACAAGATGACCTCACTGCCACCAATGCCAGGGCTCAAGTCAGTGACTGGAAAGAATTAAACGGATGCCAAAAATTGTATCTTGTGCCAATCTTCCTATAGTCTGTGTTTACATGCCTGCAGCACAGCACATGGAGGTGGGGCTTGTTGTAATTGCTGGGTTTGATTCTAGCCCTGCTCATTGGGTTCTACCTTCTCTTCTGCTCCCCTACTGGTGTCCTGCTAGCCCAGCAAGCCTTGCTCTGATGGCTTCTGTCCTCTCTGGAGGACCTGTATGAGCCAAGGCTGGTGGCTGGAGGAGAAAAGGGATTTGTGTGTGACAGGGAGCAGGTGATGCAGAGATGGTGGGGTGGCATGGAAGATGGAGTATTTAAATGTTAAGGGGTGGGTAGAAAATGTACCAAGATATTTAGAGGGCTAAATTTATTCTGGAAGCGAAATGCATAGATCTCGGCGATGAATCAGAACAAGAGCCACTTAAGATTGTCGAAGACATCGGGTTGCCCAGGTGATGCGCACACGTTCTGTGGATGGTCTGTTATTAGCAGCCAACGTTTATACAGCCCTTCACCTCCTTATAGACTGGTCTACAGAGCCCTGGAGTGTTGACAACAGCTAGGAAACAGAGACCGGAGGAGGATTTACTCAAGGCCAGAAGCAGTCTGCAGCGGAGCTGACAGGATCCAGGTCCACCTGTATGGTACAATTAGCTGCAGGGGACTTGTACCTGTACCCTGCTTGCTTACTTAGTCTCTCATTACCCAGTGACTAGGAGACAGGTCAACTTTGCCTTTTAGCAGAGGAATGAAGAGAGAGCAGAGGAAGGCTCCACACTGAACAGGCAAAAGGGTGTCTGCCTGGGATCTTTGATTTGGATCAGGAATGGCTCTCAGGGGCCTGTGGGTTGAAGGCGTTGTGATACTCAGGCAGAGGTGCCAAAACCTTTAGGAGGAGATGGGAGGAGTTTAGGTCATTGGGGTGCCCTTGAATGGGGTTTGAGGCCCTAGTGAGTTTTTTTCCTTCCATTCAATGAGGTAAGAACATCTGCTCAAAGGAAAAGAGTCCAATGGGTCATGACCTAGAACATAAAAAACTGTGAGTCAAGAGGAACCTTTCCTTTTTTTTTTTTATAAGTCCATTGTCTCAGGCATTTTGTTACAGTAACAAGAAACTGACAAACAGAGCATCTAAATTCCCTTGCTGAGTCTCAGTCCCATAAGCCCTTTAGTTACTCACCTGCTGAGATCCATGAATGTCACTGCATGCAGATCAGGAATGTTTTCTTTTCTGTCAACTGCCACACTATGTGTCATCGGTGTTTATGTTTTTTTTTTTAATTGTTATTGTTTGGTTTTTTTAGATTTATTTATTTTATGTATATGAGTACACTGGCATCAGATCCTATTTTAGATGGTTGTGAGCCACCATGTGGTTGCTGGGAATTGAACTCAGGACCTTTGGAAGAGTAGTCAGTACTCTTAACCACTGAGCCATCTCTCCAGTCTCAGGTTTTTGTATTCTATCTGTTTACTGTTTTTTTCTCCACTGTTCTGTCTTTGCTACCACTGCTGTCTACCACCTCAGCTCCTCACCAGCCTTCTCTGCCCCTGTCCATCCCCTTACATCCATCTGTCCATCTCACACTTTTAAAAGCCATATCATCTCCTTTTGCTGAAAAGCCTTCCATGCCTCTCAGGGACACGGTTTAAGAAGAGTCCAGACACTCTTACAAGTCCACACCCCTCAGGCCTATCCATCTGCACTTCTGCTCATGCTTGGCTGGACAGCCGGGGTACAATCCCTTGACCCATCATACTTTGACAACTGGGTCAGAGGGTGCTAGAGAAAGATGGCAAATGTGAGCAAAGAGAAGAGAGCAAGCTCAGAGGCTGACAGCGCTGTATGGTTTGCTTTACTGTAGGCACGTGTTTCCTTCCTGTGGGCCATGCCCAGCCTGAAGAGCACTGTTTCTGGAGACACAGATAGCCTCCATGAAAGCTAAACCCAAAGCTCCCTCTTTCCACAAAGCACATCCTGCCTGAGTCCTGCCTGATTGGCAGGGTGAATTACCCTTAAGAGAAGTGACATTTCTTACTAACAAATCACTGGCGGTGCAAGACTATACCTCTTTGCTGTCCTCCTTTGTCCCCACTGACCTCTGTGGGGAGGAATTTCTGTTTGTTTTAGTTGCCTGGCATTTGGGTAGCCTTACTATTCTTGGATCTCCACTGCATAAGCTGATGGTCGTAGTGGTGAGGGATAGGGATGGAGGGGGGGCTAGTCCAGGAAGCTGATAAAGGTCCCTGATGGTCCTGGAGTGATGAGTGCATTGCCCATGTAAGATTGGGGTGGAATGGTCTTCGATCTGAGGTCAGCATCAGAAGTGGAGAAGACGACTACTGCTCACTGCACACTCCACATCGGGATATCCCTGCAGAACAAATAGGTTTCTCTTTCTTTCTGTGGTTTGTATCCCAAGACAGGGTTTCACTATGTAGCCCAGGTTGGACCCAAACTTGTAATCCTCCTGTCTTACTCTGTCAAGCGTTGGGATGACAGATGCTCACGACCATGCTTGGCTTAAACTTGGTTTCCTTCTTCTATGTGTCTGGCCAATTTACAAATGGAATTCTGCGGAGGAAATCTGGTTTCTCCCAGGACTGACCAGAGTCAGAGTCCATGACCAGGCCCAAGAGTCTTGTCTCAAACATTCATGGGTTTTCTCTGTGCCAGGACTGGGGCAAAATCTGTAGGTGTGGCTACTTCAGTGAGGCATGGGCCCAAAGCCCTTGGACCCAGTCTACAGCATTAATATGTATATAAACAAAAAGCTCAAACGATAGTGGCCCAAATGACCAAGTCATCAATTCTATCAAAGCCAGGTGAGGTGGTCCATACATCCAGTTCAGTTCTAGGCCTCAGTACCTGGGGGTGAAGTAGAAACATATCTGTGAGTTGAAGGCCAGCCTGGGCCACAGAACTAGGTCCTTTCCCTAAAACCTAGAACAAAGACAAAACAAAATGAGCCCATACGACATCCGTTATTCCACTGTGGGCTGAGGCATTGTGGAGGCTCTGTGTGAAGGACAGGAAGATACAAGGCTTCCTTCTTATCTTACCAGTAGAGAGCCCACCCACTCCTCCTCCTCCATGTCTTAAATTTAGCTTAAGAACACACTCGGCTAAACCAAAATGGGGAAAGGCACATGTCCACTTCACTAGACTCCTGGCATAGACGTCAGCGTTCATTTCCTGTAGTGGGCCGCTCAGCTTTCAAGGACCTTTGTCTTTGCAGTTTCCTGTGTCACCTTTATCTTGTGGCCCAAAAAGACAGAAAGACACTCCCTGGCTGGCCACACTCCAGGTTCTTCCATAGTGGAAACCTTCCCACATTAAAGCATGGCTCCCCAAGGGCCGTCTCTCCAACCTGTCCACCTTATCCATCCTACCTGGGCGCTGGGTAGGCTCCATGGTCCAGATGCTCAGCTCTTAGAAAAACAGGCTGCTGTGGGGTTGACTGTGACTGGTGGGCCTTTCCCATGGTCTAGGTACTACTGACACATCTGGTAGTGTTCAGGTACAGGAGCCAGAGATGCGTCCCTGGGGACAAAATGTACCTTGGGGTCCCCACCATGGAATCCATTTTCTCTTCACTGCTCTGACTAGGGAGGAAAATCTTCACAGACACAGTATTTAACTCAAGCAAAAACGAAAACCAAAAAAACCCCAAACAACCCCCCCAAGTAACCCCCCCAACAACAACAAAACAACAACAAAACCAGACTCTATAGAGATGGGAGACGGCTCAAAGCATAGGGGCACTTGTATACAACATGGTACTTCAAGTCTAGACTCCTAGCACCCACATTAAAAGTTGACTGTGGCCTCATGTTCCAGAAACCTCAGGCATAGCCCTTAAAGGAACAAGGCAGAGAGTGATGAGGAAGGACAGTGACCTCCTTAGGCCTCCATGTGTACACAGCTATGTGCATCTGTGATGTACATGTGCACATGCACCCCACACAGATACCACACACACACACACACACACACACACACACACACGTATACACACTATACATACACCACACACACATGCGCAGATGATACACATGCACTCTACACACAAATCATAAAGAATGTACTGACTGACTTACAGAAAAACAGGGCCGTTAGCTTTGTAAGGAGCTAAGCTGGGTGTAACCAGGGGCCAAGGCCAAGGCTATTGTCATGGTGGAACATTTAGAAGGTTTCTATGTGGAAAATAGAAGCTGTACTGAGTTGTAGCCTGGGGAAGTGGCTATCTTCTCTTGAGGGGTGATGGGGATGAAGAGTTAGAGGCAGTTTGAGCTAGGGCACAGGAGTTGGGGTGTGGAGTGCTCTCTTGAGCTGTGTAGACCTCAGTTCCCTCATTTGGAAAGGCAGAAGACCAGACATTCCCCAGCTCATCTTTAACTCTAGCCTCTGTTTCTCCCATGCTTGTGAAATGCCAGGCTGAAGTTCTGTGGTTTGGCCTCAGGCACTTTCTCCTTCATCAGTCATTACAACAGGCAGATGCCTGAGGTCCCCTCAAAACAAACACCTCAGTGTCTTTGGGTTATTGGATGATAAAGGAGTACAGGAGTGCAGCTACCTGGCCACCAACTGGCTACCTGCTGCTGTCTCCAACCCAGCTGATGACGGAGTGTAAGATGCCTACGAGTCCCCAGTCTCAACCCATCAGTGAGCAAGGCAGTACAAGAGGGCTGTTTGATTGACAGTAAATAAAGAAAAGGAACAAAATAAAAAACAAGAACAGAAACAAATCCCTGGAAACCATTTCAGAAGTATCCTGTTTCAACGATGTAATGTAAGTTTATTTGGTTATATGCATAGTACCACTGAGTCTAAAAGTGCTGTTGAAGGTCATTGATTTTCTTCCAAGCAGAAAGCTAAACAGAAGAAAGCCTGTTGTTGGTTCTAAACAGCCTGGGGCAGCCATTTTAGCCTCAGAGAAGTTAGTAGCTCAGCTTTAAAAATCGATCCATTCAAACCACACTTAGGAACCTTCATCCTTGTCACCTTGGGAAAAAGTAGAAGAAAAAAATCGTTATTTATCTAGCCTATTTAATGCCCACTGGTGAATCAGACCACAGGCTTGCTGGCAGTGGCACACCTAGTGTTTGCTGCTTCCAACTCTGCCTTTTCTCCCCCCAGCCTGACAAATACTGGTACCCAAAGTACTCTGCCCCAGCGAGGGCAGAGTGGGTCTCCTCCCACTTCTGTAGGCATTTTCTTGTACCTAGGTGAGAAAGTCCCTCCTGGTAGAGAGAAGAAATCTGACCCCTTTATACCTCATGGAAGACACCTCTCTGAAATGACACCCTCAAAGATCTCAGGCCCTTGAGATCACCATCACCCCTCCTGTTCTCCTGGGCATATCCAACTGGATGCAGAGCCGGGCAGTCTGCCTCTGAGTGGTAACCAGAACTATGTCTGGATCCTTGTTATCATGCCAGCTGAAATCTCTGGACTCTTACCAAGATCTGGCATTAGTGTTGCCTCTGACCGTTCTAGCATCTTCCCAGCTCTTCAGCCTGTATGGTTACTTGGGCAATCATGAGTCCTAATGTTCTGGAAAGAACATATTTTTGGGGATGCTACAGGGTCCTATGCATGTACAATATGAGGGTGTGACCATTTAATCTGTGTGTTCTCAAAAGAGATACTTTTTCTATGCCTTGATCTCAGACCTACAAAATGCAGAAAACACTGGCTGCAACCTATTCTAGGGGGTTAGAGCTCTAATCTAACTCAGTGGTAGAGGCCACTTACTTCGACAGCTTCTTTACCGGTTCTGGCAGGAGAACTCAGATCTTCATGTGCCCTTGACCAAAGAGCGGTCAAGATCGTCCTCTTCAGTTGAGTGTGGCTTGATAGAGGCATGTGTGAGCAGTAAGTGAGCAAGGGGACACCTACTTAGCCCTGAACGTGATTCACATCAATCCTGATGATCAAAGTGGAAACAGGTATCACACTTGGATAGACCGCCTCTCCTGGAGTACTTGCTGGCACACAAGGCACTACTAGTGTGCTGTTACTAGTTCAGAAAAAAAAACTACTAGTTCTGTTACTAGTTCAGAAAAAAAAATGCCATAGCATTCCCTTCTGAGAAGCCATTAAGTAGCTGGCTACTAAGAAGTCCATTCCTTTCCCACTTTCCCCATCTTTTGAACTTGCCAAATAACATAATTTAAAAGCAATTATCTAGCTTTCTGCTCTGACACCAAGCTGTAACCGTAACTATTAGTATACTGGAGGAAGGTTTCGAGCTACAGAGCAGAGCATTGATTGAGTCATTCACTCACTCACTCATTCATCCACCCAATCTTTCTGTAGCTCTCAGCACTATGAGACTTGCTAGAGAAACAGAAGCAAAGAACCAAGTGTTGACATCCTCATCTCAGGATGTGATGCCAGAAGTACCAGAAAGAAGCAGGGTCCATGGCCTCTTGGGAGATGAGGAACAACCCGTCTCCTGAGGCAGAGGCAACACAGGGAAGGTATCAGGGCTCAAGCTTCAGTCCTAGGACGGAGACTGCCTTGTAATGAATTGACTTTGAAGTCAACAGAGACATAGCCTCACACAGGAGACTGTCATAGATTGCTGTTTGAGAAATACCCATTTACCTGCATTTCAGAGACTGGACAGGGAGAGGCTAAGTGCAGAGGCTGCAAGGCCACTTGGGCTCTTGTCAACCACAAGGGCAGTGGACTCCGAGACAGTGGCCATCTCAGAGAGGGTCAGGTAGATAATCGATTCCAGGTAAGGCGCTGGAGAAGAGGTGCAGAGGCAGAAGCTCAGGGTTGCAAAGTCACTGTGAACAAGTGCTGAGAAGATTAGGATCAAGAGGCACAGAGGGCAGGGTGGAGTTGGAGACTCGAACACTCCTACTTAAGAGCTGGGAGGCAGGAGAGGCCCTGAGAAGGCAAGAGTCCACCAGAGAACAGTGACTACAGACACTCACTTCCGGGCCCACCACTGTGCACTAAATTACCATGTGGATCCCACAGCTTTACCTATGATGGACAAAAGACCACCCAAGCAACGTTTTAGAAAATTCTGGTTGGGGAAAGGCACCAAAGACAGAAAAGAAAGGGTTACCTGGAAGGCAATGGAGAATAGAGACTCCTGTGAGGGAGACAGTCTGGCAGCCTTGGGCAGCCAAGGCTGGGCAAATCCTGCTTGGTAGACAGCTGCTGTTAAGTGTGACTTGGAGGATTAGACTATGTCTTCCACCTGAGAAGGGAGACTGCGGGAGGCTTAGTCGCCCTGTCCCAGGAAAACAAAGGATTACTATCCCACACAGCCAAATCTGTGTGTCTCATCTGGTCTTCATCACACGGCTTTCTATAAAATGTCAGACTGTCACAGACACAGCAATGAGAAGGTGGGCTCTTTCTCTTCCCAGTTTGTTTAAACTCAAAAAGCTCACTTTCCTTTGCCACTTCATTTCCTTATATGTTTGTTTGTTGATTTGGAGTACAGAGCCACTAGGCAGTGGGTTATGGACTTAGGTGTTGGATTATAACATGGTTAGAAAGAGAAGCAGAAAAGCAAGCAAGTCTATTGTGGTAAGAAGGCATGGGCAGTAGAGACCACCCACCCTTCCCTCCCGGGCTCTCATCTTTTGGACTTGGCAACTTCACCTGGATTGATTTCTAGCTCCAGAAGGTACAGGTACAAGGAGTCATCTCACATCCAGGAGAAATGGCCAGCGGGCCGGGAAGCTTGTCCTTGTTCCCAATGCAACTGAAGATGCAACCAAAGCTGTTGGGTTTAGAGGATTCAGAGGGTCTGAGCTGGGAGCAAAGTAAAAACTGCAGGTAGAAAGGATGTAGAGTGTGTGCAGAGATGAGCCTGGGCTGAGAGAAGGAGGGTCTTTTCTATATGAGATTGTACCCTCTTCTCGTCAGCCTGGATGGGAGTGCAGCTCTGCACTGGGTAGAGGTCAGCATCAAGACGGGGTAAAGTGAACTAGAGTGGAGTAAAGGCAAGAGAGACAGGACTGAGACCTTCTATCAGTTCGGTTTTCTGGGTAAAATATCCTAACAACAGCAATTCAGAGAAGAAGGAGTTGATCTCTGCTCACAGTACAAGGGTGCTATCAATCACCGCTGGGGAGCCACCCCCCCACAACCCACTCCCCGCAGGAGCCTGAAGCGGACGGTCATTGCTTTTGAACTTTGAAGGAGACTGCTGGATGCTTTACTGAGCTCAGCTAGCCTTTTCTTTTTTTCTACCTCAATTAAACTAATCTAGATAATCCCTTATGGGTGCACTTGGAGGCTTGTCTTAGGCCATTCCAGATCCTGTCAGGTTAACAATGTAACAGTAATTGTTACATTCTTCCATTTTAATTCTTCCCCAAACCCAGGAAAGAAATAAAAATGCAGAACTGGGAGATTCCTTGAGAGTGGGGTTCTTGCTCTGAGTCCAAGTTGCCTTCCTGGAGACTCTGCCCCAAGATAAGAACCCCTTGCTTTCACTGATGATACAGCAGTGGAAACCCAGAAGTACACTTTCCCCTATGGCTATTTCTGGTCAAGGGGTCCATAGGAAAGGATCTGGCTGTTAAACAGTGCTGGAAGGAACAGGAGTAACGCACTGAGCAAATAAGAATTTGGAATGAACATTGTATCTTCAAAGAAACCCCTGGGGAATGTGGTTAAGCAGGAAGCAGAAAGAGCAAGCAGTTTTGAAAACCCACCAGTCTAGGTAGAAGACTAAACAAAAGGCACCAAGAACACTTCCATGAGCCTGAAGATGGAGTTTGAAGTCTCCTAGAAGGATTAGGGAGGAGAGTTCAGGGGTAATCGTAAGATGGAGACTGGGTGAAGAGGAAATGCCAAGGTCCATGAAAGACGACTCAGAAGAAGAGATACAAATGTATATAACTGACTAAATTTTTAAAAACAAAGATGCATATAAGACTTCATATTGGAAGAGGTCACAGAATGCTTGGTGACATAGAAAAACTTTTATACCACCTTGATAAAATTTAGGAATATGAACTTAGATAAGGAATATGCAATCAGCCCACTACCTACTCCCAACCCCCCCCCCCCCCCAAAAAAGAAAAGTTCAAATCAAACCAAACTATTACCACCAACTTCTCTGAAATTAATCAACCAACCAATAGACAGAAAAACAAGCAATAGGATGGGTATTCCAGTACCCACACCCGGCCTCACAGCTGTCTCTAAGTCTAGTTCTAGGGAAACCAACAAACACCTTCTGAACTTCTGAGAGCACTAGGTTTGCAGGACACACAGTGAACACGTGTGCTCGAGTGCGCAGGGGAGGGGAGGCAAAACGCCCATACATGTAAAATAAACCTTAACAATCCCAACAGAACAAAACTACAAATGAAACAAACACCTCTTCCCTCAAAATTGAGAGTCAAATGGACACTTGTCTTGTTGACAGGGACCCATCACAGGATCTGATTGGGTCTGTAATTCCAGCATGTGGGAGACAGGTTTGAGAGCTCAAGGCCAGTGGGAGCTCCATAACCAGTCGTTGCCTCAAAAACAAAACAAAACAAAACAAACAACAACAAATGACACAAAACCCCAAAACTTACAAAACCCCAAACAGCCAAACAAGGGTCAACAGCAGCAGCAGACCTCTGTTCGACTACCACAGTTGTGAGTGTGAAGAGAGTGAGGCGAGCCCCGAGTCTCAGATCATGATGGCATGAATTAGTAATTACTAATAAAGGTTCAGTTTATCAAAGTTGTCACCTCTTTGGAAATAATTTCTAGTTAAAGAGGCATTTATATAGGGAAAAACAAAACAGTTAAGAACAGTAAAAAAAAAAAAAAAGCAGCCTGGGAGAACAGAGACAGCTAGTGCTTACAAGGATGTGTTTTCATCACCAGATAAAAAGGCCAGGCAATGAAAATGAGGACATCAATTGCAAAAGTGACCGAGAACAAGTGACACAGAAATAAAGCGGAGTGTCAGGGAGGAGACAGGCTGGCACACTTAACGAGTTAGAAAAAGTGAGAGAATGTCAGAAATAAGAAGGCATATATATATGTATATATATATGTATGTATGTATATATGTATATATATTACATTAAAAGTTATAAACATATATGTAATAAAAATAAAAGTATATATACTATATATATATTAGGATATATACAATATATATATATATATATATATATATATATATATATATATATATATA
>JANHMN010000008.1:50535700-50551442 GCA_030674055.1 Rhabdomys pumilio
ATATATATATATATATATATATATATATATATATATATATATATATAAAATGTAGGAAAACAGAAAACATCTACAGCATAGAGATATGAAAGGAATTGAAGCTAAGACCGTGCCTTATTCCCTGGATAAAAGGCCCACATTCACAGTTTTCAGGCCAGTTTCCAAGAATACTCCCTTAAGCCAAGAATACTCTTATTTATATATATTTTAAAATATATAATGTAGATTAACTGTACAAGTAAATTCACAAACAATCAACTGTCACTCAAAATCATGAAATCTATGAAAGGAAGTGGCCACACAGCTGGGAACTCCCTAAATTTGATAAAGCTGACATATCACAAATTTGCTGTGAATATGTATATTAACAGGGAAGCGATTAGTGATCTTATTTTATGACCTGGAACAAGGCACACGGTACCAACAAAACACAATTACTTTTTAATGTACTATAAAGTCTCTTGCAAACATGGGAAATCCAACAGAATCAAGAGAGAAATCACTAGAGTAAAATGTCGGCAAAGTTAATAGCCAAGAAGATCATTTACAAGAAAAAAAATCAAATTTTCCTTCAAGCCAACTAGAACGTGTAAGAGGAGAAATGGGTGATACTTTCAGGGCTAAAAAAGTTATAAAATGGTTTCCTTGGGGAAAGTCTAACACAGAATGTGAAAGATTTTTAATGATAAAAATTTAACTTTTATTAAAGGTGAGGAGACCTAGGACCATGTTCATAGCAAGTGGGAAGCTTCCCAAATGAATCTGCACAGGAGGGCTACTTTACAAACAGTGGGTGGCAGAGTATAGGGGACTGGTTTAGAAAGTGAGAAGGATTATTTATGTGTATGTATGGGTTTGCCTGCATGTATGTATGTGTACCGTGTGTGCAGTGCCCATGGAGGCAGAAGAGGGCATCAGATCTTCTGAGCCAGAGTTTATAGATGGTTGTAAACTGCCAAATGGGTGCTGGGAACTGAACCCAGGTCCTCTGCAAGAGGGACAAGTGCTCTTAACCACTGAACCGTCTCTATAGCGCCTTAATCATGGAACCGCATGAGATAAGCAGGGTCCATTGATTCCCATGATGATTTTGAAAAGATGGAAATGAGATTCTCCTGACAGTCACTGTGATGTGCTACAGAGTGTGGAGGTCTGCTGGTGGCGGCGTGGCCATTAGTGAAGGCTTAGGAGGGCTCACACACAGGTAGTGTTCTCTCCTCTCCAGAGGTAGATCTGCATGTGAGAGGTGAACATGATGTCGAGAGGAAGATGGTTTGTTCTTCTTAGGAGCAGTGACTGGGGTGCTATCTCTGTCTTCTGTCTCCCCTTCTGTGTGTATGGTGGTGGTGGTGGAGAGGGGATAAGTTAGGGGACAAATAAAATGCGAAGAAATGGTGTTTAATTTAATAAAGGACCAAGGTGACAGATTGGTGGTAGATGTGAAGTGATTTACAACTTTTAAAGCAGAAAGCTGGGTGTTGGAGCACTGGCCTGTAATCCCAGCTACATAGAAGTTGATGCAAGAGGATCCAAAGTTTAAAGTTCAAAATTTAAAAAAGGGTCAGTGGTAGAGCAACTGCCTAGCCATGTGCACTACTCCCCAGTACTGCAATGGAAACAAAAACCAAAGTCAAAAAAAAAACCCAAACCGAATCGAACCAAACCGAACCGAACCAAACTGAACCGAACCGAACTGAACCAAACCAAGCCAAACCAAACCAATCAAACAAACAAAAACCCCAACAAATTAAACAAAGGACACTGACAGCAACAGCAAGAAAGTTGACTTGGATGTTTCTAGAACACAATAGTGACTACCACAAATCAGGAGAGAAAAGACAGGAAACTGTTTACAAAGTCAGGCAAGTGACCTGAAATCACAGGATCCTAAGGGACACACAGAGAGATGCTCAAACTCGCCATGGACCAGAGACTGGAAACAAGATGCTGTCTCTCAGACACCTGATTACCTGCAGCAGAAGGCAAGTGGCTACTATGTGGTAATAGTCACCGCCTGAAGATGTTAATATGGAAAATTCTAGAAGGAAACACTACGTGCACACATTTTAATTTACATACTGTCTTGTAATGCCCTTCCTGGGAAGTGAGCTGTCCTCTGTCCAGCTTGTTCATACTGAATACACTACCCATATCGAGTGTCTAAAACTCCAGATCCAGGGGATTCGATGCCCTCCTCTGGCCTCAGTAGACATCTCCAGTCACATCCACAAATGCAGGCACATGCACACAATTAAAAACAAATATTTATAAAACAAAATCTCTTATCATCTATATATGTGTATATTAGTTAATTTTCTTATTGTCATGACAAAGGTGCCAAAGAAAGGTATCTATCTGGAGCAGGAAGGTTTACTGTGAGGGCGTGGGTCTTCTTGGCAGTGAGAAGGGAGCAGCAGCGTGAGGCAGCTGGTCATGTTGCACAGGCAGTCAGGAAGCAGACAATGAGGAATGTTGAAACTCAGCTTGCTCTGTCCTTCCCTCTCAGTCTGTGACCTCAGCCTGCGGGATGGCCCTGCCTACATTCAGGGCGAGTCTTCCTACCTCAGTCAACCCTTGGTAGACACAACCTCATGGACAGAGGGCATTTGAACGAGTCCCTGGAGTTGGGAGCCAGGAGAAAGACAAAGAAAAATAGGAGCTTTTATACAATGACTTGTGTATCTACTGTGGCCTAGAGGGCACAAGGAACCCAGAGCATGGGAAAGCCACAGCCTTTATTAAAGCCCATTTGGGATGCTGAGGGATACAGGAAGGCAGTCCTTAGAGGAGAGGACTGAGAAACATGTTGTAGGGAGACCCCCTCTCCTTGCCAGGCACAAAAAGGCAGCAGCAAGGAAATACACATCTTTGTCAGTTCTGGTTCACTTTGTGATCTGTCCCTATGCACACAGAGAAACCAGGCCAGCATTCCCTTTCCTGTCTAAAAAAGGTTTCTGGGCCATCTTTCCTCACTGCTATATCCTGGACATACTAATTTTAACATAACCCCAGGCAACACAAAATTAAGGAGCAAGGGCTATTTCAACACACACAACACAAAGCGGCTCTGCTTCCAGATGCCCAGCTGGGACGTGGGTGTCTTTCTCCCTCTCACTGCGGGCCACGGCTGATGTACCAAGTTCTGGATGGAGTGTCCCAGGACTCACAGCTGCTCTCAGACACTGTACAGAGGCAGGAGCACAGGGTGTGGGCCAGAGATGGCAGCATTGATGGGGGGACTCAGATGAAGCCTCCCAGCGTGCACATTGACTCATGGGTACCACACTGGGAAGGCAGGACTGGTTGCAGGGCACTCAGGAGAACGCATTCCCAGTATAGAGACAAAGGACCAAAAATAAGAATGACCACTCCCTCCACCTCAACCACCAATGATCAGACCGTAACTGCTTGGAGTCTGACCCACTGACTGCCAATGCTTCCTATGGATGAACAATTAGAGTCTAACTCAGAACAGTCTTTGGAGCCTCACTCCAAGGGACCAGTTTCAGGGAGGACAAGTGGTGCTGGTACCATGGAGTCTTGTCCACGGATTGCTGAGTCCCAGGTTCCTGGAGACTTTATCAAACAATTGAGAAAGTATACACAACTCATAATGGTTTTGTTGGAAGAGAAAGGAACATTAGAGCAGACATGCTGCAAACCAGGCTCTAGCCAGATGGCTGTTGAGTCCCTTACCCGTTATTTTCAAGGATTCTTTTGAGTTTAGGGGTGGGGAAGGAGCTGATCCCAGGTGTAGGAACTGGGTGGCTCCTTGACTGGCAGATGGATTATCATATAACTTGGGAAGTTCTGCAAACCCCATAATTTTAAAACCACATACTTTGGATGTTCTGTGTGTGCGTAGGCCATGTATCTCTTAAGTTTAGACAAATATCCCTAACCATGCATATTTATGAGATGGTAATGAGAGCTTTCCCTTGACAGGTTGTTTCAAGGGCAGACCTGTCCTCTTTGCACTAAATACTGGCTTACACTGGCCCCCTTTTTCTACAAGCAGGTGCCCAATCGAAAACTAGTTGCTGTTGGGCTATTGCCCTGCTGGGAAGGGACACATACCCATTCTTTCAGGGAGAGTTGACTGAGTCTCTGGGGTTGTTGCTACACTAACCTGCCTCAACTTGCCCTCAGAGAGAACTCTCTCCATAAATCTTTAAAGTGTGTGAATAGATAAAGTGCCAGTAGCTGCTTTCCACTGAAATAATGATACTGTAAAAATCAGAAGACGTCTCTCCAACCATTCCTAAAGGGAGGCTCCCTTGGGCAGGACTGAGAACTGTCCAAGCATCCCTTGACAGAGGGTCAAGGTGTGTTCTCCTTGCTGCAATTGTTAGGCTGCTGTTCTGGTTGACCCAGAAGGATAATCCACCCTTGTCTCTGGGTTTCTTTCTGGAATTGGGCTGAGGTCTTGTTGTAATGTAATTGAAAACTAGATTTGCTGAATCCTGGGAGAAATAAACTGTTTATGGAGAAGACACTGGGAAGGGCAAGGATAGAGCAGACACAACTGGAGGAAGGAGGCCGGTGAGACTCCAGCTTTCCAACCTGTGCAGGGAAAGATCCATTACCCAAGTTCTTAATCATACCATCGTCAGGGATGTTTGCCTCATTTTGTTGGACTTTCCTTGCTTTGTTAACTTAGAAGCAACGTTTTCCTATAAGACACAGGCAAGTTGTAAGTGCCAAAGTTATGTTTTAAGTTTTAACTATTGTGCTTAAGAGAGCCATGGAACAAAAATGCCTGTAACCTGTAAGCCCCTTGGCCAAGGACAGATACCCACTGAGATGCTGGGGGCTACTGTTTATGGAAGATAACAAGTCACATGTCTCCATTTCCCTAAATGCATCTGTTTGACCCAACTGCACCAGATGTACTTGATCACATCCTACCAAGGCAGGAGCTACCTTGGCAGAAAATATGCCAGGATGTATGCTTGCCCCAAATGGATGTAGGTGGGAGATAGGCAGCAGGAAGTACGTCAGAGTATACGTTTGCCCCTGATTGGACCTAAATGGAAAATGCATGGCCTTATGGATTTGTCTTTGTAAGCCTCTGCAAAATGTGACTTATCATTATTTTCTGGGAAGCCGAGAATGGACCTAGCCAGTGTCCATCATTCTGGCCAGTACTTAAAGCTTGCTTCAAATTTGGCTCAAAATTGTAGGAGTGATCTTATCCTCACCTGGAGGAATTAACAGGTCACCCCTTGTCCTCCTGTAAGTCAGCCTAAGACTCATCTGTGCTGTTAGTTTCAGATTTTTGTTAATTTTTAAATGTGGGTGTGTTTGGGGGTGGGGGTGGGATGGGGCAGGATATGTGTACATGTGCAGGTGCCTTTGGAGGCCAAAGGCATCTGATACTTTCCTGAGCTGGAGCTTCAGGTGGTTGTGAACTGCCTGCCCCTTGTTCTAGGACTTGAACTCTGGTCCACTGAAGGAGCAATACGGGCCTTTAACTGCTGGCTGAGCTATTGCTCCATCCTGGGGTCCCTTCTATTTTGAAAGACAACCTCCGCAAGGGAATCTAATTGATCTTGGATATAGGTGAGACTTCTATTTCAGTTGGACTATTTCCCTAAAAGCCCCTGGCTGTCCCTTTTGGTAGTTGTTGCTAGACTTCCTGGAGAACTCCTAGTGGATAGGGTGCTAGCTGGAGGCCCACGTAAGTAATCCACTCAGAGTGGGATACTTCTATACAGAAAAACACAAAGAAGCTTTTTCCTGACCAAGGAGTTAAGTCTGGTGTCTTAACTTCCAAGGAGCAAGCTCTACTCCACATGAAAGATCACATGGAACACACCTTACACCCACATATCCAGTGCTAACCTTGAAAAGCTGGTGCTTTTTGATTATAGAGAAGACAATAGTCTGAGGCCTTAAGACCAGGTTCTCTGATGAATCTCTAGTCATTACACTGAGGTAACTGAGACCCAGAGGCAGGCACCTCACAGTCTCTCATTTGTGGATCTTCCACTATAACCTGGAGTCAGCACAGAAACCAGGAAAGCAAAGAAGAGCCTTGCATGGGTAAGGGCAGTAGAAGAAAAGGAGGTCTACAGGCTGTTAAGGGGGAGGTGAGGAAAATGGGGCAGTTAACTGGGAAGTGGGGAGAGAAGCCAATACTAGATGAGGAAGAAAATACTAAGGTATTTTGAAAAAAAAAAAAACACAGGGGAAGATAAAAAGTAGGGGCTAGAGAGACGACTCAGCACTTTAGGGCACTTGCACTCTTCCAGAGGACAAGGTTCAACCTCAGCACCCACAGGCTGGCTCACAACCAGCACTGACTGCAGTTGGGGGGGAGCCCGGGGGGTGGGGGAAATTTGATGCCCTCTCCTGGTCTCTGCAGGCACTGTATCACAT
Organism: Rhabdomys pumilio; assembly: GCA_030674055.1. Classification (NCBI taxonomy): domain Eukaryota; kingdom Metazoa; phylum Chordata; class Mammalia; order Rodentia; family Muridae; genus Rhabdomys; species Rhabdomys pumilio. The sequence goes on from JANHMN010000008.1 coordinate 50,542,082, forward strand.
GGCACACTTAAAAGCAGGCAAAACACTTGCACACATGAAATTCTAGCCATTTGAAGATTCGTACATCTGTGTGTTTGTGTGTGTGTGTGTGTGTGTGTGTGTGTGTGTGTGTGTGTGTGTGTTATGTATATAGATGTATAGACATAGTTTGAATAAAGTTATTTCATGTGGGGTGAAGGTGCTTCCCTCAACAAAGCCATAGACTAAGAAAATCTTTAGTGTTCATCATGGGAAACTTCTCTTTGAGCTGTTGGTCAGTGAAGTGCAGAGACTTCCAAACAATGTGACTAGCTATTTCTGTTGTCCCCGGTTGACTCTCAGAATGTGAGGGCAACGCCCTATTGCGGAAGACACCACACACTTTGGACACAGATCTTGGAGAAACCAGGGTGGAGCTGATCTGAGAGCTTCTTCCCGGAGAACTAGCTCTCACAGTATCCAAAGATTCTGTGAGCCACAGTCTCCGCACTGGTGCCACAGTGGCACGTACGTCTCGGGGATAACAGCTTGCTAATTGAACCTAAGGCCTGCTCAATAGGAGAGAGTACATGTCTGGAACCCTAAACTACCCCATGGCTGGTGATGTCATGGACCCTAGAGGAGAACCTACCACTGTTTTGCAGCCACAAGCTAGTCAACACATAGAAGACAAACTGACTATGGGGTACCCAACCTCAATTGATACAAAACACCCCCTACATCTAAGAATCCAAGGATACTATAGAAAAGGAGGCAGAGAGATTCTAAAAGCCAGAGGACCAAAATGTCTACTGTGAGATAATGTCTTTTATATAATGACAGAGAAACGGCCCCCAGGAAATCTCAAAAATATGGTTGCCTAAACAAGGCCTGCACAATGGCAACACCAGTTGGCATGTCAACATGGATGGGGAAAATAAGGCCCAGCCCTTAGATGAAGAGCCTCAGGCAGTGAGTAGATGGTAGATTCTGAAAGGAGAAGAATCAGTCTTTTCCAAGCACAAGCACCTTATCCAGTTTCAACTAGTCTTTCCTTAGCACAGACATACATTAGCAGCATTAAGTGGGTTCATCAGGCTGTATTTATATCCATACATAAGGAGTGGGAATGATGTAAAATAGTATTTGTATGAAATTCTCAAAACAAACAAACAAACAAACCCCAACCAAATATGGTTCTAAGTAAATGGTGGGTTTACATTCTCCCAAGTCTGGCCCTGTAGAATTAATCTGTGAACTGCCAAATTGTACCCCACCAAGGGGAAAAAAGAATCTTTAGGATTGGTGGCTGGGCTTGGTTTTCTAGTCTTTGGAAAGACAAAGTACCTCTTTCTGGATCCCATAGGAACTGGGAGGAGCCTAAGTCACAGCTGTTGTAATGGAAGGGCTCTGGACCAGGTGCTTCCAGGTCCTTGGCATCTTATTCAAGAACGAATAAAGGAGAACACAGACTGCAAAGTAACAAGGGTTCTTTATTCAGAATGCTAACAGATGAGAAAAAGACTGCGATCTCAAGGTTGACAGTGAGCCCATAAGTCAAGTATCCTGAATATTATGGAGACTTTCCTTTTATGGGGTTCAAGAGGAGGAGGAGGAACTTGGGTCTAGGGACACAGTTTTGACAGTTCTCTATTTTGATAGACAGTTTTAAGATATCTTACTCTTTCTGTGCTGTGTTTTGCCCCTTTCCACGGTGCATCTGACTTTAATTGTATGCATGTGCAATTAATGCATAGGCATAAAACGATAAATTGGGGGATTCTCATTAAAAATTCACAGTGAGGACAAAGTTTGCCTACTGCATACTCACCCCCAAACTGGGTCAAATGTGCCTTTCGTATTCCTGGACACAAGAAGAATATGATTGGACAGAGTCTTAAGTTTGAGGTCGGTCATTGGTGGGAGGGGAAGTTTACTCCATTGTTCAGAGTAGAGTGTGTATGCAGCTCCATGAAGCCGAGGGTCTGGGTTTGCTAAGAAGTTGCAGGGATGTTCATAGAGAGGGATGCATGTGGACAGTGCACACAGCTCAAGTAGGTCGTGGCTGACAAGTGCAGTATTAGGAGGGAGGTGTGTGCATGGCCTAAGTCAAGTGGAGCCCTAGGTTGCTAAACTATCTCCTATGCTTGCCTGTCCCATAGCCAGTAAAGAGAAAATAACTGTCCTTAGTAACTTTTTGTAGTTAGGAGGCTTAGGATGACCTCAAGGTAGGCCTTTTTCAGGACTAAAAGGGATCTAGATTATTCCTAAATTAGAAGTTTGGTAGGACATCAGAGAGAAAAGATGAGTTGTCACAGCTATTCTGAAGGCTAATCCCAGTGGAATGATTAAGTAGCTGTGGAGTCCCCAGCAGAGTGTGGAGTCCCCGGCAGAGAACTAGCTTAGCAAAGATAGGCAGGTAAGTTTCCCACTCACAGGCTAGCACCACCTTCACCATATCACATATACAGAAAGGGAACCTGGCAGTTGCTCCCCAGGTTAGATATATATGAACAACAATCATATGACAATAATAAATGACCACCCCTTTGTCTGACCATCAGGGGTGACAAGGTTTAATGATCAACTGTAGAGAGGGAAAGATTTCCACTTGTAATTAGGATGGGAGTGGACCAGGTTTTTTTCCTCCTCCTTTCTTTCTGGGACAATAGCCACCAATTGGCAGAAGACCAGAAAGGCGAGCCTCAATACGTTCTGTCCTGTGCTTCCTAAAAAGGCTACTCTTGGGCTGATGCTCCCTGTATGTAGTTCTAGCCTGAGGAGGAGACACAGCCAGGGACGGAGGCGGGTGAGACTTCAAAGAGAAGCAGTTTGACTGTCTAGGTCATAATCGGTGGGTTCTTTAAGATTAACATGGGAGGGAACAGAAGAGTCGAAAGAAAGGTTTTTAGGGTGTTTGTGGTTACAAAAGGCAGAGGAAGGTTCTTTGAAGGAAAGCCTGGTGTGTTAAAGAATGATTCAAGCCCAGAGGAAGTGAGCAAGAACTCACAATCAGATCTAGTGGAAGAGGGGACAATCCTAGAGACACTTCTACCCCGACAGAGGCAACCTCAGAGCACACAGATCAACTGTCATTTATCTGTTTGGTTAGTGTCTTATGAGGAAAAATTGCGTAGTGTCTGTGGCTCAAAGGAGCATATTTTCTGAGGCCCTTCGGTAGGCTTTTCCAGCACAGAAGCGTCTGAAGGGGGTGGTTTGACTCTAGAGACGTGAATCTAGCTGAGCATGTCAGCAATTTATATGGCCTCCAAAGTGGCCACAAACAGCTAAAGAACCCTTTCCCCAAGTTTTTTCTCCCCTTATTCCCCTTGTCTGACCATCAGGGGTGATAAGGTTAGAGTCTAGAGCTGAAAGGGCTTGGGGTCCTGTACTCGTGGATGGCTTATAGAAACTGGCCCAAGTCAATGAGGTACCTTAGGGGGTGGATAGTGTCAGGGTCAATGTGTAGACCTCTACGAAAAGTGAGCCTCCTGTATAGCATTTCATAGGGCTCACCTTAAGCTCATGATGAGTGTTTCTTGTCTTCATTGGGGCTGTTGGGAGTAGGTAAGACATGGCACATAGGTAAGCTAGCCAGTGAACAATTAGAAGTCTGATTGACCCTTTCTACATTTCCAGAAAAACTGAGGTGTGCTGGCAGAATGTAGATGTTACTCTTGTAACCCCTTGGGTTACCCCAGAGGTAAAGGATGGCCCATGATCTCGGGAGACTGAATCTGGAAATAATTGTTCTGAGGAATCCATTAACCACCTTAGTGGGTGGTGAAATCTTCTATCCATTCCATCCATATAGGTATCTGCTGATACTAAGAATTGCTTGTAGCCCCTAGAGGCAGGCCAGCCCTTCCCTGGACAACTACTACTATTATTATTTTTTTAAATAGAGTTAAATCAGGGAAGGTATTGTTGGCCTTGGGCTATTAACTACACGGAAAGGACATGTCTGATGTATGAGTCTAGTGGTTGTCATTAAGCTGATACCTATCAAAAGGCAGGAGGTGGGCTCGGAAGGTAGGAAGAATACTTGCTGTGCCAACTGGAGAACCTGGGTTTGAATACCTAATATCCACATAAAAAGCCAGGTATGACCATGTGTGCCTGTAACCTCCACATTGGGGCATGGAGATAGCTAGATCCTGAGAGTCCACTGGGTAGCCAGCCTAGACAAACCAGTGAGCTGTTGGATCAGTGAGAGCAAGGCAATAAGGCGAAGAGCAAGAGAAGACCTCAGATGTCCTGCTATAGCCTCTGTATGTGTGCACACAGGTGTACCTGAACACACACACAAATGCAATTCAACACACACACACACATTATTAAGCTGGGAGGCCATAGTCACAGTGCGTACTAGGGACAGGCATGGGGGGCGGGGCATGTCAGCACCTTGGTTTTTGTCTCTCGTCATCCTTTTGATTTCTCTAAGAGGATGAGCCTAAGTCATTCTGATGGCCCTCTAGTGGATCACTGTCACCTTCTCTGAGAGATTAACAGCTTCCAGCAACTGAAGAATCTCTTCGTGGTGTTTTAGCGTGGCCTGCTTCCCCGCCAGCAACCCTCATTCCTTTCATATGGGTGTATGGGTAGGTAACACCTTAAAGGCATATTTGGAGTCAGTATAAATGTTAGTCTTTCCCCCTTACCTAGGGTAAGGACTCGGGTCAGGGTGATGAATTCAGCCTCTTGCTGAAGTCCAGTGGGAGTGAGAGGAGAGAGCTTGTGACTGGTTCGACTTGTATCCAGCTTCTTTTTTACTCTGGAGGGCATAGCTAGTGCTACCAGTGTACCATTCTTCCTCTGGACTGGGCTCGAGCTGCTCCCCCATGTCAGGTCTGAGCATCATTTTGAGAAATAACCTGTCCATGAGAATGTTTGGCTTCCTGTGACAGGTGCATATGGTGAGCATGTTTTAAAGTCTTGGTAAGTTTTTGTGATTATCTGGGGGGAGTGGCTCACATCAAGTTAATCCTCCCTGTGCTGTCCTGATGTTTCATGTCACTTTCAGGATGCCTCTGAACTAATGGAGCTTTGAGCTTCCAGTGTAGTTATCCTGGAGTTATCCTGGTAGCTTGTCTACGAGGAGGACAGTTAAGCCATCTCTGCTTAGATTTTGTCTAGATTTTTAAAATATATAGGCCACCTTCCAGGATTTGGGACCTAGCAGCGGGGTTAAAGCCCTAAATGGCTACTCTTTTTTTCTGCTATACAAGAACATTGAGGGGCATTGTTGGGCCAGAGATTTCCCTGGATAAGATCCTAACCCAAACAAAATCTACTTGAGGGCCTTGAAGGCTGTCTGTATTTCTGAAGTCCATTGTAGTGGGCTAATTTCTGCTCCTTTAGTTACGTTAGGTAGGGCTCTAGCTCCGAGCCTCAAGCTGGGAAGCCAAAATTGGAACACTTCATTGCTTCAAAGAAGTATTATTGCTGACTAGAAATTCAGTGTGTAAACATTCTGAGGATAGTCAGGTCCAAGTTGCCTGGTTCTCAGGGCAGGTTTGTTACCTTTTTGAGAGAGATTAGTGCCTTAAAAACAAAATGTCACTTTCCATCCCCTCTCTGCCAAGAAACTCGGGCTCTTAATAATGTGAGCTTATCAACTTTACAACATGCTGTAGGACTGTCCCCTCCTTCAGCACCAAGTCTCTGAAACTCCTCCCTTATCCCCTGGCACAAAAGTGTGGGCAATCCCAAAGAGCCAAGAAAGTACTGCACACGAGTCTTACGGTTTGTTTGTTTGTTTGGTTGGTTTTGTTCTTTTGTTTTTGTTTTTTTTTTTTTTCCTGTAGTCAGCAGAGCTTCCCATTCAAAAGCCAGTAGAAACTGGAGTCTTGAACATAGTGAAATAGAGAGGGGGCAAAAAAGGCATCTTTTCTATCTGACATCAAAAGCCATTGGGTATCTCTTGGGAGCCTGCCTTAGGAGTAGATGAAGATCACCAAAGCGTGTGGGTAGGGACCATGGCTTCATTTATCAGTCACAGCTCTTGGACCAACTGATTGTTTCACAACCAGGAGAAGAGTATTACAGAGTGAGGATTACAGGGTTTTACCGTTCAGACTTTAGGAACTGGTTCGGGGAAGGCTGGAATCTCTTTTTTCACCTTCCTGAATTGGTGGGATAATAGAAGAGGTTTTGCAAGGAGATCTGTGGCTGTTTTGTCAGTCCTGAACCCAGGCTGATAAGCACACCAGGCTCAAGGATCAGACTGATGTCTAGCTGAGGGGAGAGGTGCCCAGCCTCTGTCCAAAGGAGAGCTATCCCTGCCCCCCAACCCCAGGACTGTCTAAATTGTAAAATTACCTTGAATTTTATCAACAAGTTTCTCCCTGGCAAAGAGGCTTGGCTGCTAAAGTCAATAAAGAATTCATGAATAAAAATAAGCCTTTCAAAGGCAACAAGTAAGTGGGTGTGTGGTGGTGGTGGGGAGGGGAATAGTAAAGTCTAAACGGTTCTAGGAATCTCTGTGGACCAAGAGGATCATTTTCCAGCATAAACAGGTCTGTAAGCCACTGGGAAACTTCTCTGGGTTCTTCAGGCAGTTTCTCTGTTTTCCCCTTACATAGCTGGATATCAGAAAGGGCACCTGTACCCGAACTGTCCTGTTAGTTCCAGCCACCTCTTTCAGCGGTAAGAGCTCTGATCATGCTTGTAAATGTGGGGTTCTACTATCCACATGTTGGGAACTTGAAAAGAGATGTTGGGGGTCAGGTTCGGGAGTGGTTAGGTGAGGGAGTCCCAGAGTTCCCCTTGAGAGACTCTTTGAGTGGGAGGAGTGGGCTGTCTAGAGCATCCAAAATTTTCTCTCTCCCCATTTCCTCTAGTTCTTTGTGTCCTGGACAGACCAATGGATCCTAATAGAGAATCACGAAGGTCTGGACACACAGGGTCTCAGACCATTTTCCTTGCCTCCTGTGAGAGAGATCTAGTTGCAGAATAGTATTCTCATTGAGACTATTTTGTTGAGGTCTCTCTTCTCTCCATTCCCTCCCCCTTTCCTCCCACCCCCATCCCTGGTTTGTCTGGAAGCAAGGCAGTGCTGTATAAAACACAATTTTCACCAGTGGTTAAGAAGACACCTGGGGTAGGAGCCTGTTGGAAGAGAAGGGTGGTTGTCTATGATGACTTGTAATGTAGAGGAGAATGGACATCTGGAGGCCTTTTCTCCATCCTGGCGTAGGGCTGGGGAAGCTGGTCATACCGAAGATTCCAGGGGCTTTTCATTTTGGAATCTCTCTTAGTTGGGCATCTCCAACCTTAGCTTGAGGTTTCCCCCATAGCTCGTCTCTTGTTCCAGGTGGGACATCCCTGGGTATTTACAATGGCAATCTCACTACCTGACATCTTCCCAGTGGCATTCCTTGCAGTCATCAGAGGCGAATGTGCTCCATGCTTTCCTGGAGGTGGCAAGTGTTATAGCGCAAACAAATGTGTGGATTAACATGAACGTTAAGATCTCAGGATTCAAATGGCCAGGCAGGAACACCAAGGAAAGTAAATAAGAAGGCCAGCAGCTGGGTATGAGATAGCCAAGCTGGTCAGACAAAAGTAAAGACGGAACCAAGAAAAATCGCTATTAGTTTTGGTGGGCTTCTACCTGAAGAATATATACAAGACACTGTTGTCTTTTCACGGAGTGATGCATCTAATTGCAACAGACTAAATTGTAACAACAACTTCTCAGAAGGTCTCCACCTACTCCAGGAAAGAGACCACCCCAAGGCAAGGAGTCAGACATGAGGTCCTCCGAAGAGAAGAGCTACTGTTATCTACCTAGGTGACTGTGTCTCCTGACTGTCAGAAGACCCCTTTGTGGTTAAAGAGCAGTACAGTTCCGGTGTGGCCACAATGTCCACTTATCCTCATACCCTAATCATAACCTCATATCAAGCACTCAGAGGACATCGACATCACCGTGTTACTTCCACCTCCGTTTTTCCTCCCTCCTTTTGGGAAGATGGAGTGGGGAGAAAAATACCCTCAAAGGAAGATCTTGTCAACCATGATTTGGGACACAAAAAAAGGCTCACTTAACCCCTAAATATGGCACCCACCTTCTAAATAATCCATAAGAGCCTCACTAAATCCTCAACTCAGAATCTTCTGCATCTGTGTCTTTAGGGCGCTTATTTTGCTAAGCCTCTGCTAAATGAACTTTTGTCAGACTGCCCCTGCCTCTTTACTGAATTTGTTCTTTTGAAGACAAGAGCCAGGTGAGTCTTATAATAGCAACAACAGGTTGAGTCAGGGGCTCCGGGTTCTTGGCAGGTGAGCACAGTTGCTGCCAAGCCTGCCGACTTGAGTTTGATTCCTGGGACTCACATGGACAGAAGAGAGAACACATCCCAGTGGGTCATCCCCTAACTTCCTTAAGAGTAACATGCTTACTCTAGTGTGGGTGCCAATTCCCTGCCCATCCCCCAACCTCTCTCCCTCAACAAATACATTTAAATGAAAATAAACAAGACAACCTCAACCCCAAAAGAATTGAACATTCTGCTTCAGGATAGGAAGAACTCATCTGCCTAGTCCAAAAGATTTAGACAGTCATAAATTGGAATGTCTCATGCTTCTTGAGAGTCATTAGTGTTGGGAGTGGGGTGGGGTGTTGAGGGAGTATTTTAGAAGGTGGCTCGTAAGTTTAACTCAGCAAGGTAATTTTATTTTTATTTTGGATAATAACTGGAGCCTTCTAACAAAGGCAGTAAAAGGGAAAGTTCCTGAACTCCACAATTCAGTCTACACATGAAATTGGAAAACTGTGAACCCATATCTTGATACAGAGGAAAAGAAAAGAGAGAGAGAATTTCTGGTGGATGAAAAGTAAAGCAAGCAATACTTTTTTTTCCACTTTAGTGCCAGACTTATGTGCATACACAGAATGAGACTCAGCTGAGAGAGTTGATTCCCAGGAGGAAGAGGAGGAGCTGGGTGGCTCCCTGAGTGACAAATAGATTATAACATTGAATGCTTTGTGTATGTGTAGGCCATATATCCCCTAATCTTTGGTGGCTCTATGTTCCTATTACGCATATACATAACATGGTAAATAGTTTTCTCCTGATGTGTCATTTCAAGGGCAGACTCCCTCCTCCCCCAACTCCATTTCCAGCTTTATACTGGGTTAGGCTATACTTGGTTATCTCTTCTTTAAGCAGGTATCTGACTAACTCTTACTCACAGGGGAGAAGATCTGGGCAGGCACATCTTTCAAGGACAGATGCCTGGGTCACTAGGGATGTCCCAAGACTAATTTGGTCGGTTTGCATTCGCCCCAGGGGGTCGAGTCTCTGCTCAGAATTGGCCAGCTGTATCTTTGTCATCTGCTGTATCTATTCGTGTGTGTGTGTGTGTGTGTGTGTGTGTGTGTGTGTGTGTGTGTGTG
>JANHMN010000008.1:50551452-50613076 GCA_030674055.1 Rhabdomys pumilio
GTGTGTGTGTGTGTGTGTGTGTGTGTGTGTGTGTGTGTGTGTGTGTGTGCTTACTAAAATTTTGTATTGAATTTGGTCTTGTACTACTTTTAGCTTTGTACCTTGGGTCTTTCCCAGGCCTGCCACCCAGTAGGACTGCAGCTGGTGTTGCTCGGCCTCTTTTATAGATTCTCAGATGAAAGAATTTCAAAACAGACTCAGAAGGAAAGTCATGGACAATTTTATTGGTATTTGAGAGAAAAACACTAGACTGGGCTAGTTGGAAATCTCAGAAGCTGCCAGGAAGAGCGAGCTGGACTAGAGGAAGACAAAAAAAAAAGGAATGAGGAAGACTTTCTCACTTAGGAAACTCAAGTCTTTGAGCCTCTGCATAGGGAGTCTTTGGAGAGTGAGGATGCCCAGAATGTTAAGGCAAGCAGGCTTAGAAATTTTTACTAGTGTCTGGAAAAGAGACATAGAAAGATGGAAAGAAGTTTTATGCTTTCTGAACTAGGAAATTGGGCAGGGTTAACAATGGGGAATCTGTAAGCACCTACGTGGAGTGTATGATAGATACACGAATAGATACAGGGACTTCTTGGAGTGTATGTCCCTAACTCATGAAGGAGAAGCCATCCCTTTCATCTTTTTAAACATGCTTTCAGGCAGATTATGTTTCCTGAAGCTATAGCTTAAAAAAACAGAGAGAAAAATATTGATGTCTGTGTATCTGTCTGTCTGTGGGTTTAAGCGGGATGCCTGGTTTGTTACTTGGATAATAGGATCCAAGTCCTTGTCCTCATGATTGCAAGTACCCCCTAACTGCTGAGTGTCTTATCTCCAGCCCTCAAAAGACAGCGTTCTGTGAGGCATTTTCCTGTCCAGGTGATTAGTTAATTTAGACTAACTCTTAAGGGAGGGGGCAGAAGCAATGTCTTTTGTCATCTTCAAACCTTTTGGGCAGTTTAGAGAGCCACGTTTCCACCCAGGGCCAAGGGTATAACTCAGATCCCATTCTTCTGACTAAAACTCATTAACAGATTTTTTCAAAAACAAACAAAACAACAACAAAACCCCAAACAAAGTAAAACCCCAAATCTATAAGACAGCCATGCTCTACAAGGAGGAAATAACTGTCCCATCATGAGCATCCACAGTCCAGCCACCCTTACCTTCCTCCCTTACTAAGGAGGGCAGCTATGATGTCTCCTACTGCCTCTTACTTGGCATCTCCAATCCAGAGGAGGCCAAATGCAGTGTTTCCCTTTTCTTAAAACCAGTGTTTTTCCAGGGCAATGGGAATTGGGGTCTGAACTTGATTAGGTAGGGAATGGGAATGGCCATTTTTAGTGGCCTTCAAGCTAGGCTAAATGCCTCACACTGGGCCAGGTGCCCTCGTGCAGTCCTGGCTGAAGTGTCAGCAGTAGGGTTGGGGCACACCCTTGGAGAAGTTTGCATGGTTTTGCTCCTTCTGTGTGATTGGAAGCATTGGTTTGGGAAACAGAAGGAGCTCTCGAGTCAGTTTTTGTTTTTTGGGTTTTTTTTTTGGTTTTTTTTTTGAGCCTTTTGTGTATCAAATAGGCATCATGAGACCACTGCTGCCCGTTGTTCCAGGGAAGAGGGCATTTTGCCATTGTCACCCAGGACAACTAGTAGAAAGGCTTCCCAACCAGTAAAGTGCCATACCCCTCTTCTAATTGGATATGTCAGTAGGTCCACTACAAGGCTGGGTGAGGGGGAAATCCTGCTTGCCTTTTTCAAGCTCCACAAAAACTGGAGGTCATGGCCCACATTAAGGTAGGATAGAAAGACAGAAAAAACGGTGGGGTCACAGGAAGGAAAGAGTCCCTCAGTCTAGAGTCTGGGTTGAAGCTTCCTGGCAACCGAGAACCAAGAATTCCAGCACAGTGAGCATTTCCTGTAAAGGCTGCTGGCTCAGCTGCCAGCATTCATTCCTCTTATGCTTTATGTCTGTACGGCCTTCAGGTATGACTTCTTTCCCAGGTATAGCCAGCACGTGGCTACTTTGTAGGTTCTTTGTTTCTTCCACCCTTCTCAACCCCCTTTCCACCCTAATACTAGATAGTCAAGAAAAAGAATAGAGGGAGAAAAGAGGGTGACGTTATCATCAGACTACTTCCTGCTGACTGTGGGCGTCAAGTTCCTTGGGGTGAATTTGATCTTCGCCATTGGGATGTCTGATTTCTTCTTCCTGTGTCTTCTTTGCAAATGACTCCCTCACAAACCTTGAGCGGCAGTCACCAAACAACAAGCAGCAACAACCCGCCCTGCCTCTTAGGGGTGGAGGAGGGGGGAGCTAGCATTTATATACCCTCAGAAAAGTCAAACACCACACACACCACACAACTGCAGAAACAACCTGTAGCAGGCAAAATCAGGCTGCAGGGGACAGTCTGAAGCAGCATCCCACCTGGGCTAAAACCAAAACATATTCCCATAATATTTCTGTGTTTTTCAAAGAAACCAATATTCTCGCGATATCCAGATTATTTTCTGGGAACTCAAACAAGAGTCCCTTTGTTTACAGTGACACTATCCTAACTTTTTGAATCAGAGAGGTTTAGATGGTGACCCACACCTGTAGTCCTTCCTGGTGCCCCTCAGGAACTACCCTGGGATCTCACTTTAGACAATGAAGTAGAACTCTCAAGACGGCCACGCCTGTGCTCTCAGGTGTCTCCTGATTCCTTTCTTTTAACACTCCTGCTTACCATCTATGTCAAAACAAACAAAAAACCCAAACAAAACAAAAAGACACAAAAAAGTTTGTTTTCTTTTTAAAAATAAATTAAAATTCTGCTCTCCACTGGTTCTTTGCACAGTTCTTTTCTGTGACAAGGCAAAGGATCCTGTGTTTTATCTGAGTTCAGGGAGCTGCTCCGCCTGCTGTGGGTGATCTTGTGAGCCGCCTACTGACGAGGTTGGTGCAGCACGGTATGGGTATGTCTTATTTCATCTCTAAGACATGAAAGAACATGTCTGTCCCGGATGATTCCTGGGTCAGCAAGGAAACTGAGGCCATATAACTGAGACTTCATCCTTTGCTCCGTAAGTAAGGCTGATTTGCAGCCCAAAAGAGAGACCATGTTGGTGGCCTGGCTGCTTGTAGGCTTTGACCTTCAACACCTGTGATTTTGAATAAAAGATACCTGGGAATATTTCTTTATTATTAGCTATAAGAAGTCCTTTGTTTGAATGTTCTAATTATTTATTTAAAGACGATTAGGATCCAATTATGTGCTAAGTTCAGCTTAGAGTCCAGAGAAAGCCCTGGCTTCACTTTCAGCCCATTCGTCTTTGTCAGGTATTTGCTTTGCAGATAACTTCCTATGGTTACTATAGAACTCAGGTGGGGTTGGGAGTGGGAAAACTTTCATGTTCAGTGAGGTCTTTGAAAGGCAAGGACTCTTTCTCCCATCCCCACAAGGAGACCTGAGTAAGCCAGGGGCTGAGCTGCCCGGGGATGCCACTCCAGTCTCATCCCCCACAGCCCTGGGAGCCACTATTGTCCGATCTCTATTAATAGACCAAAGATTTTGTCTAAAAGCAACACTTCTAAGAGGAGGCAGTTATGCAGCCTGGGCCCTGCTCAGCTTCTCCTTTTGCATGGACAAGTCTCAGCTGTGTGCATAGTCTTGATTGTGTTCAGGGCTAACATAACCGGGCTGCCTAGAAATGCTAAAATCAGCTCAACAAGGCAGAAAGATTTTCAGCCAATGGATTGAGGCCTAGATAATTGACTGAGCGGGTGAGCTTGCTTTTCCTTCCACTGGTGGCCTCTACCTTAGTGGCACAGGGACTCCCACATCCCAAATCTCTAATAGCCTGTCTAGGTGGTGGGGAGCCACAAGGGGGATAGGACAGGCTCTGACATGATTCATCTCAATTCTGCAAATATTAACTTCCCAGAATGTACAAAATACCTAATGAGGGTCTCTATTTTGCCTTTTATGCCAAAACGTGCCTCTCTTCCCCTTTGACTCCATCCCCAGAGGTGGCTACGGTATTTTTATACAATAGGCTTATATACATGGCCTCTGCATTTATAGACAGATTCATAGAGGTAGAACTTTCCTCAGAAGAAAAATGGAATAATGCAACATATGTTTACTGTGGCTTCTCCTTCTCACCCTTACACACACAGCATGTTTCTAGGTTCATATGTATAAACTCTAGCTCACAGAAGAGCATTAAGTAGATGTTTTTAGTGTTGAGGCTGATTTTCAAAGTTCATTCATGAGGCACTCAATGTCCCTATCTCCTTCCCCTGATGAAGAAGACTCCTCCTGTCTCTCGGGACAGTCAAGAGTCTGGGACGTTCCCCTAAGGAGAGCCTCACAGAGAAGGAACCCAAGGAAGTGTGACCCAGGGCATAATCTCCTGGGGAGTTTCCTGTAATCACCAAGCTGAAGATAACAAGGTCAATTGGCAAATGCAGCTTCAGCTGCCTGCTCTGATGGCATCTCTCAATTCCTCACAGGCTTGACTAGAGAGGCAATGATGCAATCCCTATGGCATGACGTCAGCAGGCAGAATCATTGTCTGGATACCCGTTGGCTGCTGGGCTAGCTGAGCTAAAGAGCTAGCCTCTGGGAAGACCTGAGAAATCAACACCGCATACTACAAAGACCTGATTCCAGGAACACAAACCAGGGCCTATTTGGGTACATTATAATGAAATGGAGTCGTGGACTATGAAGGCCCCATTTCTTCCATTCTGGAGGATGATTTCTTTCAACTTTAGCATGATCCATTCATCAAGCCCATGCATGTTTCTCTGCAGCTGCTTACAAGCCATGTGAATAAATGTGGAACGACCTTCCATGAAGGAGTGAGTGCTGTACTGGGAGTCAGTGGAAGTTCTAGTACTTTTAAGTAACACTGGATGAATTCAGTAAAAATCTGGTAGAGAGGTCCCCACCAAACTGATGCCTGGGATCAAAGTGGGTGAAACCTCTCCATCAGTTACATCTTTATTAGTTACATTTCCTGAACTATATATACAAGTAAGAAGTGTGCGTGCATATTAATATCGTCTAATTGGGTCTCATTGTTCAACCAACAGGTAAACATGGGAACACCAAGACTCAAGAATCTCATTGTCAAAATGGCATGTGCTATGTTCTTCACGGACCCCAAAAGAGCTTCAATGCACCATAGATCCATAAAGCTGGGGGTGCCATCCCTCCAACCCATCTGGACTCTGTCTTTATAGAAGGCTCCTGCCACTCTTACTCAGTGTTTATCCCATCGTGGCCTTGACATACGGGTTTTGTCCACACTGCTGGCTGCAGAGGGTGACATGACTGTGGGTCCTGCTAGTGGAGTCTTTATTAGTCACTTGAGGCTAGCGTGGACAGACTGTCTCACACTGCTATGCTACCAGGAGTTGGACCAGAAGCAGTTTCCTTCCAGGGAATTCCTCAAGAGTTACAAAAAACCACAGTGCTAACCCCCTTACTCCTAGGCCTCAAGACTTGAGGACAAGAGGACCAAAAAAAATCCTCGAACTTGCAGAACATTATACATATGATGAAGACAAAGATTGCTGAATCATTCAGAGAAATGAATGATACAGATACAGATACAGACTCAGATACAACTCAGATACAGACTCCCTCCCTACACTGAAGGATGGGGAGAAGGGAGATAGAAGACGACCTTTTGAACACTGCTTCCGAAGTGAGGGATGTCAGGGCAAGAGGCAAGCTGGCTTGGGGAAGTATTTGGAGCCACAGACCAGGACTTGGGGGCCGTACCTGGATGAACTCTCTTAGAAACCCTCTTCTCCAGACTCTAACAGATACAACTCCACCCCAGCATCAATACATTTAGAGAAAAAGATTGGAAGGAAGGAAAGAAGGAAGGAAGGCAGGAAGGAAGGAAGGAAGGAAGGAGGAGAAAGAAGACTTTAGGCCTCTCATGTTAGCTTAAGTTCTGTGTCTATGAGGGACACCACACTAGGGAAGGGATGGGTCTGTCTCTTTGCCATCCAAATGGGTTAGTAGAATTTAAGATTTGACAGTGAGTTGATTCTATGAGAATCTCCTTGTCTTACAACTACAATGACCTACACTGTTAAATATAGAAGCCATTTTTATCTCAGTTGTTGTGATCAAATGTTATGAAAGAAATCTTATTTCTCTTTACCTTACTTCACCTGCATGTAATTATATGCTATGAGCACAATACACCTAATATATATTTAGTTGTGCCCCTTCTGATGCACATTTTGTTTGTTTCTAGGTGTTGATGTCCCTCCCCCACCTCATCAGTCTGAGACCATAATGAGGGCTTGCTTTGAGAGTAAACGGAAGCCGGCTTGAGCCACATCTTAGCCGTCTACTAGGTGGCACTTGATAACTCCTCTTAAACCCAATTAATATCCATGTCTTTGACTGCAGAAGTGAGGATGGCAATCAGCTTGCAGGGACATAGGAGGAGATGTCCACCAAAGTCTTTGAGACAGCACCTGGTCAGCCCTTGTGGTGGCTTGGGCTTTGTAAGTCGTCCTGCTGCACCACCAAAGTTCTCACTGCTGTATACGTCTGGGAGGGTACAGGATTTTGCGGAGGTGGTCTCAGGAGGGAGACATTAGAGAAACACAGGTCCAGCCTGGTCTAAGTCTACTCTACCTCCAGAGGCACAGCCTCCAGAGTGAAGCAGAGGACAGGGAGGATGTCTCTGGACAATTGAAGATTGGGGGTGAGCTTCTTGTCTCTATTCAGTCTCCACTTTAGAGAGTTCCACCTATCCTGGGGATGGGGCAGGGGAGTCTGTGATCAGAGAACCAGAGAACCTATGATTAGGACCTATGAACGGGTCCTAACACCATTGTTTTAGACACCATACATTCTTTTCAGGCTCTGGCCATGGCTGTCTGTCACTCAACATTGACTCAGCTTCCACAGCCCTCAAGTGTCATTAAAAGCTCATCCTGTTTCAGTAGCCTGCTGTGTTGAAGAACTTAGATAGGGTGTGACCTAAGATGGGCATTGTTTTCTGACATCTGCTTTCTCACCAAGATCATGGTGCTGGCTTTTGGGAGTCTCCTTAGCAATGTGTGTGTGTGTGTGTGTGTGTGTGTGTCCCCAGGTGGTCCCTTTTAGTGTCTCAACTATTCATGACTCCTTCAATTTGTAGAGGCTTCTCTATGTGGTCAGAAATTTCTAGATCACTGATCCAAATAGCAGATCACAGACTGTCTTCAGCTGCTGGCTCATGGTAAAATGAGAAAAATAAGGATAGGGTAATGCATTTTCACAGCACTGAGTTTGATTCATGGGGCTGCTCCTGGCCCTTGGGATGCATATTACTTTCCTGGCATTAAAATCTCCCCCCACCTCTTTAAATGTAGTGGTTTCCTTTACAAATGGAAGCATTTAATTTTAAATTATATCTTAAAATTAATGTCTCTGATTATTTTCTGGCTCAAGAACTCTGGCTGTATCCTTCTGGGTGTTGATGTTTTTATGCGGATTTGCAAGGTATTTTGCTGTAGAACCCTTAACTCCTAAAGAATATGCAAGAATATCACTTGGCTTTATGTATTTTATATACCCTCCAGTACACATTGTGGATGCTACTCATTTATACCAATGTCTTTGCATAGTTGCATAGGGTTGGGAGAGCAGTAGAAGCAAGGTCAAGTGCATTCTGCATTGTATTTCAAGCTTGGGCGACACTCTCATTTTGCCTGTAATAAGTCTGAAATGTCCTGGCTCCACTTGCCAATTTGTTTTTAAATCTCTATGTAGACAAATCAAAATGCAGGCAACTCTAGGTAGGGTCCTAAAGGCTCACGATTTAAATTTTCTGCAAATTTCAAGTGTCTAGTAAATACTATTTTAAGAGATCTCTGTCTTCCTGCTTCCCCTATATATGGCTGGTGTCAACAGAATAGGCTCTTAGGTCCTTTGACAAGTTACAGAAACTTGTCATACCTAGTCATATTGTCAGTTATGTGATCCCTTAAAAGCAAATCAAATGAATATATCTAATTACTTTCCACTTCTCTGAAGCCTTCGACACACCACAATGTCTTTCCTGATGGATTCATTAGCATAAAATGCCACTGTTAGCTTGTTACAAAGTTCCCACCCAACAACTGCTATTTTAATTTCTACTTTTCAGTTGTCAAACTCAACTAAAGCAACCATTGTTTGCATTTAACTGAAGAATGGCTTGCTTGAGAGACAGGGATGGGGCTGACTTCATCTGATAGTAAGTCAAAAACAGTGCCTTCTCTGCTGCCTTTGCTGCTATATAGACCTACTCCTCCATCAGAGAGCTCCCCTGTGTGAAATGTGATGCTTTCATTTTGGAATTGTTTCCATGGGAACCAAAGGCCTCAATCAGTGCTAGAAACAGCTCATTTGTGGTTGTGGATCAACGGACTAGGGAACCACGGAGTGAGGAGAGAGCACCTGCATTTAGTTCAGCAGGCACTCTGCTTGGGATGTCTAATCATGTAACCTGGAGCAAGAGGCCACATATCTGTGTCCCATCTTTCTGCATCTGGGAGACAGATTGGTTCCCTTGCTTGTAGCAAAAGCCACCAAAAGCCATGCAATTGCTAAGTGGAGATATTATAACAATTATCTATTGGTAATTATTTAACCTTTAAAGGAGAATACATTGGACAATTACTGGTGGCCTGTGCCAAGCGGTCACTTTGGGTATGTGACCAAAAGAAGGCTTTTTATGCAGTATACTGACCGTGGCCTCCTGACCATCCTTGGTTAATGTCCACATACTGTAACACTTTTTCAGAATTACCCTATTAAAATCTATCATCTACTTTCAACCAAGTGAACCTTCATGAAAGCTGAATGACCTAAAGATTCCTGGAAAGCAATACAAACCAGGACAGAATCCACCCATGTCCTGCACCCGAGTAATTTCTCTGTTATAAATTTAAAAGATCTAATTGGGCCATACAAGGAGTTGATTTGGGACATCCTCAGGCTTTGAAAACATGGCTTCGGGTGTTAGCCTCACATTCTGTGTGGCACTGGCCACTGTGCCTTGTTTTGTCAACTGTCACAGTCCTTTGAAGAAAACAAGACAGTAAAGGGGACAATAACAGCTTGCTAGTTGGAGATCCTTGGCTTGATGCATCTCAAAACACTTGTTTGTTTTGTTTTGTTTTGTTTTTTAAACCATGTAAAGTTCACCACATTTCTCTCTCTCACTAACATCCAGTGCTGAGCACTCCTAAGCTTTTCTCCACTGCAGGTGACCACTTGTGCATAGCTTGGAGTTTTCCTAGCTGTGGTTAATTAACGCTGGCCTACTAATACTATGTTCAACTCTCTGTCCAAAACAGTTTTTACTGCCAGGAAATCCTGAAAACTGCTAACTGGGGCCAGGAGCCATTCTGCCACCTCTTGCCAGTGTCCCCAGTGGGGACTAAGTCTGGCTGTTGTGGCCAGATACTTCATTTCTTCCACAAAGTTCTGCAAGAACTCTGCTTCCCAGGAGCACAGGGTTTCAGCAGGATGCTGCTTCTCGGGGAGCGGGGCTGGGGAGTGGGGGTGGGGCTACCTAGAGAGTGCCCTGTAGCTCCCAAGGCCAGCTGGAAAGAGGGCTTTGCATGACTTCTGAAACAAGCAGGCAACCAGGTCCCAGGGCACCCAGGAGGTAAGGAGAATAGAAAGCAGTAGGAGCTCCTTCCTGCACCCCCAACCCTGACCTGACCCCCATGTTGTGTTCTGGTCCCACCCCCTGGAAAGACGAGGTTGTCACCCTCCGTGCAGCAGTAACTTAACTGCTGAACCCATTGGGCTCCTTTCCTCGTCTTCCCGGCTCTCCATGCTCCATACCTGTCTGTGGAATGAATGAATGAGTGACTGACTCCAGGGGAGACATCGCCAGTCACACTTAATACTCAGCAGCAGCTCAGCAGATTGTTGCAACAGAATCATTCAAAACTTTTTGAAATGTAGAATCTCTGTGCAATGAAACTGAAATTATGTACCAAAACGAACGACCCTGTCCATCCCTTGAAATTTGTTCTTTAAACCATATTAACCTTAAAAGTGTTTGGAAAATACATTTAAGTCTCTAACAGAGATGGCCCTCCTCCCAAATCACTTTGAAAGTCACAAACAACAAAAACAGAGTAAAAACAATAACTGTGGAAGTCTCACAACTTGCCTGAATGAACCTGGGACAGGAGAGTCTCTAAAACCAGCCTGAGCAAGATGAGGACTCTATAACAGCGCCGGCAAGATTGTGGACTATTATCAATGCAATCCAAAGGGGCCTTTGATACTTAACAATGAAAACTGCAAGTGCGGAAGTGAGACAGTTTGGCTTCCAGGAAAATAAATAAAAACAGAAATCCCAAACAAGTAAACAGCCTGAGCCAGAACAAGGAAAACTAGCTCTGGAGTAAGCCCCCAAGTGGAATGATCTAAAGGCAGGGCGAGGAGTCAAGAGCACACACTAGGCGGGCTATTTTGGTTTCTGTTTACTAGAAAGAGCTGAAAGGGAAAGTTGGAAAAAAGAATATAAAACCAAAGTGTTGGAGGCAAAGGGCTTCTTAAAGCCCTAAAGAAGGGAAGGACGGCTGGGTGGTCAGAACAGCTCTTCTCTGAGACCTCCATCGGGCTCCCACCCAACCTGTCATTGTCTGAGTGATTGCACGATCCTCCTTTTAAACCCTTATGGATAACTCAGCTGGTTTTCTGGGACAGGAAGTACAAGAGTCCCAGAGGCTACCAGTGACAGGGTTTGCAGTGAGCCAGAGGTAGAGACACTAGGCAGTAGGTCCTGGACTGCCCTGTAGACGTGGTTCCCCTATTGTGGAAGTTGAAGTCATGATTGGGGCTTATTTATAAATTCCCAAGGCTGCATCTACTAGGAAGACTGTTTTAAAGAAGCAACAGATTCTGGTGGGACAAGGTTTGCAGTGGGCCAGAGGTAGAGACACTAGGCAGTAAGTAGGTCCTGGACTGCCCTGTAGACATGGTTCCTCTATTGTGGAAGTTAAAGTCTCGATTCTGTCTTGTTTATAAATTCCTGAGGCTGCATCTACTAGGAAGACTGTTTTAAAGAAGCAACAGATTCTGGTGGGGAGGCCTCTGTGGGCTGATCGTTCTGAAGACCGAGGCAAGTGCAGATATTCCTTCTGGTATATACGTAGGTATGTTTGTGGAATGAACAAACAAACGAATGAACAAATGAATGAATGCACAAAGTCACTGTTTTATGACCTTGAACACGACATATGCCCTGTAGGTTCTGCTGATGGTTTTCCTAGTGGAGCTGGAACCACCAGAGAAATGCCAGCATCCCTGTAAGGCGAAGTGGATCCTATGATAGTAGGTACCCACCCACTCCTGCCCAAACTCACTGTGGCCTCCAGCAGGGCCCACCCAACTTGCTTCACTTCTCTTCCCCATCTAGCTAAGGGGCCCCACCACTGCTCAGTGCCCCTGGGAGTCTTCACTCTTGACTTCCTTCTCCTATCTAACTCACATCCAATCCACCAGAGGGTCTCAGTAGTTCCCAAGTGACCATAGTCATTGGCACTGATGCCATCCTAGGCAAAGCCTTCCACATTCCCCTGCCCGTGCTGTCAGCAGCCTCATAGAGAGTCCTCCTGAGAGTCTCCCCTCCTCTTCCTCCTCTTCCTCCTCCTCTTCTTCCTCCTTCCCATTCTGCATGGACTTATTGTAAAAAGGACCTGCTGGTTCTTCAGTTAAAGCCTCTCAAGGACTGCTTATCTAGTGTGTAAGTAAATTCCTTGGCTTCACAAGTCTAGGTCCAGTCAAATAATGCAGCATCTTCCTTTTACACCCGCCCCCTCCAAGCAGGCATCAACCTCAATTGTTCTGGTATCTGCTCCCTAAGTTTGTTCCTGCCTCTGTGACTTGCATCAGCCTCCATGGTGGCAAATTTCTTTGAGCTGTCAGACTTCAGCCTCGAGTGTCATCTCCCCTCCCCCTCCCCCGTCCCATGCCATTTGTCCTCATACTTTCCTCTTCTGTTTTCAGTGTGCTCTGTACTAAGCCACCTTCAGCTCTCCATTCATTAGATAGGCAATACATAGACATGGTCACTAATGGCAGCTTTGTTTCCCTTCATTCCTCATTGCCCAAGAGCTCAGGGCAAGGATTTGGGTCAATTTCCTTTCTTATCAGATATGCTATGGAGCTCTCTTTCAGCCCCTCCTGCACCGGAAGCCTAGAGAATGTTTCTCTTCTGGACCACAAAACCCTCAGCCCCTCAGACCTGTAAACAAGAATGTCTTTGTTCTAATGTTGCCATCTTGCTTTCTGTTCCCTTTCACCCCAAGAACCTCTAAGGGTATGGGAGACCAGGATACTTGGCCTGGCTAGGATCCCTTGTTTGCCACAATCTCAGAACTGGCCTTGCCGGGAGGTGGGGTGGGGTAAATTCTCTTCCAAGTCACCGACTCCCCATGTTTGGTGATGGGTAAATGTGGAGTAGATGTCTTGTTCAGAGGGAGCATCTGGAGGTCTCATCTGTCATACCCAAGAAGGGAAGGGGTACATTCAAGGTTATGCTAGGTTTCCCAGATTCCACCAAAGGAGCTGAGTGGGCATCCCAAGAGAAGCTACTCAAGGCACTAGGCAGCAAGCCATGCAAAAGTAATTGAGGAGAAACCCAGGCAGGTCAGTGGGAGAGTCTGCCAACACCGGGAGCACTGAACGAGGGAAAGGAGATGGAGTTGGCCCAAGCGAGCGATTCTGCTTCTCTCCCTTCTATTGGCTCATCCAGGGCTTTGCCTTGCTCCAAGGCAGGAGGGAAGCAGAGGCAGAAAAGAAAAAGAGATTACAAATAGCACACGTTGAGGCTCCTTGGTTCCCTGGGGGAAGGTTTCTGGATGTGGTTGGAGGGCTGGCTCTGTTATCCAGGAATGGCTCTCAGGTGGGGAGACCAGTGCAGCCTAAACAAGGTAACTGGGAACTGATGTGCAGAGACCCGCAGGTCTGGGCAACCCTTCTCCGTGTCCTCTAAGTGGACTAAGAGTGTGAACAATAAACATAGACACTTCTCTCATTGCCACCACTGCTTAGAGACAAGCAGTAAAGGGAGACACAGGCGCTGTCCTGGACTCTGGCAAAGGAGGCACGTTCCATGCCAGGTGAGGAAGAGGTGGCTGGTGGCTTTGTTACTGCCTGCTTGGGAGAGCTGAGTTGACCCCATAATTTGTTTTATTGAGTAACCCAACACCTGCTTATTATAACACCTTATCAACTACTGCTAGCTCAACACACTAATATTTGTAAGGGCTTACAACTGTGCCTGGCACCCAGTACTTCCTACATTGAAAGCATAGTATTCAAACACCTGCGATATACAGACTGCCAAATTTATGATACCCAGTGTGAGGAACCAGCTATGGGAGCACTCAAAGTGACCAGAGCTGTTGTGGATAGATGGTCTCCATTTCTGACATTGCTGTCTTCTGTAAGAAACTCCAAACTCAGTGGCTCCAAGCTCAGGTGCATTCAAACAAGAACCTATTTCTCTGCCCGCCCCTCCAAAAAATTTTTTTACTGGGGTCAGGTGTGAACAACCTCCTGCAGCTCCTACCTTATGACCCAGATGATGGAGATGCTGACGCTGTTTCATCTGGATTGGATGCAGTTACAATGAGCCTGCCCCCATTGGGTGTCTTGCTCACATGTGTAAAAGAAAAGGAAAGTCTGGGCTCTCATGTGCCTCGACCCACAGACGTTGGTGAAGTCTATAGGTGTACCAGAACCCAGGTTTGCTGACCAGAGTGGTACAGCACAGTGCCCAAGCATTGTTTGCCCTGAAGAGCTTTTTATTCTCAGGTCAGACAAAGTCAGTTCCCCACATCCCCTCAGGAATCCTCACTTACTTAGTGTTGGCCTAGTCTGCTGGGGGATCCCTACCTCCATCTGCTTCTGGGGCCTCCTGCTTCTCTTCTGTTTGTAGAATAAACTTGACCAATAGGCTGATGGGAGACCCTCTCCCTGACACCTAGCTCACCAGCCCATCTTGCTGTCTCATTTCCATTGACAGATTCTCAATTCAAATCCCACCAGAATTCTGGAAATAGATTTTCAGCCATGGTTACATGGCTTCTGCCACACTTGTTCAATGCCTGATCTAAGGGACAGGCCTCCCTTGGGGCCCTGGGCAAAAGACAGGTGTCTGAGACTGGCTCAATCTTTCATGAAGGCTGTCAGTGAGGATATGAGGAGCTGAGCACATCAGAAAACATGTCTGTTCTCTCTCCCCTCTTTGATTTTGCTTAATGCCCCCTCCCTGCCTTTCCAGCTGTTTCAGAAAGGGCTTGATGGATGCTTCTGAAATGAACATTCACCCATCTTGGCCAATTCCCCACAATGGGAACCACGATATCACCTGACAGGGGACCTAAAAGACACTTAGTCCAGGGAATGTCCAGCCTTGCTGGTTTCACATGCAAGATAGGGAACAGGTCATTTCCCTCCTCCTCTGACCTGAAGGAACTTCAGCCACTACCATCAGTACCACCTGGTTGCCCTTGAGTCAGATAAAGCGCTAGTGTAAAGACAAGGAAGCCTAGCAGAGGGAGGGCAGGGCCCCTTTCACGCTGCACCAGGGTGGGAAGTCAGGAGTCAGCCTAGCTGCTCCTAAAGACAGAAGAGCTTTATTAACTCAAAACTTCTATTTCTTTCCAAAAAAATTTTTTTGGGGGGGGCTTTTACTAGACACCTTTTTTGTGGGGGGGTGGTATATACTTCATCTTGTTATGGAGTTTGCGACCCCTTGTAAAAGACTATAAACTCAATCCATTTATAATTAAAAGAGTGAACAGACTCCGAGCCAGATTTGAGACCGCCCTGAAGGTGGGGTCTGGGGAAGGACTTTCAAAGCCGAACACATGAAGACCTTCAATATCTGTGCAAGCAGGCAAAGACTACTCTGCTCTCCCAAGTGGTTAAGGCAACTCAAAACAATCTTTGGGTATCTGCGGGGTGGGGGGATTAGGAAGTAGTTAGTCATAACAAGTAGATAGTCGAGGCTGTACATTTTTGGGTGGGGTGGGGTCACTGAACTAGAGTTACTGGGAACTTATCTTTCAGGGACTGTAATCAGAGACAAATGACTGGCAGGTACCAAGATGGATGCCCAGCACTAAATGGAGCTTCTTTAGCTATAACAGTCTGCCTTTTTCATCTTCTCTATACCCTTTTATAACTTCCCCAAATACACCACGTGATTGCATGCTTCTGGGCCTTTGCCCACGGCATAGTAAACCCCATTTATCTCCTGAAATGCCTGCTCTTAAGTGACCAAATCCTTACTCATCCTTCAAGACTCAGCTCTGGGGTCACATCGGGCTCTGAGGTCTTCCTTGCCTCCCCTTCCTTGTCCTCCTCCTGAGACTGCACTTCTGGGTTTTACGTTTGTCGCATATCCGCGTATACAGTTCCGTTCTTGGCACTCTCATTTGAATGGAAATGTTGTGTCCCTTGTCCCTTCTAGACAGTAGCTCTCTTGGGAATCACAGGTCAATTTTTTTGGTGGATGTATTTTCTCAGGATGAGCATCTGAGAGATATTTGGATGCGCATCCTTTGCCTCTGGGTTCAAGCTCTTTATCAGTTAGTGTACTCTAGACACCCCCCCTTCATTCAGAAGAAGCCACGTCATTGTCACACCTGTCGTGAACATTGTTTGTCTTTAACCTGGCTGACGTGTAAAAGCTGTTCAATAGATGTCATCATGCAATCTATATTCTACATAAGTTTTAAGAATTTTTGAACTTTTTGGTCTTGAGATCCCTTCAACTCTAAAAAAAAAAAAAAAAAAAGAAAAGAAAATTAACAAACTATTGAGAACTCCCAAGAGCTTTTGTTTATGTGGGTTATACCCACTGACATTATTATAATTACATCAGGACTTCCACCTCTGAAGGGCAGAAGTTTTGACAAAGTATTTCTTGTTCTGGGAGGTCCCCAGGTGCAGGGCCAGCTCTCTTCACAAATGAGCAGGACCCCTCCTCCTAGATCTCAGTGGACAACCAAAAGCTTACCTAATGTCCCCTGGGCAGAAGGAAAGAGAGAGAGAATATCACTATTTTAAATGCCTCAATTAAGAGATGATACATGGGTTTTTACATCTGCTTCTGTCTTGAGCCTCTTTTGGCCAAAGCACTCAATTTAACTTCAGCCTTCCACAGATGCATACTTGAAAAGGGAGAGTGTTTTGATAACTTTTTGAAAATTATTGTAGTTATTCTTACTTACTACACCAAAACTCAACAAGTGGTACTTTTATTTTTATTTTTAAAATTTTACAGCTGGGGTCTAGTCAGCCATAGAGAACTGGCCTGGTAAGCACAAGGTTCTGACTTCCATCCCTAGTCCCCAAAGTAATAAAGAGTATAGTAAGAGAAACTGAACTTATTTTTACTTGCTCATCTGTTTGGGTAGGCCCATGGAACTGTATGCCACGCTGTGTGGATGCTTGAGGAGGTCAGAGGTCAGAGGTCAGAGGTCAGAAGAGAGCATCAGATCCCTTGAGGCTGGAGTTACAGGTAGTTGTGAAACAGCTGACATGGAACCAACTGACATAGTGGGCACCAAACTCGGGGCCTCTGTAAGAACAGCAAGCACTTTTAACCACTGAACCATCTCTCTAGCCTGCCCCGCCCACATATAGGTTTAACAGTTTGTGTGTGTAAATGAGTAGGTACATGTATACACATGTGGGTGCATGTGTATCAGAGGACAATCTGCAGGGATAGGTTCTCTCCTTCCACTGTGTGGGTCTTAATAACTTGGATTATTAAGGTTTGGGAGGTATATCCCCAGCCTGAGAAACCCAACTTCCATATTTATTGTATTCACTCTCTCTCTCTTATGAACAATAATTTTAAAAGTAACTTAAAAAGTAGTTACTCCTTTACATAAGAGAAAGCAAGTCACAGATGTGACTGAAAACATCACAACATGGTAGTTTATCATCTACTGCAAGAGACAGAACATCAGTGAGCCCCAAAGAGTCTCTTACCCTCTTCATTATACAGAATAGTTGTCTGTAGTTATAAAACCTATGTTCTGCCTTGGTTTTGGACTTAAGTCCTCTGGCCTGTGTTCTTTGTCATCATCCAGGACTTGATTGTGATGTTCAGCCATGAATGTGGAGCACTTTTTTTCAATCCCAGCACCAAAATGCCAGTAATTGATCCACACTCCTTTTGATGGACATTTGGTCATATGTCTGTGAACATTATTGTGAATGCTATTTTGTTTCTCACAGAAACACACTTAGAAGTGAAATTGCCAAATGATAAAGGTTACCCATAGGCTCAAATTTAGTACATGTTGTCAATTTTCCAAATAAGACACTCATTTGAATGTCCAGAAGGCTGGCTTTTTAAAGGCAACCTGCAACTGCATCTAAGGCACAGAAGCTTCTCCTTCTTCCCTGCTCCCACTCTCCCCTGTATTAGATTGGGCTGTACTAAAGTTAGAATGGGACCTTTTTCTGTAAGGGCTGAGTCTTTTACCCACCCCATAACTGTAGTATCTTATGTTAGTCACCAAGGAAAAAACTATACTGGCCTTTTAAATGTTTGTATTGGCACCCTTCACACTTCCCTCCCCCCAGGAAAGGTTTTTGAAGTTTGATAGTGCCCATAATGTATGGAAAGTCCACTTTAGTACTGCTTCACTTTGATGACCGCTCACAGTCGGAGACATAAGGCCACTGGGGTGCTATTTATATGGCTGGCTTACAGGTTGCCAAGGAAATAAATCATAATGACTTTAAAATTTCAGGCTGAGGCCCTTCAGCCTCTAAGCAGTGTCACTAGCACCAAGACAGAAGTGTCTGTCACGGCTCACAGCTGGTGGCAGAGCTAGCTTTAGAACCTAAGTCTTTTGACTCCCAGTCCAGTGCTCTTTCTAACACACACACACACACACACACACACACACACACACACACACACACCTATTCTCAAGGACTTGGGGTGTGGGGTTTGGCACATGTTCATGTATAGAATGGCCCTACCCAGGAGCAGTGTGAGCATTGTTACTGGGGACACATGTACTGTTGGGTTTTGTCCATATGACATAATATGCAATAGTCTGCTTCTCCTCTCCAGATCCATGACCTACAACTATTCGAGCTGGCCAATAGGCATGTCTGATCTACCTGGTGCCCTCATACTTTGGCTTTTGATTTGTTGCAGGGCAAAAGAGTTCAGAGGTTCCTCCATCTTTTATTCTTGCTGAAGCCATTTTAGGTTTGATTGGAATTTGATTTTCTTAATGGAAAGCCCTGTGGAAAGTTATCCAATATTTTTTCTAGGAACCAAGGTCAAAATGCTCAGCTAATTTATTTTGGCTTCTGTCAAATTTCCTGCTTGCACAAAACCTCCCCATGCACCTATCCAGTGAGATAACAGGATGTGGTTTTTGCCTTTAAAATCTCTTTAAACATTCAGCTCTATACTTGGGTCCTAAATACCAGAATTCAGTCCAAGCTGGCTGGAATAAAGACTTTCAATTGGCTACACAGTGTGTCTGAATAACCATCTCTGGTGGGTTCCCTGTAACATTTTGAAGGCCCCAGTGAAATCTTCAGAGACTGGATTCTAGCACTCAAAGGCTTCAGGACCCCCCAGGAGGGGGTGTGATCCAGCTGGGGAGGAGGACTCTTAGAGGTTGCATATCCTGAGACATTCCAGGTCCCCAGGAAGATCCTCTCTTGACCAACCACTGATGAGCACCCTGGAAGCAATCGACAATATCACCCAAGAAGGCAAATTGAAAGTCATCTGCTCTGAACACCTCTGGAGGTTAAGTTTTGTCTGTGGAATCACCATTTCATCAGAAGATTAGGTGCAACTGTAGATCCCATGTCAGGGGTCCTTGTGAGACATCACTGGAGCCCCCTGGTCTATTGGATGAATGAATGTTTGATGGCTGGCTACCTGCATTTGTCTGATTTATCTGGTTGCTATTATTTGTATCTGCATTGTCTGTGTCTCTTTAAGTTAATTTGTTACTTGCTCTTGTCACAGAACTACATGGGAGCCTGAGCCTCCCAAGGACCCCTCTAAAGTGTATGGTAAAAACTCTTTAAAGGGCTTCTTGAATGGGGACAATGATGGTGTTCATTTATCCCCAGTAAGACTCCATCCTCTTTGTGAACTTGAGTGGCCCTCTTGAAGTGGGATGGCTGCCTGAGGAATCTTTAGATTGTCAACCCATTTCCTTCATCCAATCCTATGGTTGAAGACTTGTTCTCGTGTTCTGTTGATTAGGCCAGAACACTCAGAGAGCTGAAAGTACTGCTGGTTCTCCATGCTCCATCCAAAGAGATAGACATTCCTCTTCTTTATGTTCTGACTGGACCAGTGGAAAATTCAAGAGTTCTTGAGGAAATTGTTCTCCCCAGCGGGGAGGACAGAGGGCCAATTCTGCCTCACCTGGTTCCTTCTGTCCACTGTGCACGAGGAGCATCTCTGACTTTCAGGAGGTCAGACAGGCTTTATCTGAGGCTGCATGACCACTGTTCACATTCTCCCATTAAAGGAAGAACTGGGACCCTGTTACACATAAGAGGAAGATGAGGAAATGTCCCCTGCCTCTGTTTATAGTATATGTTCCCTTCTCCACCAATGATTTATTATAATTGGAAGACCCATAAGCCTCCCTTTTTCCAAGAAGCCACATGTCCTTATTGGTCTGTTGAGACTGTTTTTTATATGAGCCAGTTGACTTGGGATGACTGTCAGCAACTCCTGGCCACCCTGATTAAAGTAGAGGAGCGAGACCCAATTCAGCTGGAAAGCAGGAAATTGGCTCTGGGGTTGGGCAACAGGACACTTCCAGATGCAGAGGCACAGACAGAGCAAACTTTTCCCCTTACTTGACCCACTTGTGATGTTAATACCCATGCAGGTAAGTGGCACTGGATACTTTTCACCAAACATTATTGAGAGAGTTAAAAGTGAGTAATCAGAAAGTCTACCAACTTACCCAAGGTAAGTCAGTTACTCAAGGACCTGCTGAATAACTCGCTGGATTTCTGGAAAGGTTCAGTGAAGTATATTAGGTACTTACCCCAATAGACCCAGATTGCCCTCCCATCCCCGCACCTGAAACCAGAGAGCCACTAATACTGCCTTTGTTATGCAGTCAGCTGGATATAAAGGGAAAACTTCAGAAATAAGAGGAATTTGAAGGAATGAAGAATAGCTCTCAACTTTGAAAAATTTTCAACGTTTACAACAGCTGAGATTCGGCTGAAAACAGGGAAAGAAATTCTTCTGGGTGGTAATTGCTGCCCTCAGGGAAACAGACAAGAGAGGAAATAGGGGAGCTGGGCCAGGAGAAAGGGAAAAGGAACAATGTGCCTATTGTAGGCTGAAGGCTCACTGCCAGAAGGAATGTCCTAGCAGGAAAGAAAAAGAGAAAGAGAGTTGCCCAATCCTATAGCTAGCTGAAAATGGATGGGGCCAGGGCTCCATATGACTTAGCCCTTGGGAGCCCAGGATGACAGTGAGAATAGGGGGCAAGCCCATCAACTTTGCAATAGACATTAAGTAGCACAACTCTTGCCTTAAGAGAACTGCTAGGAACCTATAGCTCCAGGAAGACAGCAGTTCAAGGAGCAATAGGACAAATGGCCTACTCTGTAGAACTGTAGACCTAGGGACAAGATACTATGAGTCATTCTGATTAGGGCAGACTGCTCATACTCACTGATCAAGAAGGGACCTATTACAAAAATTCAGAGCTACCTACCATCTCTTTGAGGGAGAATTTGCCCATCTAACTCTGGACTCAGGTCAAGCCCCTACCAATACTCTGGTCACCTGCCCTCCATCCAAGGAGTACCTCTTATATGAGGATTTGGTTACAGGAAGGAGGAGCTACCTTCAGGCTACCTACAGAAATTCAGAGTGAGGTACTCTGATGTTTAGGCAGAGTAGAACCCACCAGAATTAGCATTATACTGGCCACCCATCATAGTTTAGTTATTATGTTCTATAAGACCTATATGGGTCAAATAATATCCCAGTGGGCCAGGAAGTCAAGCAAAGGGTTGCCAAACACATCAATTGATTGAGGGGGCAGGAATTCTTATCCCCTGCCACTCCTCATGGAACATTCATTCTCTTGCTCCCTGTCCTGAAACACAACACTTGAGACTTCTGATCCATACAGGATTTGATGGAGGTCAATAAGTGGGTGGAAACCATCCACCACATTGTACTAAACTTTTATACTCTCCTAAGGTTTTTGCTCCCCTCCCCCGATCCCCTGAAAGGAATATCTATGTGGTCCTAAATATAGTGGATGTTTTCTTCTGTTTCCTGCTAGCTTCAGTCAACCAAAGCAAATTTGTCTTGGAATGGACCGACCTAGAGCATGGATCTATTGGTCAACTCATGTGGATTATTGTTCAACCGAGTGGTTGCTGCAAAGGTTCAAAAACTCACCAACATTGTTTGATGATAACTTGAGGGCACGTCTGATGAACTTTAGACAAAAATATCCACAAAGCACTTCATTCCAGTATATAGATGAGTTCCTCATAGCTTTGACCACTGAGGAAGAATATAGATAGGCAAGAGAAGGCTTTTTAGAAACCCTCCAAGCCCTGCAGCAGAGTCTCAGACAAAAAAGGCTCAGCGGTGTGACCCTAATGGCATATACATAGGCTGTACAACCTAATGGGATGGTTTCCCAGGATGCTGTATCTCCTCGCTCCACATTGAAAAGACAAGTATGGGAATCTTGGCAGAGGTAGGGGGCAGTTGGATACTTCTGGCTATGAATAATGAAATTTTCTGAGATAGCCAAACCCCTCTGCCAGAACCAAAGGTATGCAGCAGCCTTTGGAATGAAAGGACTAAGACTAAGCAGAGAGCTCTCAAAGCCTTAAAATAGGCTCTGGTGACTGACTTTCCCAGCCCTGGCGACTTCCCCGGCCCCAGCCCTCTCAGGCATTCTTAATATGTGGATGAGGCCAGAGTCATTGCCAGGGGGTCCTCATGTAAATCCTGAGACCCTGGAAAAGAGTGGTAGCAATCTGTCTAAGAGACTTGAACTGGTCACAGCTAGATGGCCAGAATCTATAAGGGCCATAGCTGCCACCACCCTACTGGTAAAAGAAGCTGACAAATTAACTTTAGGGCACAAACTGTTCCTGACAACCTCAAGTTATGTTTAGGCCTTCTTGAGGGGACACCCAAGAGATGGATATCTAATGCCCTGGTGACCCAATGTCAAGCTCTGCTCTGGATCAACCCTGCATTCGGTTCCTTAAGATGTCAGTCCTCAACCCTGCAAGGCTCCTGACAGACAATGGCTCCTCGGGACCCCTGCATGACTGTCTTGAGGTATCTGACCTGATCCAATTCATCAGGCCTGATCAGATTGATGTCCCACTAGTAACACCAGATGAGGTATTTGTTCACATGTGGGAACAATTTTGTCAAAGATTGGATCAGGTATGCAGTGGCAGTGATGGTGACCCAAGATAAGTCTATGTGGGCACCATCTTTAAGCAGGGGAACCTCAGCTCAACGACCGAGCTTTTAGCTTTGACTCAAGCACTCCATGGGGCTTGGGAGGCGGGGAGACAAGTATCACCATATGCTCCATTGTGATGCTAAGATTGAGATACCATAGCTTCTGTGATAGCCCTCGCCCATGGTTCGCTATACACGGAAAGAGGATCACTAACCTCAGCAGGAAAAGAAGTAAAAAATAGACAAGAAATCGTAGCTCAACTGTAAGCTATCTGGTTACTCAAGAGGGTGGCCTTGCCCATTAGAAAGGATGCAGAAAGGGGATTTCCCCAGAGGCCAGAGACAACAACAGACCAGCTGACTTGGTCATCTGGAAGATGGCCTTAAAACTAGTGGAGTCTCTCCAAGTTCCGGTAGTACTGCCAGAACCCATTTACCAGATCACCCAGGCAAGACTGACTGGGTTAAACAAGAACTGGCCACACAGGATAAATGTGTGGATGGCAAATGCTGCTGGATGTCAAACCCATCCTTCCTGGGAGTCTGGTTAAGGCAACTGGTTACGGATCTCTGTCAAGTCCCTCACCTCCAGGCAGTGCAAACAGCTGAACTATTCAGACCGGGGTATTACTGTTCCAACTTTGCAAAGCCTAATTAAAGACACCCTTTTTAGATATGCCAACTGTGCCAGGAATAAACTCCAAAGGGGAAAGGAAGGAAGACCCCACAAGGGATCCGAGCTTGAGAAAATGGGCCAGGAAACACTGGGAGTTGGACTTGCCCAAAGTCAAGTCTACTGTTTGTAAACTATAAATATTTGTTGTTTGTAGATACCCTCTCAGGATGGATGGAGGGCACCCCACTTAAGACAGTGCTCCAGCAGTTACTAGGAAATGTCTTCAGGAAATAGTTCCTAGGTTTGGGCTTCCCCTAGCTTTGGAAATCACACAATGGCCCAGGCTTCATAGTCAAAGCATCTCAAAATCTGACAAAGGCATTAAATATTAAACATTACATTGTGTCTATAGGCCACAGAGCTCAGGTCAGGTAGAAAGGATAAATAGAACTCTTCAGGAGAGTCTGGTCAAGTTGGTCCTAGAAACTGGAGCAAATTGGGCCAACCTCCTCCCTTCACCCTGCTTGAGGCCAGATGTGCTCCTTACTGGAAGGGGCTTCCTCCTTTCAAAGTTATATTTTGAAGACCACCACTCATTCTCTCCAAACTCTGATTCCCCAGGCAGAAATGTCTAATCCCTCCTTCTCCTTTATAGGAATCTTGACAAGTCATTGACCAGACTGTGAAGGAAATCCTGCCATCTCCCATCCTGTCTAAATCCACCCACTAGTCCAGCCAGGAAACTTTGTTTGGATAAGATACCTGTCCAGACTCTAGAACTTGCCTGTAAGGGACCCTACTCTGTCTTCCTCACCATCCCAACTGCTGTGAAAGTAGCTAGTGTCATCCCTTGAATTTGTCACTCCCAATTAAAGAAAGCCATTGAGGATGACTGACTGTTCAGGCTGTTCTCATGTTAACTCGACACACAAACTAGAGAGAGTTATTTGAAGGGAGGAAACCTCAATTGAGAAAATGGGCTCCATAAGATCAGGCTGTGAGGCATAGACTTAGTTATTGATGGGAAGTGGCTCAGCCCATTGAGGGCGGTGCCATCCCTGGGCTGGTGGTCTTGGCTTCTATAAGAAAGCAGGCTGAGCAAGCCATGTGGAGCAAACCAATAATCAGCACCCCACCACAGGCCTCTGAATCAACTTCTGCCTACAGGTTACCGCCCTGTTCGAGTTCCTGTCCTGACTTCTTTTGATGATGAACAGTGATGTAGAAGGGTAAGCCAAATAAACCCTTTCCTCCCCAACTCGCTTTTTGGTCATGGTGTTTCATCACAGCAACAATAACCCTAACTAATTCATTTGTTACAAATGGACTATTGTAGGACTTTGCATCCTTAGAGACCAACACAAGATAATTAACCCTTTTCCTATCTTTTTAAATGGGCAGAGGAACCTCACCCATCCCCTTATCTGAACTTGGGAACCAGGAATAATAGAAACTGGGAAGGTGACAATCAATGTGACAGATGAGCAGCAGATATTTGTACTTTTATGCCCACTTTTGGCGTTTGGTTAAGCTATAGAAGGGGTGGTTGTGGGGGCCTATATTTTGAAAAAATACAGGAAATCCAGTTCTATTCATGCCCTGGGAATGATCCCCCCCCCACATACACACACTGTCAGGGGCCAGAAAATAGAGAGAGGGGATTTTAATTGTGCCAAACGGGGTTGTGAAACTGAGCCCCTTCCCCCTGGAAGTATGCTGACAACTATGTATAGGGCTCCCCCTGAAACACTTCAGGACAGAGACCTACCCATAAGACAGAGACTGGGCACAACAAAGGGAAGCCCAATGTCCAGTCCAGTCTATGATGCACTGGAAAAACCTGAGAAATAAGATTCTATTATGCTACCAAAAGAGACCCAAAGGAATATGTTTACCATTTAGAGGAGCCCACCTCCCCGGGCCCTCAGACCCAACAGATCCCCTACACATCTTGAGGGGAAAGCCCTAATCCTGACCAAAGTTTTCTCCTATGAGATTGCTTCTAATCAACACCAAAAATATTAACCCTAGTCCCCTCCCAGCTTGGGATTGTTCAGGGTTGCTGGCTGTGCCTGAACCCTTGACCCCCTTGCTATATTATATAGGGCTGTGGACCAACCAGATCAAATGTAACTGGGAGCAGCCTAAGCTAACACTGGGGGATGTACAGGGAGTTGAAACCTGTCTGCTGTCCAGGAATTTATTTTTTGACTTATAATCCTCACGTAATAGTACAGTGCTTGGAGTACTGCTTGTCATTTCCACTCTCCAGGTCAATTTTCCACTCTAATGCTCAGTTATTCTTACCTGCAACAATACTTTATGCCCATTAGACCACTTGGTGGGCATGCACAAATGGTTTAAGTAAACGTCCCTCCTCAGAGGCACTCCAAAACAATAAGCTAGTCTTTTGGGTCCTGGTGCACATCCTGCCCTCATTGTACTTAAATAGTGGAAGAAGAGAGAGAGATCTCTTGGACATGGACCCCAGGCTACCACAGGAAAAGTGAGCCACACCTATCCTCGTTCTGCTCCTGGTTGGAGCCGGGATTGCTAGGCAACAACCATAGGAACATCAGGCCTCTTGTTTGGTGCTCACAAATTTAGAGAAATAAGAAGCAGGCGACTTTAGAAAAAGCGAGCTGACAGAGACCTCCCAGAATTCTGTCTACCACATCTCTCTCTCCACAGGGATCCAAGACTTAATGTCCTAGGTGTTCTTCCAAACGTCCTTGGTCTAAAAGACTTATCTGAGGCAGTAAAGACTAAGTTAGGTGGCTTCTTCTAGCCATGTCTAGCACTGGTAATTAAGGACCCCATATCTTGGCAGCCTTGTACCTTGAAGCACACTGTCTTGGTTTTGGCTCTGATGGATTCCTTGCATTCAGGAACGGGGAATGGAGTCCTGGGAAGTCAGCCTTATTAAACTGGACTTCCTAGAATGGGTCCTCCAAATGCTAAAGATGCAGACTTCAAAACTATTTGATCTTTGGGGGTGGATATTTAAAGAACAAAGTCTAAGAGCTTCAGCCACTATGGAGCTAGGCCTGGCTCCCCTAAGGCTACTGGAGAGATACCTAAGCTGTGTCTTTAAGAGTAGGGTCAAAAGGAGAGGTAAGAGGATTCCTGGGCTAGCTCTATAAACTCAGGGTAGGGGGATGTCTGTGGAAGATAAAACATCTGCTGGTTCAGAGCTTCCAAACTTGTACCACAGAACAACTTTAAAAAAAAAAAAAAAAACCTCAGGGTGATTTAAAGCAAGACTCAGTGAGTTGTGGCAAGAAGACCGGAGAAGAGAGGGAATCAAACAGCCTCGAGGGGGGCAACCCCTTGGATTTAAGGCGTCAATCAAGAGGAATGGGAGAGTCTCAAAGGGTAAGGAGGAAGTCATCACTTTTTTTCCATTCCTTGCCACTTCCCCCCTCTAGTCTCATCCCTCTTTTCACAGCCCTCTCATGATCATATCCCCAAAACTCTTGAAGACCCAACCAATGCCTCAGTGGGCACTCAGTGGAGTCCAGTGGCTAAACCCTAAGGGTTTGCAAATGTTGCTGGGTGTTAGCGTAGGCAGTAGAGAATACTCTGACTTCCATGTCAGCTCCTGCTGAATTCAACTATCATTTTGAGGCTCCTACACTGAGGTTTGGAGAAGGCTTGGGCTCTGGTTTCTGGTCTCACAGACCTTACTTTCACTGGGAGGATCCAGATGCTGTGTTCCATATGCCAGCATAACTTTGAAATGGGCTGAGAATAACTTGTCTGGGTAACCAACTGGTCACACTCACTTCTCAGTGTATCTTTCCATGCTCAGGAGGACAGTCCTTGTCCAGCTCCAGGAAATCGTGCTCCACACATGCACAAGCAGAGCAAGCCCTGATCTCTGGGATGCTCTCAGCATCTTTGCCCGCTTGCTCTGCTCACACCTCTTGGCTAGGGCCCTGCTAGTTTGCGTTCTGATTTGGGCAGGCCCTTCACAGCTATGTTCTCTCAACTGTTAAGTCTGTTTCCCAACCACAGTCCATTCCCAGTCTGCCCTTCAGCATTTGTTCTGTCTACTCCAGCGGGGGTGTGTGGGGGGGAGGAATATTAAAATGGAGGTCTGTCTTTGTCGCTTCATAGACATCATGGTGGGCTTCTCACTGGGAACTTCTCCAGTATCACAAAGCAGTGATGTACTTGGGTCTCCTTTGGTGATGTGGACTTATCGAAGGATAGAGACTTAAACAAGACAATTCAAATGGGAACCTTGGGGTACCCTAGGCACCGTATCAGCACATCTGCAATGACTCAACCCTTCAGCTCTGCTGTCAGCAGGGTCAACTCTTTGGCATTAAAACCCCACTGCCTGCTGTTCCCACTGGACCTTTGGCTTTTGCTTTGCTCCTCTGCTGGGTCTCAGTTTGCAACTTTCTAAGAGGGAGGATTGCTGGGGGCAAGGGGAGGGGGGCTCATGGACAGATACTCTGGCAAAGTCAGTCTGCTGGGTGGGTGGTCTCAAGGTGGCCGCTGTAGCTGAGATGCTAGCTGCCTACTAGAAAATCTATGTTAACTAGGGTGGTGGTGTCACAGGGTACAAAGCATGGTGACCAGTGTCTAAGGGATGCCTGGTGCTGCCATCTTTGGAGTGGAGCATGTACTGGAGAGACATCATCGTGGTTGTAAGAGAAGGTATCCACAGGGCCCAGGTAAAAGATGCAGGGCCAAAGCCTCCTGAGGACTCAATCATCCGCTCAGGCAGCAAGCGTGGTTTAAAGCTCATTTTGGGCCATCAGATCCCTAGCAGTGGCCACACTGGCTTCTCAGCCTCTGTGTGGACACCTTTCTCTCTGTTCCACCTTGACTTTGGAAAGACTGCATTATATGTGCCCGGCTCTCTTGGCTCCTGCTCCATATGTTACCCCAGTTCAGGCTCTGCCCACCACCTATTTTCACAGAGGAGGGGGTGGGTGACTTAGCCTGTTCTCCGAGCTCTGTTCTGAGTATATAGCTGGCCAATGACCCTAACCTCCTCCCCTCTCCTACAGCGTCTTGTCACTTTGTCTGTGAAAGGGAAGGTGGAGTTAAGCCTTGCTTTCTCCCACCTTAATTACTCTTCTGAAAATCGCCAGACGGGTGGAAGGAAGAGGAGCAAATAGAGTGTCTACTGAAAACATGAAAATGTAAACCTTTAAATGAGCAGGTGATCGGCCTATGCCACTTGTATCTTGCAGGCCCTACCAGTGAGGCAGATGGACAGTGATCGGTGTGTATGGGAATCAAAGATCGTGAACCTTTGGGTTCACTGGTCTAATTTCCAAGTCCTGGCTTTTTTTGTCTCTTGTTAGCTTTGTGACATAAAGGAGACTCCTCGATGTCCCTGAGCCTAGTTCCTCATTTGTAAAATGAAGATAATAAGAGCTACCTGCCTTACAGTGAAGAGGGGGAATAAACATTGGTCCCAGTGCAGACCACGAGCTGGGTATGCAATCTGTGTGGCTGGCATTTATCCCTATGACTGCATCCAAGCATCCTAGGGAAGCCATGCCCACCATACCTCCACAGAAGTGTTCTCTACACCCCAGTTCCAGGCTCCTTCTTCTCTACATTTTTTTTTTTGCCATAATGATTAGAGAACAGTCTCTCGGTGAAATGTTCTGGACATTTTAGGGGGTGATCAAAGATCTGATCATTTAATAATCATGGCCTTTTCTTGCCAAGAAGAAAGGGAACACTCTAAAATCTCAGAAGTTTGCCATTCACACTGTTTTCAGCAGAGCCTTGGGGACTTCCAGAAAGCTGAAACCATGTGCAAAATTCTTTTCCCAGATATAATATCAGGCTATGAGGGCACAGAGCCTAGTGCCTGAGTTGCATTGCCTTGTCAGACCCCAACTCACAGTGTTTTACCTATGAACTGGCTGGGCGATCCATCATTTTGAGTTAACCTGATGGGGTAAGGCCCAAAAGCAAGAGGATCAGCCCTGATATAGTGAACATCAAGAGCAAAGGGCGTGACCCTGGATACAGTGAACACCAAAAGTAAGGGAGTGACCCTGATATAGTGAGCATCAGAAGCAAGGGTTGTGACCCTGTGGGGTGAGCACAAAGAGTAAGGAGTGCAAATGAAGGGGGTCAGGGAGACTCCTTGGAGAGAGGCTGCAGAATGGGGTTGCATGCACCCACCCCCTAGGAGACATAGCAGCGAGGATCAGCTGAGAAGGGGTTGAAACACCCAAAGTGGCTACCCCTCCTCCAAGGATTGTACAAGAAGGAAAAAAAATATGTCACCAGGTCAAAGGAACTGAAATTCTCCAGCAGGAAAAGGAGGCAAACCACAGAACAGAAGCTGTGGACTCTCTTAATTCAAGGAGACAGAACTGCTGTGCGCTGGCATACCAAATGTCTTGGCAGGGCAGGGCAGGGAACTGCCTATCCTGGTTGGGCCGATATGGCAGCATGAGGGTCACAGAAATAGGGTTTTCATGGGATT
This sequence comes from Rhabdomys pumilio, assembly GCA_030674055.1. Classification (NCBI taxonomy): domain Eukaryota; kingdom Metazoa; phylum Chordata; class Mammalia; order Rodentia; family Muridae; genus Rhabdomys; species Rhabdomys pumilio. Next base: position 50,581,026 of record JANHMN010000008.1, read on the forward strand.
GTGCTGTGGCCAGTTTTGGAAAACAAAAGAGCCCTCCTTTCTTTTAAACACAAAATCAGTATTTCTTTTTGAGGGGGAAGTGATTCCATTATGTTTTGTTCATCGGTAGATGAATGAGCTTTGTAAGAATGAGTGTGCAGGCATCCCAGATTCAGGCTGTGTGTACCTGTGCTCCCAGAGGCAGGGAAGAGAAGGACAGGCTTCAGATGACTCCCTGAGATATGGCCAGCAAGGTGCCCCCATACTGCTGCAAGCTCTGAATTGTTTGACTCCTGGACTAAGGCAATGTCTAGACTTTGCTAAGTACGCCTTTGACCATCTCCACCTTAACCTTGAGCTCATCCTTGCTGCATCAACAAATAAATGTGAACTCAAAATCACACATTGTAGAAAGCAGGGGAAATATCAGGACATTGAACTGGTGCACCAAATAAACTTGGAAACTATCGCAGAAGAGAATAAACATCACCCGTAATATCCAGATTGAAACTGCAGGCATTGATAGCTCTATTTCCACCTTGCCTCTGCTCACTAGCATTTCAATCACACATTCTTCAACCTATTGGACCTTGAGGCTCTCTGTCCTCTAGTTCTACTGTTTATAAAATTTTGTAGCTTCCTGCTATCAAGAGCTAGCCAATGTTTGCTTAGGAGAGACACTTCACCAACCACCAGAGAGTGGGGTGGGGATGAGAGCTGAAGGAATAGACCCTGAGCTATGTAGCCTGCCTGCCCTCAGAACCTTCAGGAATCCTTTCACTGGACTGAATATCAAAGAAAAACCTCTCCCCATAAGGCACAAGAGACCCTGCAACATTACTGAAGACATGCCTTCAAGAGATCTGCCTGTGGCCCTAAGATGCAAGCCCAGTCCCAAATGCCTTTGTAAGCTGTCCTTTGAGCCAATTAGAACTGTGGACGAATCTTCCTTTTTTCTATATTGTTCCATTTGCATTTGGTTCAGGCTTGCCTCAAGAGCTCTATGAATGAGATAGGTCTCCCCTTTGTGGGGAAAAGAATAGTTTGAAAGTTTGCTGTCAGTTGCTCGGTTGAGCCTTTGTTGGTTTTCCCATGGTTTGAGCCTCTTTCCAGTCATCTCTGTTTGGGACCCAGAGGCAGTTCCCCCTTTCCAGGTGCTTCTTAGCTCCAAGATTTTTTGGGGTGGGGTGGGGTATTGAGCCCTGCTTTCATTTCCAAGTTGCTCAAGAGGGTTTCCACACATAGCTGATTAGTCTTCTTCGGTTGGCACTCATCAGCTTGCTTTTCTACTGCGGGTGTCTTCTTCCCCTCACATGCTTCAAGTGAATGGGAATAGGAACTGAGAACTGAGGACAAAGGAACTGCTCTGACTCTTTGTCTCTTAACCAGATACCTTCATTTCCCAAACGATTCGAGGGTTTAGCCTTACTTACTTCTGAAATCAGAGCCTGGTTAGGCAAACTAGAAATTTAAGAACGTCAGAATGGAGACGGCAGGCATACACTGTTGGGAAGCACTCCAGAGGCATGTTTGCCATAATCCTTTCATACTCTTGGGTGGAACACAGGGATCCCCCCCCCCAGCCCCAGTCCCTCCCTGAAGCTTTGGGTCCTACCTCCTAAGTGTTTCAAGCCAATACTGAAAAAGTTGAGATTTCCTGAATGGTGAAGAAAGAAACACAGAAAACCAAACTGTCCCTACCAATTACCAGCCCAGCCTCATGAGTGTGCCTGTCACCAGCACTCAACTTGCATAGTCTCCTGAAAACCTTCTTTGATAGGGAATGTAGCCATTGTGGTTTTTCTCGGAAGGAACTAGAAACAATGTTTCTAAAATGTTACCTATCTACAAATTCATGTAAATTTGGAAAAGGAAGCCCCTTGCCAGGCTAAGTGCTGCTGATGCATAGCAGGGGGCATAGTTTGTGTCAGAAGTACAGGTAAACATTGAAGCAGAGGCAAGGATGGGAAAGACTCAATTGGCATCGGCAACAGTGATAGATGGTTAGGTATCTTTCTCCCGACCTCCTCACTTTGAACGCAACCAGCGAAAGAGCAGAGAGGTTTGACAGAGTCCTTGCCCCGCCCTTCTTCCAATTCCCCTGGGGTAAAGAGGAATTGCGACCTTTCCTAGACCTCATGCCCACGGTATTGAAGATGAAGGAGAGAACCGCCCCCCCCCCCACACACACATGAGTTAACTTTGAATCATTAATGAAAATGTTCCCAGTGCCCTATAGGGTTTTGTCTGTGACCATCTGGCCATCAGTGAACCACTTAAATTTGAAGTCTTGAAGTGTGAAGATTCTGTCAAGGCATCAAGGCACTCTGAAGTGGCTCACAGACATAGACTAGGTGCTGGGTAATGTCACTCATTGCCCAGCTGATCCTTGCTGCAAACCAGCCCCTATCTCAGATACCAAATGAGCAAAATGTACTTGTGGTTCTTTTAGAGGGAGGGTTGAGGGTCATTTTCCAAAAGATTTAGCCAGCTTTTGTAGGAAATCCATGTGAGATTCTGGACATCACCAGCTTCTTAGGCTTTTCAAAAGCCCAGGCGGCTGGTTGGACTGTCAGGTCTGCTTAGACGTTTCTAGACTATCCGAGACTGCCTAATTTGGAGGGAGTAGGAAGCTTTTCTTGCTGTCTATAGGTAATGATGTAGTTAGGACTTGTGGAGAAGAAGAGAGGCGAGAGCAGCAGAGTGGGACATAGGAGTATGGAAGGTAACCATGGATTGAACAGGATGCCTATTCCTTACACTATTTAGTGCTTTACCCAATATTATCCCCATTTTACAGATTGAGGAGACTGAGGTTTGAAGAGGTTAAGTAACTTGTCTAAAGTCTTTATCCAGTTTCTAACACAATCCAGGATTGAAATTCAGGGCTTTCTTATTTTAGAGCCGGAGCTCCAGTACCACACACTAGTAGGAAACCTAACCAGCTTTCCAAGAAGACGTGTCTAAATGACTCATATCTTGCTATTTGATTGACTAGTCTTCATGAGACTTTCTGGCACTAAGTGGGAAGGAGTACAGGATGTCCCCTGAAATTAGTCAGGACTTATTTCAACTTGCCCACTTTACTGAGGCTGAGAGACTGCACTTTTTCAGTAGATCTGGCCTGAGGTGACTCATTTAAAGACATCAGTGTCCTGGCTACAATGTGTTTTGAAGCTTAGGGCAATATTTGCACCCTCTGTCCTCTTTGCTCCTTAGCTTTACCTACAGGCCTTGCCACCAAGGCCTTGACAGGAGGTGGAGATGCTGGGTTATGAGCACTTGAAGTTTTGCGGAAGGATATGGAAGCCAAAGACTAACAAGAGGCCTTGGCATTATTTGTGACTACCCTTCACTCTTGTATTCCATTTTGTTGGGCACTTAGGTGAGGCTCATGATGTAAGGCTCAGCTTCTCACTTAATCTATCCCAGCATCCTTAGCTCCACCTCAGAATTAACTGCCAGTGGCGACTTGCCTGCTCCAACAGAATTTAACGGAAGCTGCCAACAGCCCTCCTCTGACCTCATTGGATAGAATCCACCGTGTCAGCAGATACCAACTCCTCTCTCTTTCTTCTGAAGTAGCCTCCCCAGTATCTTAGAGTAGGCAGTCCTCTTGTGTGGGGTGCAAGCATCAGACAGAAGGAGTTAGTTATTTATTTACTCCCATGAGGGACTCATTTGTCCCATACCAACTATGCAAATGATTCCATATAGGAGAGGTTGGTGAGACTGGACAAAAGAGCAAAGAGATTTAAAAAATATGCTTAGCCAGGGACATCTGTCCTCCAGCTTCAACCGGCTTTGTTGACTTTCCTGCTGAGAGAAGTGGGAACCAGTTTAAGACAGATGAATTTGTTTATTCAACAGACTAGGTTAATCTTTCTAGAGACCTAGTAACCTCTCTGGAGGTAGATAAACGTGTTCATTACTGTAAACCATTAGGAATAAGTTCCCTTTGGAAGGCAGTGAGTGGCACATATCTGGGGAGATGTGTATAGAAAGAGTGAAATTAGCAGAAGAAAAGCCCTTGGATCCAGGGTTTGGTTTTGTTAAGACAGAGCCATCTGGGGGGATGGAAACATAACTCTCATTTATAATTGGCTTTGAAAGGTAGACTTCATGACGACAAAGAAGATGTCCCAAAAGTGTCTCCTTAGTCATTTATTTGCTGTGGGCTGTGGTCGAGGGAACACACACACACACACACACACACACACACACACACACACACACTGGTATATGAGTTAGCTTATCTTTGTTCTTATAAGGCTTTCTCTCCAGGCTGGAGATTGAAGTAGATTAAAATATCAAGGAAGGTTATAGTTGCTTTTTCTCCATAACCCAAAGAAATTGGACTCCCATGAAATTCTAGTGAGGGATTCAAAGCAACATAGAGGGAAAGCCCTGGTTTTAACTTTTCCTCTTGGCTCAGCTAAGCATATACTCTAGGAGAGCTGTGTTCTGAAAAAATTCTTTAGTGGCTAAGGGGGAGACTAGCCAGGAAAAATTGTCAATTATGAAGAGATGCCCCCCCCAGTAGTGATGTTCTTTACACCAGACCCTGGTGAGGCTGATGCACATTCTTTCCTAGAGGAAAGAATTCTTTCTAGCAGGATGATGGGTTCTTCTTGACTAGACCCACCACCCACTGCTTCATTTGTAGTAGACATGGGATGGAGCAGAGGGAGGCCCCATCTGTTGCACTGTTGATCTTGGCTGTTGAGCCAAATGAAGACGTGGGGTGGATCCCTCAATGCTCGGGGGGCACTGTGAACAGTGAGTGACTTTGGTTTAGGAGCACAAAACAAAACGAAGGTCACAGCGGAAGAGGTGGACCACATTTTCACCTCTTTAAGCCATAAAGAGGGAAGATTCTCACTGACAAAGGGATGTCTTTTTGTTTTGTTAGCCACAGATGCTGGCTACAAAGTGTACTGAAGACACACTATTTCTCCTCTTCAACTCAGGGGATGGGTTTTTCACTTTTCAGTGTATTTAAGAAAGATTAAGCAGGAGGTGCCTTCCTTTTCTTTGACCTGCTCTCTCATCTGAGTTTTTTCTGTAGGTTCCCACACCTATTTTCTCTTCTGTAGTAGTTGATTCTTCCCAGGCCTTGAGTGGTAGAGGGAGAATGTATTTTTTCCACAGTATATATCCATTCACTTATTTACTATTTATACAGGGCTACTATGTACTCTGAGCTCGCTGCTAGGTGGGGATGGTGAAAATAATCCAAGAGGCTTTACATTTAAGGAGAAAAGAAACAAACAAAAAACAATCAAGAACCCCCCCCCCCAAAAAAAAAAAAACCAAAACCAGAAAAAAAAAAAACAACAAACAAACAAAACCCCAAACCCAGCCACAGTATCTATAATTGGGTAGACAATGATTTGTCAAGAAGGAGATAAAGGTTTTGGGGACAGGGGTGGGGGTTAGGAAAGACTGCAGCGGTTTCTAGGATATCTGATAGACAGGAGAGCCTAACCTGGAATCAGTGACACACTACAGGAGGGGTGGAGGCGAGTCCCTGTGGCCTTATGTAACTTGGTTTAGGATGCACAGTGAGTGTGGTTAGTTTTCTGGACAGGGTACTGGCATCAGTGTCAGGTGTAACACCAGATCCTGAAATCTGAAATTTCATTTCTGTGAGGGGACTTAAGTGATAGATAATACCACTGGTGAACTTGAGGGGGACTTGAGGCCGTTCAGCAGGGAATAGCAGTCTGGCTTGTCATCTTGCTTTATAAAGGTATTGGATATTTCCTACCTACTTTCCCTCTGTGCAGCGAAGACAGCTGTCAGCATGAACAAAGGAAGGTCTGGATTTTTCTGTGGTGTATCTCTGGGGCAGAGACAGAGTCAGACACTTAAGAAATGTAAACACTTTTACCTAAAATGCCGAGAGAGATGGGGGAGGGGGCTTTCACCTGGTTGAAAGGGAAGCCCCTAGCTTCTCCAGTACAAGACCTGTTCCTTCCTAGGAGGAATAGCACAGAAAACGGAGACCTTAATGTAACCCAGGCACAGAGTCTAGGTGTATCTGCTAGAGTGGAAGACTGGGTACTGGCATGCACCACACTCTGCCAATGTGGCTTGAAGCCTGGGCATTGCCACTAATTTGCTGTGTGACCTTGAACAAGTCACTTTTCTTCTTGGGGCCTGAGTCCTCTTATCTGTAAACAGTGGGCTGAGGCTGGATGGCCTTTAATGTTGCCTTATGCTGTCTGTGGGCCTATGGTTTTGAGCAAGACTGCCTGCTAGTCTGGCATGGCAGGTCTGATGGACTCCCAGGTTTTTTCCTTCAAGGATGAGAAGGGAGACCAATACAACAAAATGCATGCTTGCCCCTGCTGGAAGATGGCCACACAACAAGATACATGTTTGTCCCTGTCCCTGACCAGATCTGCATATTATTACAGGCCATGTAATCTGTCTGAGCCTCTGTTTGCTTTTGTTAACACCACCCCTAAAGACCAATGGATGTCATTCCCACTCCCAGCCCCCAACCCCAGCCAAAAGAGACAAAGTTGTGTTGCTAGTCCCTCACTTTGGACATCCAGTTCTTGACCACAGCTGACACTTTGTCTTAAAACCCAGAAGTGATTCCAGAGTACGGGCTGTGGCTTTTGTTGCAGAGAGAGGGAGTTGACTTTCTGGTTTGACCCTTACCATCTGATTTCAACACAGGCCACTATGAGAAGCAAAAGAGTGATCTGCCCCTATGCCACACCTCAGGGGCCAACAACTCAAACCAGACACTTCAGGCAGCCCAGCTGTTTTCAGAATCTGTCTGGGTCTGCTTTAGAGAGCCAGGCGGTCCCTAGTCTAGTTGTACGTAGTGTCATATTGACGTCGTGGCGTTGATAATGAGAACAAAAAGAATCGGAGCAGACGGTTCTATTCCAGGACCTAAGGGGCAGCAAAGGGACATGACTGTCTGTGATCAGCCACCCCTGGCTCATGGAGTTGAAGCTGATTTGCTGCCCGCTCCAGCAGAGGTTGTGTCCTATAAGCTGCTGTCTTGTAAGGATCAGAACCAAATTCAAACTGTCTTTACTGCTTGTGTTAATACCTACTATGGGAACTGAAGTCACTGTAAAGCAAAAGTCGTCCTCCCATGGTTCAAGTGGCTTTTTCTGGGGGAGGTTCTTGGATGTTTTCGTTTTCTAATGACCACCTAGTCCAGTGGAGGGACAGTGATTGGATCTACCCGATTGGTTCTAACAGTTGTCCTGGGCAGACAGGATACATTAATGTATTGGCAGAAGCCCTTGTACCTGATGTCTACCTTAACTGTGACCCCAGTGGGCACACAGCCTGGCTGGCGAGAATAAGTGCCATTTAGGCCAGCAGCAACAAGATTTTTGACAGGCAGATTCCTGACATAGAACTAAGTAATCCCTGCAAAGCAAAGCAAGAGCAGGTCAGCTAGTGTGGCCAGAAGAACACTCCTCCTTAGCTTATATTCCTGGGGACCCAGTGTGGTCAGTGTGGTTGCAGGGACTTCAAAGAAGCAACCCTTTGATCTGGAGAGGATTGCCAGGAAAAGAAACAAACAAAAAACCCGTGTTACTTTGTTATCAAATGGCGGAAGAGCCTCTCCTGCTTCTGAACACTTCTCAGCCACTCTTTTCTCCACATTGTGATTTCTGATGCTCCCCAGATCTCCCTTACTCTGGAACAGAGCCTCTTCGCCATACTGCTTCAGTAGCTACTTTGATGCTCAGCCCCCTCCTGGAACTCATTTCTCCAGTTTGTCAACCAGCCTGGAGGTACAGAGCAGGGGCTGAGGACCCGCTCAATTTAGACAGATAGGACCCTTCACAGTGAAGTCTTGGTGGAGGGGGGAGGTCCAGTGGGGGTGGGGTGTGAGCAAGGATGCTAAGCAAGCAGGGCACTGACAGATTCCCCCCAGGCCTGAAGATTTGTCCCAGCAATAAAAGTTATGAAGGAGGTTTTTGGAGAAAGGCTGTTGGGAAAACTCAAAGCCTCCACAGCAAGCTTGAGTAGCAACAGAACCATAGTGTACAGTTCCTACAAGCTCTCAACTAAGAAGAGTCTCTCTCTCTCTCTCTCTCTCTCTCTCTCTCTCTCTCTCTCTCACACACACACACACACACACACACACACACACATTCTGTAAGCAAGAACAAAGGATTTGTGGAATCCTTTCTGGCTGTGGAAGGTGGTGTATAGATAACCCTAAGAAATGGGTTCTACTTCAGTCAACCTCGGTTCATCAGAGCATTGACCATTCTGAGCCCAAATCGAGTGTTTGCAGCCAGCCTTGGAAATGCCCAGCTTTGACAAATGAATCAACAGATATGTGGATGGGCAAACGAATTGTAACATGAGTTTGTCATAAGCTCTGGCTGGGGATGCAGGTGTGGGGGGAGAGGTTCACAAGTGCTTGCCGTTGTAGAAGACAGGCCTGGATTTGAATCCAGGTCAGCCACTTACAAGCTGTGTGATATGAGGATAGGCTATTTAACTTCTCTGAGCCTCCCTTTCCTCAACTTTGTCCATGCCAAAGATCTTTGGAAATTCCAAGTGACACTACCTTCGAACCCTACCTAGCACAGGGCTGTTTGTTATACAGCACTGTAATGATGGGCTAGCATAAGAGGACAGGGACTGGGAGCAGCTTCCTCGGCACATGGAGCCTGGTTTGCTCAGTTCGTGGTCAGTTTGGGGAAAGAGGGGAACTGAGAGGAGGCCCGTCACCTAGACACACACACTTCACTACTCAGGGACTTGTAGTGTCCCAAACAGAAGCACCAACCAGGTGCATGACTGAGGTGCCTAGCAGCAGAGGGGAGGGAGTGTGCTCTGGGAGCCAGAACATGGGGAAAGAACAGTAAGGGGATGGGGTGGAGAACACATCCTTGACAGACCAATATTCATGACAATGCCAGCAGTGGGCAAGGAGGATGAAAGGGGTTGGTCTGTGGGTTGGAGGCACCAAACCAGTGAGGCCTAGATAATCTAGACCTCTCTCCTGACTTCAAGAGACTGTCCCTGAAGTCCAGTGAGTGTCTGCCAAGCCTGGTTTCTGAGCAGACTTGCACAGCACGTGGGCCTCGGTGTGGTCAGGAGGAAGGCACTGCTCACGGGAGCTGCTGAGAGGAGTACCAGGGTGGAGCTCCTATCGAAGGCCTGCTGAAGCCAGGCACTGAGTGCCGCCCTGTTTTAGCAACAGGCTTTCTGGATTCCCTGACCTGTAGAGCCACCCCAGCCTGCCACCCATAACTGTCTCTCCTCTTGAAGCTTGTGATGCTGAGCTCTCCTCCTTTCAAGTTCTCAGCCTCATAGTCCCCGCACATAGGCCCCTGGGAGGCCTCTTCCAGTGTGAAGGCCTTGGCCTTTATTTCTTTCCGAGGCTCTAATAGGGCCCCTGAGATCTTGGCTTGCTCCCCTCTGACCTATAGTGTCTCTGTGTCTGTGGTAGCCCTCTGTCCCCACCTGTGCCATCAGACATGAGGTCCCTGTCCTATGTAGCCAGATACCCTCTGCTTCCTGTTGGGGTGACCGAGAGCTGCTAAAGACTATCCAGTGTGATTGACTGTGGCCAGCACAGGCTCTGTGACCATGGATTCTCCTGGAATTGCCCGAGCCTTCATCCTCTGTCTGGCGACTCTACATCTGTCCTCCACTTTAGCTAGTGTAAACTCACATTGGATTTCTCAGCCCACTTTCAGCCAGCTTGCTCCTGTGATAACCAACACTCAACAAATTTTACTCCCTTATCCCAAGGCCCAAGGTCACTTTAGTTGTATGAGGAAGAGCTTTCTCATTGCTGGTCCATGCCTTCCAGTAGCATCTCCTTCCAAAATTTGCCAGAAAGTTGTCTTACTTTTTACTAAAGCTGACCCTTCCTTAGGGAGCTTTCACCATTACTGCCTCACCTTAAATGTCCTTCTCACTAGCAGCTCTTCTCCAGGCTGCGACTCACCATGCTAAATTTTATGACAATGGCCTGTCACCACTCCCTTTTATCAAAGTCAAGGTTCCTGCAAGTACTGTTTACAGTCAATGTCTGTGGGGGCTCCCCTGCTCCTTCTCAACCGTTATGACTCAGGTGCTCTCTGTCAACCCTTTGGACTGAATCACGACTGACGTTTGCATCACAAGACCGGTGGACTCCATTTTTCAGTTCTCAAAAGCCAGAAAGGCTTGTCGAGGGCTGGTCACGCAATGCTCTTCTGCCTCACCTTCTGTGACAGTGCCTCCTCTGTCTCTGCCTGTACTTCTCTAGCTGGCAGTTTTCAGTCTCCCCATCACCGTCCTCTCTTGTCTTCCTCACTGGAAGACTGGAAGAGCTTGCGGGCATCTTGTGGAAGCTTCAGGCAGCCTCTATTTGCAGTGCATGCGACCTGGATCTCCGTTGCTTTTCCTGCCTGGAGTAACTCCACACCTCTGTCTTTTTTTCCTTTATTACCTGTGGTCTTGGTAAATACTGGTCTCCAGCCACTCAAGGCCCACATTATATGGGGACCTTGACCAGTGCTCAGCCCAGCTGGCCACGTTCACAGCTCCTTCTCGTTTTGGTGACTCCTCGTATGTGGTCACTTGTCCCACTGGTTTCCCCTTCGGACTGCTCCTAAGGGCTCTTCTTGTATGCCCATCTGCACTCCCTCGCTTCCAGCTCATGGCCTCTTTACCACAGTCACCTCCTACCTCTTTGGGACCTCAGTTTACACACAGCACTGCTGGCAGGGTCACTAAGAATGCAGATCTGATCGTGCTTTTCTTCTCTTTAAAATCCTCTAGGGCTCCCAGGGGTCAGGATACAGTGTAAACCCCTCAGTTGGGGGTCCAAAGGGCCTTCCCCATCACACAGTGCTCCCAAGAATGGGGTTCAAAGAGACCCCATTTCTTAACCTAGCCACATTTGTGCTGTGTGTCTTCGAAGGAGCCACGTAAGCCTTATGAGTCTCTGGATTATCTAAGGATAGTATGCCTGCCTCCCTGGGGGCCCAGAGCATAGAATGAAGTCATGTATGTGTTTGTCTTTCTGAATACTCTGTTGGCATCTGCCTCACTTGTAGGCGCATGGTGAGTGGGGCCCACTCTTTCTATTCCACTCTCCTGTCCACTCTTCCTGGTAGCTTTGCACCCAATGTCTGCCCTCTGTTGCTTCCTCCCTGAGAGGGCTGGTCCTTCCTATGAGTGAATTGTCTCCCCATCTCCATCCATACATAAGCCCCATGCCCATCCCCCACGCCACCCCAAGACCATGCCTAGCCCAGCAGTTTCCTCTTCTTAACTGCTCTCGATGCTTAAAGTGGTTTCTAGGAGTTATACGGTGGAAGTCTCTCCTAAGACCTTCACTTCCCTATCTGGCAATTACCTTTCAGTCAAGTGTTATTCCCTGGGCAAAGACTCTGTAGGACAGGGATCATGTCTTATTTATCTCTATATCCCTAGGTCCCAGCATTGTCCTTGAACGTGCTAGGCTATCATAGACATGTGAAAATGATCCAGTTCAAACTTGGCAAAGTTTCTAGGTGGCATTCAGACTCCTGCTCAATCGTTTCTTATTCACGTTTCTGCTCCTCTTGGCAGCAAGGAACTGTCAGCTCAACTTTAGATGAAGGAACTGTCATATCAGCTCAGCTTTAGAAGGGCAAGTCCCCACCCCACCCCCAACCCCCCAGGGCAAGACCTGTTGCAGTGGTGGTGACCTGGAGAACTGGGAACGGGTAAACTTAGATCACCTATCACTGACTGCTTGGTTAGTCCCAGTAAGGAGGAACTCCCAGTTCTATCTGACCTTTGTCCCAATTGCCTCCAGTGTCCCTAGAGGGATACTGGGTTGGCCTTAAGACATCCCAAGATAGGGTTGGAGGAAGGCTGTGCTCATGGGTGAAGGGAGGCAGCACAGGTAATTTGAGAGGTGAGGAGGGACTGAGCAGGGTTGGAGAGCGGAGTGAGGCTTCAAATGCTGCAAGTTGCCTGGGATTCTCGGGAGGTGTGGGGGATCCTTCATTTGCCTCTGTGTTCTCCTGTAGACAATTTGCTCCAGAGGTTATTAAGCCTCTACCTTGGACTTTGATTTTGTTTTAAAAGGTCTGAGAGTCTCTGGCATGAATAGCTAGCTGTCTGATTAATCACTGCTAGGCCTAGCCCCTTGGGGTCTCCCCGGCTTTGCCATCTGGCTAAGCCTCCTTGCCAGACCCCACCCTACGGGGGCAATTATATCATCTTCCATGTTGCTAGACGTGACTCGTTTTTGCTGCTGGGGTTTCTAGCACAAGTGGGGGATAGATGGCAAGCCTCGATCTATATGGTCTGCCTATATGTCTTATTCATTGTGTTGCAAGGCCACAGTGGTGAGATAACCTCTGGCCATAGTGGGAAGGCCAAGCTACCTCCTGCCCTGGAATGAGCAGCAAGGGCAGCTGATTCTTAGGAAAGGGGCATCAGGTTTCAGCCCAGTATCCTCTGGAATGTTCACTCTCTTACTGGCAGAAGAGGGATGTGGGGAGAGAGGGATGTGGGGGAAGAGGGGCTGAAGAGTCAGGAATTTTATGCCTTGAGTTCTCTTTTTAGACACCTTTCTCCATGTGAGAGCTTTATTACCTTCCAATATGCTAAGAAGTGAGATAGGTCTAGATGCTTCAAAACTCAGGATCTCGAGGGAAGGCGCCTCCTTTGGGTAGCTGTTCCTAAGAGCAGCTTTAATTCAAATTCACTTCCTCTGCCTTCCCAACACTCTGAATGTCCAGGACAGAGACCCAAACCTTCTCCAGTCCCTCTGAGGCCGAGTGTTTGAGTATTTGAAGGGATCTCAGCTCTAAAGGATTGTCACACCTTAGACACACCAGCTTTTCTTGCTGGGGCAGTCCAATGTCTGGGCATGGGGGAGGCCTTTTCTCTGGAGGTGCTTAAAAAAGGACACAAGTTCTCTTTCCTACAGGGTGTTGACTCATGGGCTTGGTGGGCCATGGTGTCTGAGCCATCTGGTCCTAAGTAGACCATTTTCTTCAAGAAGTCTGATTTCTTCCATTCAACAGATCCATAAACAGTGAACCAGGGAGGTGCCTGCTAGCAGATCCGTGCCTTGGTGGAAGGCCTTAAATTCTCTTGGCCTCTTGACATGGACCTTGTCCCTATCTTGTTGGCACACACTCCCTATCTTTGTCTCATCTCTTAAAGTAAGTGTTTGACTCAGTGTTCTTTAGAGAAGTCACAAGACAAGACAGAACAGACAAGTCCTTGCAAAAAACCATTTTGTTAAGCGGGTCCTTCCCCAGACTCTCCATTAAGACAGAACATTAAAGTTGACAGCAATTTCTTGGGTAGCTTCTCTTTTCTACTGTTAACTATCTGCAGCTAGGGTTCTGGTTCTAGATGTAAGCATCTAAGCATGTAGCCATACTGTGAGCTAACGGGAACTGGGCTGAGAAGTCTGTCTGTCTGATAGATGATGGGAGGAAAAGGCTCTGCAGGAGCTGGTCCTCAAAGGCCCCACCCACCTGGGGATCCTGGGGTGGCAATTTAAAGGGAATCACTAGCCTCTGTGGTTTGAGAGAGGTAGTGGTTGCTATGGCGTCCTCAAAGCAATAGTCTTAAAATTGATTTATTGACAAGATTTCCTAGACCAAAAATGTTTTAGAGTAAGGAGAGGCAGAGGGCCTAAGTTACTGATATGTGTTCATTCATTCATTCATTCATTCAACTGGTATATTAAAAGCACCTACTATGTGCGTAGTGCTGCTTCGAGTACTGAGATGAATAAAACGAAGGCATGGCTCTGCCCTCTGGAGCTTGTAGCTGAGACAGTGACCAGGAGCTTGTGCAGCACAGAAGGGAGTTGGCTGGCTAGGTTTTCATTTTTACTTGCATTTTGATTTTTTTCTGCAGTGGATATTATTGTCTTCTAGTTGTCTAATTGTTGTATAAAAACAGTTCAGAAGCATTTTATACAAAGACATATGGTGGGAGCTTTTAAAAAGATAGCCCCATTCTGACTTAGAAGAACAGAATTCTCAGGACACGGTCTTAACCTGTTTTAGATGATTTGGTCTTAATTCAACCTGTTCTGGACATTTTTACTTGTATGTTCTGTGAGTCTGAGAAGCACAGCCACTGTATTCTCATTGTGTATGGCTCTCACTGTGGCTACATCCCAATGGACTATCCCCATTGAGAAATGGTGACGGAACCGGAGCTATGAGAGACCTGGTTTTGGTTAAAGAGCAAATTTAAGTTTGTACCCAACGCTAGGTGAATGAGCTTTGGTTTAGTCATGATTAAGTACTTCATGGATAAGTATGGCCAATCTCCTTACCTTCCTGTCAGCATTGTCCGTCTGTCCCCGCTTTTCCCACTTTCCATAATCAGAGCTGAAGGACACAACTTTAGATTAAAGTTCCCCAGCCCCTGATGTGGTAGCATCTGTATCTATGAGCCAACTAGAGCAAGGAGAGAATCTTTATGTGCTGAGAAGCCAGCCTCAAGGAAGGATTTACTGAAACAAAACATACGTGGGCCTCAGGGACAGAGCCTGGATGAGTTGAGAGAGGAATCACTCACGTTTTCAAGGGTAGTAGACAATACTCTCCAATGGAATCGGGTGGCATCATGTTGAGATGTTCACACACATCTTCATAGGGCTACAAAGTGATACTATACCACCATGTTGCCAGCCCTTGGCCAGGGTTCATTCTCTAGATTCTGGGGGTTCGGGTAAAATGCTTGTACAATTTTTATACAAATTAAGTAACATGCTCCTAACTATTTTCCTCAGGAAAAAAAAAAAGGAGTTATATGTCCACGTTCGTTGAGCAATATTCCTTCACTGTGTGTATGTGTGTATCTGTCTTTGGAGACATCTTGGTCCTTGGCTTGGCCCCTCCACAGGGAGATGCCACAGCAACATTAGCTGGTGCTGGATGCTGTCTCGTCAGGGAAAGTGGATGTCAGAAAAGAAGCTCTAGTTCTACACCTGACATTTGCTCAGATGATACATGACTTCAGATACATACCTCAAAAGTGAAGGCTAGAGACTGGTTTCATCTACTTCATGTGCTACCAAAGACTCATCTCACCCCTGGAACCAAAACTTCCCTAATACTTTAGGAAAGTTAAAAGTTGGATTTGCAGCTGGGAGCCAACGCACAGGGGTTAGCAGCTGTAGGCACCTGTTAGGTGTCCTGAGGGGTGTTGCTGGGTTTATCCATGGGGAATCTAGAAATCCTTGGAGCAATTTCTAGAGATTCTTGCAAACAACAACAAAGAAAACTTCTGCCTACCTGGGGGGTCTTAAGATCCTACTAAGTTCTGCATGTAATTTGAGTAGCAAGAGGGGCAAGAACTCAGTTCAGTAAATTAATGATGCAAGCAATTTTTTTAAAAGGTGACCAATTTTTAAATGGTAAGGAAACATTAAATCCATTTATCCATCCAACAACTATTTATTGAGAACATATCAAGTCTTTTGGCCGCCAGAGGGATTAAGCGAAATGACAACCTCACCTTTCCACTCAAATTCCCCAAGGAAGAGAAATGTATGTGGTAAAACTATGAACAGGGGAGAGAAAACAGGAACGGCCTTTGATGCAGTAAAAGTGGAAGAAGTCTCTGAAACATGGAAAGTCCATGGAGTCAGTTTCTGAAGGAAGTATTGCTTCAGACACATGTGAAGTGTGTCCTGGGCTTGTAAGTGACAGATATAGGATGGGAGTTCAGAGCACACAATGGAGTGAGTGACTGTGGCTGCCAGGACAACCAGATAGTGATTGTCCCATAACTGCCCTTGGCCTGGACCCAGATTTCTCAGACCTTGGGTCACAGGGTTCAAGAGGAGCTCATGAGTCTCCATAAGCCAAAAGACAGACACCCCTTCTCCTCCTCACTCCACCAGTGACAGGCATCTTGCCTACATTGGACAGAAGGAAGCAAAACTTGTTCACAGTACACACAGCACCTTTCTCCTGGTTGTGAGGCTCACGGAGCCTTTTTTGCACACAAACATTTATGTATGAGGATGTACTGACTATCCAGAGTTCGTGGCAGAGGAAAAGATGACAGTGTAAGGAGAACAGAACTTTGAAATAAACATGGCTGGCAGACGCACAAAGGCCTTGGGAACTAAACTGCTCAACATTGAGAACCAACAGACCGGTTAAGATAGCAGAGCGAATAGAACGGAAGAGGGAATCTATGGAAACAAAGTGGGATTCTCTTTGTCTATGTCTGGCCCCTGAGAAGATGAGGAGGGAGAGGACTGGAAAGTTCAAAGTCGAGGTGGGAATTATGGCTGGACAGTTCAACATTTCTCTGTAAAGAGTTTTAGAGAGTAGGGTCGGGTGGAGAAGTAAAAGCAGAAGCAGCAGAGATAAAATGAGATAAAAATTCAAGCCTTCAGCATGACCAAGTAGTCAAGTAGTGTGTTTAAGGAAATAACCATGTTCGAACACATCACAGTGCCAAGACAGCATGAGAGATGACTGGGGCAGGAAGAGCTTGCAAGAAGAGCATGCAATAGCATTTAGGAAGAGGATGCAAGAAGAAACACGTGCAAGAGTGGCAAGAGACCTGCAGCAGTATCCATGCAAAAGAGCAACGGAACCAGAAAACCAGTGAGGGTGGGGAAGATATTAGGCCTGGTTATACATCTAACAAAATGATCGCCAAATGTGTGACTAGAAAGTTATGTCCGGTAACGTGGGTTCAGAGTCTATCACTTCTTGGCTTGTACACACCGAATCACTAAAGGTCATTATTTAGGAGGAAAACGGTGGACATAGGAGTCAAGAGATGAGTCTGTTAGTTGCACACACTTGTGTGCTACAGACAGCAAAGCAAGGCAGACTTCTGTACTCACCAGCCTTGGGAACTGAGGAGGCTTGAGCTGAGTTCTGATCAAGATCAGTGGTTAGGCTGCAGCCGTGAAAGGTCTTAGTCTCCAGCAGTCTTGCAGGTATACTGTACTAACTGAAGAATTGACTTGTCTCTTGCTTAGCACTGTGAATTTTTTTTGTACCTGGTGGAGAAAGGACTGGAGAGACAACTCAGTGTTTAGAAATGCATGCTGTTCTTGCAGGGGACCTGTGTTCAATTCCCAGAACCCATGTCAGGTGGCTCATACAACTGTAAGTCCAGCTCCAGGAGATCTGATGCCTTCTTCTGGATCCCCAAAGAAGGCACATTCTATGTGCACATGCACACGCACAAGTACATATAATTAGAATAATAATAAAAGATACTTTGGAAAAAAGTTACAGCTGCCTGTCTAGAACTGTGCCCTTTGTTAGATGTTTACTGTCCATTAAATTCACTTTGGAGCACCCAGACTGGAATAATTGTCTTTCCCAAGATGAAAGTTGTGGTTTGCAGTATACACCTTGATATCTTATGAACAAATCGTAGAGGCAGACTTGAGTGCCCAGGGCCATAGGTGCATATAGCACTGGACAGAGAGAGGCATTAAGAGAGGTTTCTTAACATACCCAGTGGCTTGGCATCTTGGGGCATGACCAGCCCTGCTGGATGGCAAGGCAGGAGGCCAGTCAGAAAGTGGTTCTGGGAGACTTTGGGCCTATTTTGGGGGAGCTGTTGCTTCTGGAAGCTGGTCTGGGGCTGATCCATAGTATACCCCTTTGGCCCCCATTGGGTGGGGCTGTGAGTGGAAAGGAGGCTGGTTTGGCTGCATGTCAAGCTCGCCAGGGTCCCAGTAAGGATGCAGTAAGTCCTTCTGGATCCCTTTGGAAGCCTCTCCACAGAGCAGGATTCAGAAACAACTTTTAATTTTTTTATTAAAATAATTCTTCACCTTTAAATTTTTGCCCTTTGCCTACTGTCTGCTGTGTCTGGGAGAGCCAAGTGGGGCTATGTTTCCAGCTTGTTCATGCTTCCCTGATGGTTTCTGTAGTTCATAACTGGTCTCAGCTCTTCACTTTGTCCTCAGCTCTGAGGGCGAGCAGACACCGTGTGTAACTGGCTGTGTTCCAAGTTGTACCATGACCCTGGCCAATACGTTTTATGTACACTGTAGAAGGAGGCCGCTGAGCCATGATGTCTCATCCTAGCTCCAGGCAGAATCAACTTGAAAGCAGTTCCCTCGGCTAATTCATCACCTCCTTTGCTTTTTTGCTTTTAGAACACTCCTAAGGAAGCAGTTGCTACAGTGTCTACCAGGAAAGTTTGCCCTCATTTCTTGCTGTTAATTGAGAAATTGCATGTCTCCCCTGAAGATCGCAATGACTTAGAATAGGACCCGAATCAGGATTATTCCATCTATCCAAGAGGACTGAAGACGTGAGCGTGGTCTCCTGCCATCTTTGCCCTCCTGATTATCTCTGTTGCTTTGAAGTGTTTTATGTTACGTTAGTGTCAAGTTCAGCCATCTGGCTTTGTAGGCACGCGTCATGTGCCTCATCCCCACTGAAAAGCCTCTGAATACAACGAGAGGAAACTACGGTAGATGCATGGTAGTGGGTGAGACTTATAAAGTGGAGTTGGGAGTTGAGAGGGGCTGCCTTTTAGGATGGACACCCAGAAGCACCGGTCTCCAGACGCATGTCTCTAATACAACCCTTTCAGTGTACGTGGGTAATGGTCCAGTTCCGTAGGGTGCATCTCTTCAAGCCTGACTTGACAGCAAGGCAGATTATTTTTACTGCTATTTAAATTTTTTTTCAAAATAAGAAAAAATTTGAAGATGGGTATGGCTGAATGCTTCTGAGACCCAAATACCTGAGCCCCTTGGTACTCAAGCTTTCTAAATACTGTCCCCTCCCCTCCGCTCCCACCTGCCCAAAGAGCTAGGAACAGTGGCTGTACTTTGAACGTCGTCATAGGACTCACAATAATACGACTGAAGACTTGACTAAGACCCATTAATTTGGCTTGCCCAAACAGCTCTAAATGTTGAGGACCCAGACTGCCACCAGTCCCAATTTCCCAGGGGTCTTTCTGTCTTAACTGACTCTGGAGTCTTTAGCAGTGTGTGGTATACAACTGGGACTGTAATTTGACACTCTTCTGCTCCTACACAGTACCCTCCTCCACGTCTTCCTATAGCTTCCTGCTTTTTCTGAAGCTCGCTCATTCACCAGGGTACAACTTCGCAGTTGGCAAAAGAATTAGAATTATGTAACTATAATTATATTCAAGTATAAGATGATTTTATGGGTTTGGGATCACTTGGGAGCACCTCTGGGAGCACCTCTGGAACCACTCCAAGGTGTAGTCACGCCATCCTGTATCTGATGCTTGACGCCCCACCATTAGAGATTGATTCTTTTGTGGAGGCTTCCAGAATGTCTTCATTACATGTAGACCCGTCAGCACCAGATGGGAGCAGCTCACAGATGGAAAGGATTGTTTCCCCAGGAGTCGCTTGGCCTTGGTGGTGATGAGACAGAGAAGAAGCCATGACACATGCAAGAGGATTTTGGAAATTGTAATAGGAATGATAGATTCAGACCTTAAAAGAAAATAGGTCCCCACTCTAGGATTTTCCACAAATGGGGTCACCTACCACACTGGAAATATAACATACATTGTAATCCAGCTACATTGGAGAAGGGGGATAACCTACATACAATCTGAGCAAACCAGAAGCCTAGAGGGAAAGGACTGGCCACACTCACAGGCAACCAGAAGATGCCTAGGGCTCTATCTCTTACATAATTGAGCCTGAGATTTGATGAGAACCAGGCCTCCCCTCAACCCAAAGCTTCCTTCTCTGTGAATTGCCCTGTATGAGCACAATATCAGTTACTTTTCTCAATGACAAAATGCTTGACAAAGTCAGCAAAAGGAAGAGTTTTTAGGGTACAGTCCATCATGGTGCTGAAGGTACGGCCAGAGGGAGTGTGAAGTAGTGGGTCCCATTGCCTCCATACCCAGGGAGTGGAGAAAGGTGAATGCTAGCTAGCATTTAGTTGGTTCCCTCCTTTGACTCAGGATTCCAGCCCATAGGATGGTGATACCCACATTCAGGGTAGGTCTTCTCAGTTAAGCCCCTCTAGAAGCATCCTCAGACATATCTTGGGTGATTCTAAAACCAGTCAAGTTGACAACACAGATGAACTGTTCAAGGTACTTTTGTGTGTGGCTGAAAGAGGGGGCAGTTTGTATTGAGTCTACTGTGTGAGAAGAAGACAGGAGAGACGAAGATGACAAAAGCCACATGTTCTCTTTGTGTGTCTTCTGGACAGTGGCGTTTGCACTTGTTCTGAGGAATGGGTTAGGGGCAGAGATGGGATGAAACAGGTAGTTTCTGCAAGAGACTATATGAGCCTCGGCACACAGGTGGCTGCAGGAGCCTCATTGGATCCTCTCACTTCCACCACACTCAGCAGTCCGGGCACAGCCCTCCACATTCTCATGAGGGTCACTGTCAATGCAGGTGGCAGCCAGGCAATCTAAACTTACAGAAGATGGCCCAGGGGAGTTCAAGGGCATTGTGAATATGCACAGTGTGGGGCTCCTAGAAGCCCCCCAGGAAGACTTTAAAGGCACCCCATCAGAAGAGGGATTGAGGGGAGTCCCTGGAGCATTGCTACTTTAGGGTGATACAAGCTGTAGCCATAATGACATCATCAGATCCGTACCTGAGATGCTGGATGAAAAAGACCCAGAGGACCATTGGTTTAAGAGCAAGACTCCTCACACAGTCAAATGGAGGCTGTGAGTCTACAGGTCTGGCAAGGTTGAGGGAAGGGCAGTGCCGGGAGTTGTTTCAAGGACCCCACTGCACAACCAGGAGAAGGAAGAGAAAGGGCTCCTCTTTGTCCTCACTGCTGAGAGACTAAAGGAGAAGGGAGAGGGCAAGGTTTGGAGAGTCTTTCAGTCGGAAACTGTGAATAGAATGTTTCAAGGCATTATTCTCAGACCAGGAAGAAAAGTTACAGATACCGAGTGTAGCCTAAGGTGTCTTGCAAAGGTTGATGATGGATTAGTGAAGAGGGGAAAGGGAGAAGGAGGGGGAGAGGAGAACAAAGAGGGAAATGAAGAAATAAGCCAAGCAGCAGGACCATCTTTGCATGCCGAGAAATGGGCACGCGTGCAATTGCAATTTCCCCCGGCACCACCACCCTCATTCTTCCACCCTCTTGTCCAGGTGCTGGGTCATTTACTTCCTTCCAGTGACAAAGTCCACAGTTTTCAGGATACATTAGCTAAATTCTGGTGTCTTTGGATATGTATTGTATAAGCTAAATTTTCCCGAGGGGTGTGTGTGTGGTGTGTGTGTGTGTATCCACACATTTATCATTGCCTTCCATACCTGCAAAGATATTATGCAATCTGAGTAACACCCCCAAGAGAAAGAACTTACTAAGCAGATGTGACAGACAGTGCTGAGGGCAGGAATGTAGGTTGATAGGTGTCAGTTAGGTGCAGTTGCTTTGTCTATAGCCATTCCCAAGTTGACAGGGGATGGGGTGGACCTTTTTATTTTTTTTGCACTTGTCCCTGTGTGCCATAGCCCAACAGCAGATGCAGCCTTGCTGATCTGTCACATCCAGCTATATGCTGTGTGTCCCCATTCTCATTTATTAGGGATTACAACAAACTTGGTTCTGGGATATGTGCTTCCTAGCAGCTCCAAACAGCAGACTCTAGCAGCTAGTGATGTGTTCAAGGTCAGAGTTAGTTACACACCAGAGCCCAAATTTAAGACCAAGCCAGTGTGGCTCCGAAGTCTGTGACCCTCTACCGGTGGCATCACGAGAAACAAACTTATGTGCAATTCAGTCCCCTCAAAGAATGTGACCTGGTCCTTTAGGCTCAAGTCTTTCCTCTCAGCCATCTGCCCTTGACATGCTCAATGAGAGTAAGGATGGTGCTTGCAGCTTAGACTGTCAAGAGGATCTTGAGGGAGGGGGAAGTGATTGGGGGACATGCTTCGTACAGTCCTTTCCACTCCCATCCCACCCCCAACACACACACACACACACACACACACACACACACACACACACACACGTCACTCTTTGCCTTTATGATATCTCGGGGTGGGTGGCAGGGAGAATCCCAGCCACAGAAGACAGCTTAGATCTACCTGAACAATGTCCATCCCCGGGGAAGACGGTCCTTGGCCATGGTGAACCGCGGTTATACTTGGATTCTATGGATACAGGTAAGCCCAAGAAACAAAATGCTCTTCTACTGGGTGATTTTGCGGTGTCCTCAAATTGTTGCCTCATTTCTACCATGGAATAACTTGAACCATTCATAACCAGGCTGGGAGTGCTGGGTGAGAGCTTAGCAAAGATAGTAAGTAAGCCATATCTGTTTCTCTTGCAAGGAGGCTGGCTACAGGGATATTGTTTCCAGGTGAGACAACGCCTCACCTGCCGCCAGATGGCTGCTACTGGGAGCATCTTTGATGACCTTCACTGTGTATTCTGGGCAAAACAGATGCCTAGATGAGTTTTGATGTCAAGAATGATTGGCAGGTTAAAAAAAAAATAAAAAAAAAAAAACAAAAACAAAAACAAAAAAACCAGACGACCTTTATTTTTCGTGTACTTAAAGCAGTTAACCTGTAGATCTCATTGCGAATCAATCTGCATCAAGAGCTGTTCTTAGGTCCAGTAGCCCTTGCTGGAGAGAGATCCGTCAGTTTTCCCACCGAGCTCTACCCTTGACCAGCCACAGGGAAAAATAAAGGCTGTGTGGTATTGGCTGCTTGGTTACTGCCACTGATGCTGCTCTTAACACAAGAAAAGCCCTTTGACCTCGGGAAAAGCCAAGGCTTGGCTCACTCTCACTGGGGATACATACACACCTTGGTTAACGGGAAACTGGGCCTCCATCAGGAGCCTCTGACCATATTGGAATTGGATTTTCTTTCTGTATTGATTCCTTTTTCTCACAGCTGTAACCAAATAACTGACGAAAGCAACGGAAGAGAAAGATTTTATTTTGGCCCAAGGTTTGAGGGTGTAGTCTGTGGTGGAGGGGAGTCATGAGGGCAGGCAGTTCCATGATGCTGTGAGCTGTAGCTGGGAAGCCTTTCGTTTGCAGAACATGGGAGAGAGCTCAGATGGGGAGTGGAACCGGTGGATAGACCTCAAGGCCTGCCCAGTGACCCACTTCATCAAGGCTCTACCGCCTAAGGCTCCATGATGTCTCCAAACAGCGCCACCAGCTGGCAAACAAGTGTTAAGACACCGGGGCCTTTAAGTGCTCTGACAGCTGAGTGGGAGAGGGTCTCTGATCTTCATTCCTCATTTGTACTACTGGGGTTGACTTGGAGTATAAGATGTGTCTGGTCAGTCTTCGTGTGACTAGAACATATGATAGAGTGGTGATTGTCACCAAAGGCATGAGGTGACAAAGCAGAAATAGAAGTGTAGGCCCTTCTCAGGGAAATCCCTGTTCTAAAGAGCTGGAAACGGGTCCTAAGGTATAAGGCGACTTTCCCAGATTCAGCCAGCACACAGGTCTTGCTGTCAGGATAAGCTGCTCTTTCTTTAACCTCCAGAGTAGATATTATCTTCTGGAATCGAAAGTAGGAAGGAAACACCCCATCTTGAAACACTGCAATGAGGAACTGTGCTGAGTACCTGCCTTATCCTGTGAGCTTGCCGTGCCTCGAACCCTCTGAGAGCCAGTGTCTGTCATTTTTCTATGGTGCCCTGATGGCACAGTTGGCTCACTGGCCTAAGCCACAAAACTCCTTTCTCAAAGGCTCTGTTGAATGTCTGCTTCCTCTTAACCATCTTCTATGCCTGACCTCATATTTTGAAGCATAGACTCAAGTGAGTTTTCCTTGTATGGAAAAGTAACAGATGAGTCACATCTGATATGGCAACCCTAAATTCAGGGAGCATTGCTCCACAGAGGCGTGGAACACAGCTCTCGCAGAGGCAGAAAGTGGTTCTCAGTGGTGAAGTTTCTATTAGGCACAAACAGCGGTATCTGCTACTGATCTAGGCACGGCTTCAATCTAGCCCGGAAGAAAAGGGACCAGGGGGTGCTTGACTGGGTCTGCCTATCTTTTGACATATAAGATTAATGCCAATTAAATAGAGTTTTTATTATTTTTCAGATCACAGAAGGACTTGGAAACATCAACATCTGTTGTCCAGGATCTGGGAGCACTCAGGGCTCTGGAAAGATGGCCACTAAAGAGCACCACGGGTCTTAGCGGCTCTCTGGAATGTTCTTAGCACTGAAAGGCTCATGTTATGGACACGACCTTTTAGACAGGCTTGTAACTGTGATGTCATGGATCTTCTGCCTCCAGATCCTGATCTCAGGTTTAAATACAGTATGTTTTTGCACATGACTTTAGAGCAGATAAGGGAAGGAAGGTGGAGTTTTTGTCTCTTGAGGATTCAGGTTCTGCCTCTAGATATTAGCATGGTTAAGATTTGAAAATCTAAACTAAGACAATATTACTTTGGGGAAACCATCACATGGAAATAAAGGCTCCTATTCACATGGTGTAAGAACATTTACTGTACATTTCTCAGACTTACAAGAAACAATGAACAACCTGGAGTTCAAAAGGGGGCTGTTTTTTTTTAAAGTGGGGTTCATCCATGCAAGAGCGTTACAGTTTTAAAAATTAACTTGGCTGTATATGTGTCAACCTGGCAAGGGGCTTGTTTAATAAGACAAGTTTCAAATGATGCAATTGCCATAGCAACAGAGTGTGCCACATACACGCACATACACCCATGTGCATACATACACACCCATGTATGGTGTATACGTATGTGTATACACATGTGTATACACACACCATGCACATGTGCACACAATGTGTATATATGCAAACAATGTGCATACATAGACACACATGTGCCCCCACACATTGCATATTGTATAGATTTGCAGGAGTGAAATTCTACACAAGCAAATGTCCATAGTGACACTGAGATGGTGTGTGTGTGGGGGGGGGGCTTGCCTGCTCCCTTGCCTCCTGTGTATGCATGTGAAGGCCAGAGGACAACCTCAGGGTTTTCTCAGAAGCCATCACTTTGCTTTTGGGGGATGGGGTCTCTCAGTCTTTGCTGCTTGCCAAGTAGGCTAGGATAGCTGACAGTGAGTCCAAATGGCGTTTTGGGCCTTTACCTCTACAGTGTGGAGTTGCGAGCACGTAATGCCATCTCTCTCTCTCTCTCAAGATCAAGGTTCTGAGGATCAGGTTCAGCTTTTCATGCCTACAAGGCAAGCACTTTACTGAGTTATCTCTCCAGTGTGGTGAAGTCTTAAATGAAAATCTAACACAGTTTAGAAGAAAGTGATCATGGTGGCTAAATGGTCCATGAAGAAAACGGGTGAACTCATTCATGGCTTTATTTGGCTGCAAGGGCTCACTGAGTTTTCAGGCTACTGAGATCAGTCTTGCATACAGTATGTGTTATGATCAAGCAAAATCAGAGTGCATTTGGAGAATCAAGGCTGTAGCACTTCCTAGGATTATATCTTTATAATAGAATGTAGGGCTTACTGCTGTGAACAGACACCATGACCAAGGCAACTCTTTTTTGTTTTTCAAGACAGGGTTTCTCTGTGTAGCCCTGGCTGTCCTGAAACTCACTCTGTAGACCAGGCTGGCCTTGAACTCAGAAATCCGCCTGCCTCTGCCTCCCAAATGCTGGGATTAAAGGCATGTGCCACCACTGCCCGGTCAAGGCAACTCTTATAAGGACAACATTTAACCAGGGCTGGCTTACAGGTTCAGAGGTTCAGTTCATTATCCTCAAGGCAGGAGCATGGCAGCATCCAGGCAGGCATGGTGCAGGAGGAACAGAGATTTCTGCATCTTCATCTAAAGGCTGCTGGGAGAAGACTGGCTTCCAGGCAGCTAAGAGGAGGGTCTTAAAGTCCACTCCCACAATGACACACTTCCTCCAACAAGACCGTACCTACTGCAACAAGGCCACACCTCCTAATAGTACCACTCCTTGGGCCTAGGATATTGACTCCACCACAGAGGATTATGTCTTCGGTACAGACCTTACAGCTTTTAGGGTTTCCCTGTTCATTGCAACACCTGAGGATAAGCCATTGATCATAGCTGTATTTAACCAGTAAGAACTGATTCACAAGACTCCAGAAGTATCTGAGCCTATCAGAACACAGACCTACTAGAGTTGGCCATTTGATCAAGTCTTCCCAGATGAGTGTCACCAGGCCAGGCGCCCAGCTTTACATCTTTTAGTCCAGAAAGCCTCATGCATGTATGAACTATAGTCATTTCTGCAAAAGGGTTCTTAAGAAAAATATGCATTGAGCTACTGCACAGGGGATGCCGAATGGTTGCCAGCTGGTATTGGTGGTGATGGGGGTACTTGGGTTTACTGTGAAATGCTAAATATCAATGACTTGAAAAGACACGGATGGTTTTAGCAAGTAGAAAAAGCTACTCCTGTTGTGACAGCATATTGGAATATTTTGGTGCCTTCATGCCCTTCTGTGTCTCCAAAGAAGTTTAGATTCCATCGTAAACCATTGAGAAAAATGAATATTTATCTTTGGGCCCTTCTCATCCAGAAAGGTAGGTGGGTAACCTGGGTATATGTGGTTTGGAAGTGCTCTATGTGCATATTTGTAGGGGCACATGCATGTGTGTGTACAGATATGCATGAATGTCTATGTGTGTGGAGGCCTGAGGTAGAGATCAGATGTCTTCCTTGATCATGCCCCACTTTATTTTTTTGAGACAGGGCTTTTTATTGAGGTCAGAGCTCATCAGTTGGCTAGTCTGGCTTGCTATGGATCCTCCGCTTTCTCTCCACTCTCTCTTCCAGCATTGGGGCTCTAGATGCCTGCCAGTGCTCCCAGCTTGTACATGGGTCCTGGGGATCCAGACTGAGGTCTCCAGGATTATACAGCAGGCACCATCCAGTGAGCCATCTCACCAGACTCTAGCATTTTTGTTTTCCTTTTTATTCTTGTAGTGTTGGTGATCGGAGTCAGGGCCTAGGCATGTCCTGAGCTGTACTCCTCTGAGCAGCTGGACTTTTATTAAGAGCGTGAAGCACCAAAGATTCCCCTGTCAGAGCAAAACTATAACAAAATGCTTCCCAAATATCAAGTTGCCAAGCCAAATAGTGCCACATGCAACACAAAAATCACAATGACTTAAATCAGATACTGTCAGAGGAAGAAAGAAGTCATAGTCTGGTTGTAATGTCAAAAATGAGAAGAGGAAACACATTTGCTTTGTAGGCCCTGGTGGCACTTCTGCAGGCTGTTCTTTGGAATATGCTTTAAAAAAAAAAAAAAAACCAAAAACAATGGGGCTTAGGTCAGGAAGAAAGACCACCGACAGAGCCTTTTTGTGTAGGAGAATCATCCAGGTGTGTGGTTGCTTGCAAGCTTAGCCAGGTAGCTGGGCTGCTGCAGCCTTGGCTGGGTGCCATCTGGCCCAGACAGCACTCAGAATGCTCAATGCTGGGTTAGCTGCCACATGCGGAGATGGATAATGGCCGTGGCCTGATTCTTGAGGAGACCTGGACACAGCACTAAAGTGTGCGTGCCCTAGCTGTGTGCGACGAGGCAAGGAGGATAGCGCGGTCTGAACTTACATGCTGGAACAGACCAGAGTTTGCAACCTTGTCTTCCTAAGTCTAGGGAAGCCGCACCCTTTGCTGGGTTACTGGATTGGTGGTAGTGGAGGGGTAGCCAAGGAGATGCTTAGTTCTGAGATCCCAGCATAGGATCCCAGGCAGAATTATTGAGTTCCAGAAGAGGAAGAGTGGGAACATACAGGCCTCCTCTGTCGACGGGTTACCTCTTCAGTGGCATCTCACAACACTAGAGAGCCTTTTCTATGATACCCCTCCCCGAGGGTCTTACTGTAATCCTACATGTCACCCCAGGCACCAACACAACTTTACTCCGTAGATCTCAAGAAGCAGCACTGGTATCAGTGCCACAGAATATACCCACAGTTCCAGCACCATGGAAGCAAAGGAAGGGCCCATCCTGGACCACATAGAGCCTATCTCAAAACCCAAGGGCTGGGAATGTGGCTTAGTGATCGAGTGCTAACCTAGCACCTGCCCTGGTTGGAACCCAGCGCGGGAGGGAAACATAAAGGTGTGTGTGCTAGAGGGAAATCTTTCAATAGTGGGGCAACTCCTATGGGTTGGAAGGGGCTTTTCTGTACCTCAGAGACTGTCTACAGTTCTTGCCCTCAAATATCTGTGGATATTTGTTCTAAACATGGCTCCCCACTAGAATTAAACTCTAAAACTCTTAATGCCCTGATCCACTGAATAATAATCCCCGGAGGAGGAAAACAAAACATTGGTGTGTTTAAATCTCCCTAGATGGTTCTATCATACAGCCAAGGTTGAGAGGCACTGTCCTGTTCCCTGAGCTGAGTTAACTTCTCCTAGAGTTATATGTAGAATCAGGCTCCCCGACTTTTATCTTGACTGCATTGTCAGGGCAAGTTTTTGAGTTTTGTCTGTTTTATGGGAATTTTCTCTGTATTATGTTCATGGAGATGATTCCTCAACGAGTAGCCAGAAGGACTGCAAGAAAATCTGTGCAGAACAGACTACAGGTGGTGAAAAGCACTCTGTGAGGCTTACCTCGGGCTCCAGGACAAGTTTTAGCAAATGTTCACATAATATTTGTGCTCTTACCATCGGATCAGCCCGGGTTCTGAGCACATTATGTGTGGCATTGAACACATTCTGTTCTGTTAAGGTCTAGTGCCAGGGAAATAAGCTAATGGATCTTGGGGACCACTTGACCACAGGACACATCAAACATACACCATAACAAATGCTGAACACTTTATCATCCCATGTCTTCCCACTTGCCATTAAACTCTCTCCAGAAGCCTTCCATTCTGTTCTTAGCAGTCACGGTGACTAAAAATTGAGAACTCATCAGAAGTCTGGTGTGTTCTGCTGCCTTGTTAAATCCAGTTCCTATTATGAGCGAGACACCAAAAAGATGCCCAGTAAGGATCATGTGGATTAATTAAGGTAATTAAGTTAACTTGATCAGAGAATAATTCTGACACTCATGCAAAAGAGACAGAAAAGGACTGGCTTCTAATAGTCCTATTATGTGTTCTTCATACGTCATGGATTTTCACAACCCTAAGAGGTGGGTGTTGAAGTAATTCTTGTATAGGCATACATGTTTGTGATTGTGTGTGTGTGTGTGTGTGTGTGTGTGTGTGTGTGTGTGTGTGCATGCATGTGTGTGGGGGTCCATGTGAGGGCCTGAGCCACCTCTCTTCCTCCAGTATTCAGGAGTAACAAGTCACCCCAAACTCCACCTCTCAATGATTTGTGAATTTGTAATTAGATGGGTGCACAGCAGGAACAGAATCTCAGTTCCAAAGGTGTTCCAGGAGGGGCAGAGCATCAACTGTGATAGGTCACCATGCTTTCCTCTGGTCAGTTCCGCAGAGCAACCCTAGTGGCCTAGATACCTCTGTGCCCCAGGCTGCCTTTGAGTTGGAACAGAAAACTCATGCTGTAAAAACACAGCTCTCTATGTCCCTTGCCCATTCCAACAGGAGCTGTGTCTGTACTTGGGGAGAAGCCAAGCACAGTAAAAGATTTCAACAGAGAACTGAGGAAACACCCCCACTGAGGTTCTCATAGCAACATAATCACGCACAACAGCAGCCTATTTCGGTGGGAGCCTGCTTCAGCTCCCCTCCTCCCCTGTTAGTCACAGAATGGATGAACAAGCAGAAGGAGTGTGGGGTGGGGACAGTGTTGGGTTGGAAGTCGGGAGGCTGGGGAGCTGGTTTCCGAAGGTCCTTCCAGCAGCTTGTCAGGGGACCTTAGACCAATGCCCCCTTCCCTTTCATCCTGAGTCCTTACCTATAAGAGGACTGGTCCAAATGTGTGGGTGGGGATCTTGCTATTCTAGTCTTCTTTGATTGCACAAGTACTAAGCCTCTTTTGATCCAGCATCTCAGAGTCTTCTTATCTGAGAGAAGACACGGGGGGGGGGGGGGAGAAGGTACTGGAGGGTAAAAGTCACTTTTTTAGAGGCACTAATGTCCCCTCCCCCATACACCGTGTGGCAGGATGGCAGGATGGGAGTGAAGAAGGACCAGGCATTGCCAAAGACTCTGCTCATTCATGCCCAACTGAAACTGAATTCAGTTCTGTGGACTAAGAAGGTTGAGGTGAATTTACTCCTGTTCCGGGGTTATAAATGCGGTTAACCCAAGCTTCTTGGTGCATTTTCTTTAATCCTTCTCATCTCCATCCTCTTCCTGTTTTTTCACTCCTCACCTCTGCTCACAGCATTGTCTCTTCTCTTTGCCTGAGGGTCTTGATCTAATGTAAGTATCACGCTGAGCCGAGCCGGGTTTTGGCCCTTTTCCTCAATGAACCTGGGTTAGTTGAGGACAGTCACTTTTACACTTCCTGGCTATCAAAGGTTATGATCAGACTAAACAGAGTGTTTGGTTTAAATAACTCAACTAAGGACGGAGATGAAGAGGGCAGAATGCTCCCGGCACACTGTGAGGACCCTGGCCTTGACCTGTGAGCCAGAAAGCCCGAAGGTTCAGCTTTCCCTGAGATAGCCAACTAAAGAGTCCTGAGTGCGGCCTCCCTCCCCCATTGTTCTATCCCTCAATGCCTGACAGATGGCCCGAGAGAGAGAGAGAGAAAAAAAGCTCTCAAAGTGAAGACAGGAATGCATTGTATAAAAATTCACACCCCCCACTGCCGCCCAAACTCCCTTAAAAAAGGATCGAGAGAATCCTAATGGGTACGTGACATCCTCGCAGCTCTCTCCCATAAAAGAGACTTCGGGAGAGGGTGAAGGTGGGGGAGGGGTCTGGGGGGCTGTGGGCCCGGGGTGGAGGGGGGTTTGCTGACAGGCAAGACAGGGGTAGGGGAGCTAGACCGCGGACCCTCTTATTGATTTGCTATTGTTTTCCCAAGCCACCTTGGGCGGCCACCTTCACCTCAACCCAGTCCACCTGAGAGGGGTTTGAAGGCCTTCTGGTCTTGGGTCTCGAGAGTGAAGAAAAGCTAGAGAAGGCCTAGAGTTGAAGGAGTTAAGGACGGCCCCCTCCCATCTAGACACCCACCCTTTTCACGCCCCAAACAGTAATCCGCGCAGGAAGGATCCAGGAATCCGCGGGGGGTTGGGGGGGGCGTAGACACTAGATAACCGTGGCTGAGTCCTGTCCGGTGCTTGCCATCGTTAGGACTTGCACTGGGTTGAGAGCCTCCAGCAGCCTCGCGGACGCCTGCTTCCCGGAGCCTGGCGCGCGGCCCTGCAGCGTGCGCGCAGCCCTAGCCCCCGCGCCAGGTGTGCGCCGCGCCAGGAGCGCAGCGGAGCGCAGGCGGCCCCCAGACCCCGCGGTCCGGGGCACGGGGGCGGGCTGGGGGTCCCCGCCGTCAGCGCCCCGCCACCGCTCTCTCCTGCGCACCTCCCACCCCGCCCCCACTCACCCGCTCAGCCCCCGGGAGCGCCGAGCAGGACGCGTGTTGCTTCGCCCAGCGATCGGCAGAAGTTGGGAGAGTTGGCGTCCGCCTCCCGCCTGCCGGACTTCGGAGCCGCTGCCTCCGCCGGCGAGCCCGCGGGGCCGCCTCCCTCCCTCCCTCCCGCCCAGCCCGGCGCGCAGGGGAGAGGGGCGCGGAGGGGGTCGTGAGCGCGACCAGAACTTGCAAGTGTGCGAAGGGATGCGAGGCAGATGAAGAGCGAGGAAACGTGAACAAAGTGGCGACCGCAGGAGGGACTCCACAGAGCTCGATTGTCGCGGAGGACGCTCCGGGAGAGGGGCTGGCTGGGATTTTTTCCCCCCTCCTCTTGCATTCTTAGGCTCTCTTTTAAAGCCACATCAGCCTTCTCTCGTTCTTTACTATCTCGAATCCCCAAACCCTTGTTGGCTCTTATGGGCATGAAACACTCCTCCCGCTGCCTGCTCCTCCGGAGGAAAATGGCGGAGAACGCAGTCGAAAGCACCGAGGTAAGGAGGCGACCGGGCCAGGGTTTTCGGCGACCCTGCCTCCCACCGGGACCCCTGTGTGCCGCCGCTGGTTGCTGCCACTACCACCGCTGTGGTGCCAAACTTTCCCCATCCCGCTTGTCCCTGCCGAGAGAGAGAGAGAGAGAGAGAGAGAGAGAGAGAGAGAGAGAGAGAGAGA
>JANHMN010000008.1:50613086-50634219 GCA_030674055.1 Rhabdomys pumilio
AGAGAGAGAGAGAGAGAGAGAGAGAGAGAGAGAGAGAGAGAGAGAGAAGTGTAGGAGTGTGTGTGGGGGGCGACGGTGCACGTCTCAGCTCCTTTCCCCCTTGAAAATATAAGAGTCGCTTTCGGCCCCATCATCCTCTCCTGCCACCCGCTGCTCCCTTCCTGTTCCCCCAAGTCCCAAATCTTGGGCAGCCCCGCTCCCCTGCCCCTGTGCACTAGATTCCGATAGTGATCCGGAATCCCAGCTTTACGCAGAGCCGGGGTGGGTTATATTAGGGCCAGGTCTGCTCCCTGCAGTGCATCGACTATCTATCTCCCACCGCTGTCTGGGCTTTACCCTTCAAGCTCGAGGCGGTCCCCAAGCTACGGGTCCCTGCAACACGGCGGAGAGCTCCTGGCCTCGGGGTGGGGTGGGGGGGGCGACCTGGTGGCAGTACTAAGCACCTGCACCTGACCTCCCCACAGCGGGGCCGGACCGGAGGTCTGCAGTCCAAGGGTGCTGAAGGCGCCGCGGGAGAGCGGAACCCTGAGAGGGCGCACAGACCGCGGCCCCATTCAGCACCAGGGACAGCGCCCGCGCCTGCCGCAGCCGAGCCTGCACAGGCGGAGGGGGCTGCGTGTCCGGGGCTGCAGCGCGAAACGGGTCTGCGGCCACTTGTCCCGCAGCAGCTTTTAAGGAGGCCACTCTAGCTTCGCAAATGATACTCTTGCCCTCCGTCTTCGGCAGCCCTTACGGTTGCCCCATATCTGCCCTTTCTCTACTCCGGAGTTGGCCCTAAGCTGCAGAGAGCCCAGCGGGTCTTTGCGTCCCGAGCAAGTGTGTTCTTTCGCGTGGCTCTGACCCGGCTGTCATCACAATGGGATTGTTCCTTGGCTCTGGGCACCTGTAGTCATGGAGGGGATCGGCGTGGGCAGCCCCCTTACCTTCACAGAGGAACTGTGCGCCGAGGTGGGGGCGGAGTGGGGTGTGTGTGATCATCCCTTATTCGGTGGCAGGAAAAAGACACAGAGCAAACTCCAGGGCTCTATTAATAGCCCAGTGTCTGGTGGGGCTGCCGTACATTTCACATACGGTAACCCATATGCAGCGTGGGGCGGGGATGGGGGTGTGGCGCGGAGAATGTCCAGGCCTTGCGGGAAAGCAAAAACAACGTGAAGACCCTTCCCGGCCTTCTTTCCTAGAGGTCACAACTCATCCCCCAACCCACCGTATAGGCAGCAAAGCTAAAGAATCCCTATTCTTTGGACACTAGAGGCAGCAGGCTTCTGGCAACAAACATGATCTGGGGCTTGAAGACGCCGGGCATAGAGCAGCTAATGTCTTCTCCTTGAGTTAGGGCAAAGCCATCCTGCATGTAGTTCCTTGGCCCAGCCTCTTCCCCACCCCAACCTGAGAGCAGAGTCTTTGAAACCGAGTAATAGCACCAGACGCTCAGCATTCCCCTCCCCCTCCGCCCTCTGATCGCCCACCCGCGGAACAGGTTTCTAAAAATAGCTTGGAGTCTCAAGGCCGCGCACTGGTGAAGTGTTGGGCCAGCCATCTCCTAGCAGTCCCTGCAGCCCCGGTAGCTATAGCTCTTCCCTGCTGTTTCCCTATCCCACCTCATCTTGTCTTAAAAAAAATAAAATAAAAATAAAAAAGTTTTCATGGTTCTGGTTCACCATCATCTGGGACTGGCGCGTAGGGTCTAGTGCAGACCCGTGCCACGTTCCGCAGTGTGCAGTGGCGGCTGCGGCTCTCTCCACCTCGGTGAGGGTTAAAGGCGTCCGGAGCAGGCAGAGCGACGCGCGACAGGCTATTTTTACTTGCTTCCCCCGCTGCTCTGCGCTCCCCCTTCTCAGCAGTCGCACATGCCAGCTCTGCTCAAGGCATCAATGAAAACAGCAGTAGAGGCGGTGGTGGCAGGAGCGGGGGGGGGGGGGGGGGGCGGGCGGGGGGGGGGGGGGGGGGGGGGGGGGGGGGGGGGGGGGCCCCAGGGGGGGGGAGAGAGAGAGAGAGAGAGAGAGAGAGAGAGAGAGAGAGAGAGAGAGAGAGAGAGAGAGAGAGAGATGCATAAAGGTGGCAAAGACTCAGCTGGGTCTCCTTAGATGACAATGAATCAAAGCGGGACAGAGGAGGTTCGGCTCTCAGCAACTTCCTTGGAGAAAGGATGGAACACAGACTTGGTCAAACGTGCCCAGTGAGGCATACAGGCCTTGTGACTACTGCTTGGTTTTCCTCCAGGAACGGGCTGTTTTTGGAATAAGCTAGGAGCAAAGCAGTGCTTCCAACTTGGGGTATTGAGGGGGTTGCATTGCTTGTACATCGTAGGGGTGGCAGGAGCACGCTTGTGGATGTGTGGAGTGTAGGGGGGGTGGGGAGAATGACAATAGTTCCTGTCCAGTCTCTAGCAGGCACTCACTCTGTACCTGGAAAAAGTAGGTTTCTAAGACCCCAGTGACCTGGCATTTGCCCTCAAAGAACTCACAGACTAGTGAACACAGTTGTGGCTGGAGAGCCCGCTTGCATCTTTCCTTGCTTCTTGGGAGGTGTTAGCACACTCCTTGTGTTCTGTGCTTTTTGTACTAAGGATGTGAGAGAAGCGAAGGTTAGTATTTGCTTCTCATTTTCTTTGAGACTACAGAGTAGCCTGAGGTGAGGCAGTGGCTATGGGTTAAGTCAGGTTTGGGATATGAATTGCCCTCACTTTCAATTCATTGCTCTTTGTTCTAGTCTTCCAACTCTAGCAAGATGCCATGTGTGAATGGGAGTGGATGAGAGTGGGGGGAGAGGTTGCTTTGGAAGGGAAAGGCAGTGGGGAGGGAGGCAGAGAGGATGGCAGTGGTCAGTCAGGGAGAGGGAGGTCATGGTGGGGGTGGTGGTGAGGCATGGAGTACTGAGGTTGAGGTGACTCTATGTACTGTGACCACAATCTCCAGACCTGAAACAAGGCGAGAAGCTAGGGCCCAGAGCCTCCAGTGTGAGGCTTTGTGTCTAAAGCTGAACCTGAGTGGACCTTCAACGCCTTTGATTTTAGTTTCTTAAACTTGTTCACCCAAGCTGATTCTGTTTGTGGCGTACAGTCTGTGTGTGGTGTAGGAAAACACCAGGGCAGTCCCTGACCTCACTTCCTGCTTTCTCTTCCACCTCTGAATCTCCTAGGGCCACTTTTTTTTCCTTTTGAGACAGGGTCTCCTGTACCCCCAGGCAAGTCTTGAGCTCTCAAGGAAGACCTCGAACTCCTGAGCCTTCTGCCTCTACTTTCTGAGTGATAGACAGGAGACACCATTGCATTGGGATTTACACAGTGCTGGGGATAAAACCCAGGACTTTGTGACTCTTAGGCAAACAATACCAACTGAGTTACATCTTCAGTGTGGTGCTGGGGCTTCCTGTGACATCTGTAGAGCCTCCAGTCCCACTCTCTGCAGCTCAGCCTACCCTCAGTGCCCCAGGCTGGCCCTTTACCTCCATACTAGGACCCTAGCTTCCAGTAGCTGGCCATGTCTGGTCCAGTCTCACCATCTTTGCATGGCTGGCTTTTGAGAGATCCAGTCTGCTTGCGGTAGGTCAGCTCTCTGAAAACTTAGGAGCTACCCATTTCCTCTTAGCATAGTAAACAAGGCCCTTGAATACCTGTCCTAGGAGAGACTCCAAGGCAGCTGAATACTTTTTTTTATGCTGAATACTTTTGTGATCTTCCATCCATCAATGATACTTTTTCCCATTCTTCTCTCTGGGGAAAAAAAGTCTTCCTTAACCTGCAAGATTCAAATCAAATGTTGCTTCCTCTGGGCAGCCTTCCCAGATCTCTCATTTAACCTCTCTCCCTAGGGAGAGCAAGCCATGGTTTCTTCTTAGGTATTTGGGCTGCCTGTCTTTGACTTTTCCTATCACAAGATAATTGTCTTTGATATATGTTTATTTCTCCAATTGAATAGGCATCTTTGTTTTTTTCTTTTTTTTACTTGTCTTATTTTTAGCATGGTGTCTGCCACACAGGAAATAATATGTAGATTGAATTGATTTGTACGATTGTAAGACATTTTCAAAGCCTTCTGACTTTCTAGAAATTGTAAGTACCCGTGTTTACTTACCAGGCCAAGGTCATTTGATATGACTGTAAGAGATTAAAGCACGCAGGTTGGAGGGGCCACAGCAAGACTGAGGCTGTGACAGTTTTACTGAGAGCAAAAAGTCGTTTTATACCAGAATATAATGAAAATTTCTAGGATCGATAAGTTGTAGTTGCTAGGATACAATCATGCTTGCAAACTTCTCAGGGTACATAGGATTCATGTTTAAGACCAGTTGTCCTGTCAGACTTCCTTGCTTCCTTGACTTCTGAGGGAACATACAGAAGAAAACAAAGTGGCCAGAACACTTCACTGACCAAGGAGTGTGTCAGTCTCTCAGAAACTGGAAGACACACTGTAGCCCCAAAGCAGCGGACCCCGAGTTGAGAAACCTGTGCATCTCAAGGCAGCTAGGCCACCGTGGTTGCCTGCACCCATCTCTACTCTTATGATGTGCTTGAGCTAGTGCCATCCTTTAAAACTCAGAATGGACAGAGATTCTGTGGATCCAGATGTTGTAAGTCAGATAAGTGATCGTACAGAGGAAACTGTGATACTTTATGTGGTATAGACATTTGGATAGTCAGAATACCATCGGGGTATCCCTGAAAGACCTAGGAAGTATTGAGGGGGAAATGTCATATTTACTCCTACCAGTATAATAGCGAAATGAGCATTAGCTCACGTGTCATCTACAGTATAGCCAGAAAATAGTGGGGACCAGCGAACAGATCCAGCTACAACAGCAAATACTGCTCAAACCCAAAAGCATTCTGCTATGTTGTGGTTCTTCATGGGCCTATTCAATACTTGGTAATCATTGGCTCTTGCCATGGGGTATTCCTCTAAGAGAAGTTGAATGCGTTCATCGCAAGGCCCTCTTATGATCCATTAGGCTAACGAGTGCTTCTCTGTTCTTCTTGCTTTACTGATTCTCTGTGAAAACCTGGTACATTACTAACTGTGGTGACTCCTTGTTTGGGGATCCATCACCCTAAAGGAGAAAACCAGGGATAGAAAAAAAAATAGCTTTAGCAATACTCATTTCAAAGAATGCTTCTTGGAGGTTCTGTTGACTTGCTGACCCAGAACAAGAATCATCACAGGCCGAGGAAGGCCCAGTGATGACATGGTCTAGGTACCCATGAGCGCTGCTGGGGTTAGGAGTATAACTGAGCTGATTTCCAGAGTGGTGTATACACTTGGAAGGTTAGGCTAATAACTATTAGCTTCAGTGTCAGTTTTGGCTGACGTGCATGGCCCCATTATACCAATGAGAAGTGGGGTAAGAGGAGGCAGGAGGTAGTAGCTGTTTCTCTGAGAATGGTCTGCCTCCATGTCTCTGAAGAATGTACCAACTACCTGCTCAGGCCCTAGAGTCAGGCTGCTGGCTTTTTAATCCAGTTCTAGGACCCTTAGATGTGTTGCTGTGTTGAATCTGTCGTGTCAGAAGATTGTTGTGATGATGAAACACATCCAGGCTTTCACGGAGGTTAAGATACTGGCTAGTTCCTGGCCAACACTTGAAGTTTGACTGTTATCCTGCTGGCTTATAAGAATCTCACCTGGAGTTCAGTCTTGGTGGACTCTCTTTCCCTTGGATCTTGTTGAAATGGCCCCCTTTCCACAACCCACATTCATTTCCCTTTTTCAGCAAACACTGATTTCAACCCTGAAGTGAGCTCAGGAGAATTAAGAAGATACTCACATGTCCTCCCCTCCCCCTCTAGAAAACTTGGCTTTGTAGAGAGTCCTAAATTGGCTTTTGGCTGTCAAAGAGGGTGAAACACAACACTCCTGTCTGTCTCCAGCTCTAGAGTGAGCTTCATTTCCTCCACTTTGCTAACTGCAACGTGAAGTGATTCTCACACACCAGTGTGGAACATGCAAAAAATCTGTAAAAACACTACTTACACCTTGGACTGCACTGTGCCAGCAAGGAAGAAATGGGCAGCCTGACAATGTGTGGGCTGCCAAGGTAACTGCAAGAGGCTATTGTGTGTAAGAGGCACAGGGGTTTCATCCGTGCAAACTGAAGCAGTCAATGGATGGACAGGGACCTCCAAAAAGTTGCTTTGCTATTGCTCTTGCCTTTGAATGCTCTTACCCAAGATGCCTAGTGGCCCAATCTGGGGTTTCTTGTCAAGAGGTTTCAGAGAAAATGCTTTCCTAAATTTCCTAGTTACCTCATTGGTTGAGGAGTTCTTTCCGCAATCTGAGTCTTTCCTCTTCTAATGGCAGTTACCTTTGTAAAACTAGGCGGTTAGGTTTCTAGCTAAGGGTTTAGCTTCTGCCTCCTTTTTTTTTCTTTTTGAAATAGGGTCTTACTATGTACTTCCAGCTCGTTTGGAACTCATTAGGTAGACCAGGCTGGACTTGAAGTCACAGAGATTCACCTGTCTTTGCTTCCCAGGTGCTGGGATTAAAAGCATAGGGCACCATGCTAAACCTGTTAACTTCTTTTCTAGATTGTGTTCAAATCCCACAGCCTCTCTCCCTGCTACTCAGTGATCAGTCTTCTCCCAGGGGCCGTGTAGAAGAGAGCGTGTGAGAAGACTATTCTCTCCTGTATCATCCAACTGGTTGGCTCTTTCACACATTAAATGTCTTTTCACATTTCACTTGTCATTAGAAGTTTCTTGAGCATCATGGCTTTCCCAGATTTGTAATGGGCTACCCATAAGTAAAGATTCATATCCTTTAAAGTGTTATGTGATGAATACAAACAGTTTAATCTGCCCATTTTTATAATGTCAAAGTCTTAAAGTGGAAAGAAACTCATCCTAGACAAAGAGAGCACACTGTTTCTCATCATGGTTGGTGGCGAACACTCTTTTAGTCTTAGAGCGATGATGCTTTCAGTCCTTTTAAAGAGGGCATCAGACTTGCGGTTCTGACTTTCTGCGTGTGTTTTCTGGTATGTTTTGACCCAGAACATCATCCAAAGTTTGAATTTTTTTTTCATAAAGATCTTGGTAATTACGCACAAAGAGAGCTCCATCGTCTCAGATGCCCTGTTACACATTCCATCCTATGGGACACTGTGAAACACATGCTACTCCCATTGTGGAGATTCCTGTGAATGAAATTGTGATGGACTGATAACCCAAACTTTGACTATCCAGTCATCAAGACCCGCATTTTGTCCACTCACAAGTCTGGCAATACATGGTTAAAAACCTAAACAAGAATTGAAAAGGGTCTAAGCAAGAACTGAAAAATGAAGACAAAGGGAGAAATTACTAGAAGAATTAAGACCCTGTGAGCTTGGGAGATGGGGTGGCAGGGAAGAGAGAGAGACAGAGAGAGACAGAGAGAGAGAGAGAGAGAGAAGAGAGAGAGAGAGCTATGTCATAGTTGTGGTGGAGACAACTATCTCCCCTTCCCCTATGCACACATGCAGCTCATCCTGGAGACTGTGTTGATGGACCAGGAAAAAGCACTCCTGTCTACTAAAGCACACCTCAAGGCTGTGATCATTACATCCGGACTCTAAGCTAACTGCTGCTTAGTAGAGATGCCATGAACACTAGAGAGGGTTTTGTTGTTTGTTTGGTCTTTGAAAGATCTTTTTGGTTTCACCACGTATTTGCATTTTCTAGTGGTGTTGTAGCAGAGTCCCACAAACTGGGCACCATAAAACAGAATAAATTTGTTTTTTTCACAGTTCTGGAAGCCAGGAGTCTGCAATCCAGATGCCAGTAGAGTTGGTTCAGTCTGGAAGCTTTGGCGAGCATCCTTTCCTGTTCCTTCCCTTTCTCTTAGCTTTGTGGGGTTGCCAAGTGTGCTGGGCATCCTTTGGCTTGTAGACATAGCGTTCCAATCTCTGCCTCCATCTTTACAGAGAGGGAGGGTATGTTTGTGTGTGTGTGTGTGTGTGTGTGTGTGTGTGTGTGTGTGTGTGTGTAAGTCTTTAAAGGCCATGTGCCACCCTTCCCCATTGTATGGGACTTCATCCCATCTTGATCATTTTTGCTACAATGACAATCCCAAATGAGGTCACTGTCTTAGTTAGGATGTCTATGTCTGTGACACAATACCATGATCAAAAGCAACTCGGGGCAGAAAGGGTTTATTTCATCTTAGAAATCCCAACTCACATTCTATCCATTGAAGGAAGTCAGGGCAGGAACTCATTGTAGGAACCTAGAGGCGGGAACTGAAGAAGAGGCCATAGAGGAACGCTGCTAATTGGCTCATTCCCCAAGGCTTGCTAAGCTTGTTATCTTACCAAGCCCAAGGGTAGCACCACCCATGGTGAACTGAAGCCTCTCATGTCAATCATTAATCAAGAAAATGCTCCACAGACTTGCCTACTGGCAATATGATGGAGGTCTTTTCTCAGTTAAGGTTCCTTCTCCCAGATAACCCTAGCTTATGTTGATAACAAAACAAACAAACAAACAAACAACAAACAAGCAACAAAAAACCCAAGATCATCCAAGACAGTCACAGGCTCAGAAATACAAAACATCTTTTGATCAGCCAACACATACCTTCAGCATAGTAAGCCTAAGACCTGACTGATGAATGCCTGGATGGTTGAATCTCCAAAGCAGCTTATCTTGCCACCCTTCCCTCATCCTCTCCTCCCAGTGTTCTCTGTCCAGTTCACTTAGCTGCCCATTTCACCCAGGGTCTCTCTTATTGTGTTTTTGTTTTTTGTTTTTTTTTTTCCTTGAGTCATAGCAATTCTCACAGGAGCTATCATGTTTATTTAATGTTTATATTTTCATTTCCACTGGGCACAGTAAATGCTATGTGGACACGGCTTTCCTTAGCAGCAGCAGTACAGAGCAGCTCTTACCAATTGCATTCTGTAATTGGGGAAATTGCAACTTGCAATGGTTGTCTTGGCCAAGAGTGTACAATCAGTGGAAGCTGGGATGTAAGGCTTTGAGTTGAAATGTGCTCTGTTTTTGACACAGGTCTCTCTCTGTCTCTTCGTTTCTCTCCATCTCCTTCTCCCTCTCCTTTTCCCTCTCCCTCTCCTTTTCCCTCCCCCCTCTCCCTCTCCCTTTTCCTCTCCCTCTCCCCCCCACCTCCTCACTGTGCTTTTGGCACACATATATGGTGTATGCATGTGTATGTGTCAAGTGTATGTTGCACGTGTGTACACATAGAAACCACTGGGCCCCAGTCAGGTGTCTTCCTTTATCTTTTTCTACCTTAGTTTTGAAAAAACCCTCTCCCCCTAAACCTGGAGCTTACCAATTCAGCAAGAGCAACTGTTCAGCAAGCCCAGGGATCCTCCTGTCTCCAGCTCCCCTTTCTAACTTGTGTGCTGGGATCCAAATTCAGGTCCTCATGCTTGAGCAACAAAAACTGTACCAATAATGCTACGCCCAACTCTGTTCTCTCTTTTATTCACACTCCTGACCTATATCTTGTCTTGTCTTCTTCCCCCTCCCCCACCAGCTCCTACCCACCAGCTAAATTTGTAGGCTTGGGAAAGAGCTCACAACTGATTGAAATGTGCAGAACCTGTCACCGGACTGGTGGGTTAGCTCCCCAGAAGATTTGTTTTGGATTTGCCAGTAGAGTTATTTTAGTGGCATAGTTGTGAGCTCTCTGAGTTGTCCAGCTACTCCTGACTGCTTACTCAATACTCAAGCCTCTCAATACTTACTAAAAGTTAAAGCATGAGCTACTGATTTCTTGGCCTCGATCGAAGGTTCAAGGCAGGCTCTTGGCCTCTCTACCTGAGGTATGATCTCATCTATTTGCCGTTTGCCAGCTCTCACAGGTTACTCCCTGTGTCCACTCCCAGTGTTCACCTATGACCTATCACAGCATCCCATGGAGCCATTCCGAGTCTTGTGGGCGTGATCATACAAATACAGGGTTTTGCATGAGGTTTATGCTTAGGAGCTCGAGCTATCATTAATCACCTGGGCTTATCTAGTAGATTCTCAAAGTGGGACCAGACAAATTAAGAGCCTTAGCTGGTGACATCATGCAGTCAGGGCAGCAGAGGCAAAGAGCTGAGCAGCTGAGAAAAGGCTCAAATTCAGGCGTTCCAAAGGCAGCCGGAGATGGGACTCCAGAGTCTTGTTGCCCTGGGATCCACTGGATAGGTGATAACAGCCTTGCCACAGGAAGATGGGTATTCTCTGTGACCCACAGGCCATCCTACTCTACTGGGGGCTCATATTCAGCTCTGGGGGGGGGCGGTCAGCACTCTGGTACCTGGTAACAGCTACAACAGAGTCAAATCTCAGCTCCTCCCTGCAAAATCTGGGGGGAATGGAGATGGGACATCAGTCTGCCACACCATGACAAGCCGGAGGACGGAGGAAGCATACAATGCCTCGGGTATCTCTGTACCCTTCCCCAACCTGTCCCCTAAAAAATCAATAAATAAACAAATAAATAAATAAATAAATACGCAACCCCTACCTGCTAATCACCTAATCACCGTATGAGAGTAGCACTTTTGTGTTCTTAACAGAGAGAACTGAGGCATGAGGGGAGAGGAGAGTAACAGGAGAGGAATGCCCAGTCTCACAGGACAGTGTGGATGATTAGTTAATGAGTTAAGACTCCTCCCCTTTTGACCATAATTCCCATAAGAGAAGATGTTGTGTGCTTGGCCTAACCCAAGCTAGTCTAGTTAAGTAGGACAAAATTGGACTAATGGCACTACAAAGGGATTGGCAATTAACAAAAATTCAT
The DNA here is from genome assembly GCA_030674055.1 of Rhabdomys pumilio. Taxonomy (NCBI): domain Eukaryota; kingdom Metazoa; phylum Chordata; class Mammalia; order Rodentia; family Muridae; genus Rhabdomys; species Rhabdomys pumilio. The sequence goes on from JANHMN010000008.1 coordinate 50,623,817, forward strand.
CAATTAGGGCCCCATTTGCCACTGCATTGTGGGAGATAATTTTCTGAGATGAAACAAAGTGGTAGCCTTCAAGACTGGGGCTCCCAGAAAATGAAAGACTGGGAATCCCCGCAGATGCATTCAGTTCAAGGATTCCATCTCTCTCTGACAAGCAGTTATGACAGCAATTCTCTGGAGAGGCTTAATCAGAAAATCCACAAATGATTACAGTCCATCTCAAGTGCAGATAGGATCTCAACTGAGGACTATCCTGTGTTAATATTAACACACATCCGTTCTTTTGCTTAGAGGCACATGGGCAAACTCAGCTATCTGAGGCCTAGTTAGTGGCTGAGTGGTGTTACATCCAAGGCTCACACATATGTAACAATCTCTTTTTGTTATAATCTCTTTTTATATCCCTTTGCTCAAGTTATAGCTGAGGAATCCAATGTGCAATAGGGTGGTTTGGGGCATCAGTTTTGAGCTTTTATCTCGTTTTCATCCCTGTGGGATTATAAAGCACGTTTTATGTGGTAGCCAGAAGCATCACATTTAATAATGACTTTGGACATAAAGAAGCCTGACAAATCTTTTCTCTTTTTCCTTCCTGTTGGAACTTTACTCGGCCAGCTTTTATTTTCCTGTTAGTGGAAGATTTATAGTTCAGAGTGGGAGCAGTTGCTTCTAAGGTTCGGGGAGAGCTGATACAAATGAGAGAACCCTGGCAGGGTGTGGGAGTGGGGGAGGGGTGCACCTGGGTCTGAGGGGGTTGGCACAGGGCACAGACAAGCTCACTCACATTCTTCCACACTCACCCTATGTGACTTGAGATCCATTTCACACAGTGGGCGAGGGCAGTGTGAATCGCTGGCGGGAGCCTCTGAGAATAAAGGCGGTGTCTGATGTCTCAGCATGGGGGAGTATGTTGCGTGTGGGGCATGGTTAGAGTAGGCTGGTGAATTAGTTATCTTTCCTGTCGCTGTGATAAAAATACCGGACAAAAGCAATTTAAGGCAGGAAGGGTTTATTCTGGTTCACAGTGTTTATTTTGGCTCACAGTTTGAGGGTACAACCAGCCATGGCATTGGGGGAAGAAGAAGGGAAGGGGGCAGGGAAGGAAAGAATTTGAGGCAGCTGATCCCACTGTGTCCCCAGTCAGGAAAGAGAGCTGGATGCTGGTGTTCTGTCTGCTTTCTCCTTTTTATTCATTCTAGGTCCCCAACCCATGGGATGTTGCCACCCATATTTAAACCAATCTAGAAACTTCCTTAAGACCCTCTCAGTAGTGTTTTCGGTATTTCTAGACACTGTCAAGTTGACAGTCAAGATGAACTGTCACAGGCAGCTGTAAGAACAGCCTCATGGAAAGAGAGCTGAGTTTTGGGGTTGGAAAGGCTTTGAAGCTTCAAATCTACATTGTGTGTCATAAGGTACAATGGTCTTCAGAAGGGCTGGGATCTGGGCTTTCTCCAGGTGATCTCATTCTTGTTCCTGGCTTCTCCTGGGTTTGCATGTGGTTAGAGTGCAGAGGTTTGTGCATTTGGAAGCTTTGTCCTCACAATGGTGGGGATGGAGGAGAGGTGGGGTTGAGGGGTAAAGATGATTAAATCGCATGATAGATGTGAAAGACATTATCTTCGTGAAACCCATCTCTATGTAACAGTTACAGAAACAGAGGGGTGGGGCAGAGTGGAAGGTACCTGAGTCTCTTGGGAAGTACTCTCAGCAGACTAGGGGACTAGGGTCCTGTTCTGTTTACTGATTCGAGATGAAATGGTTCTCTTCTATGTGTACTATGACTATAATATGTTTCTTCCCTCACCAGAGGCCAAGCCAGTGCAGCAGCCAACCTCAAACTCTGAAGCTTGAAACCGTAAACCGTGTAAGTCCCTTTTCATGAGTAGCCTGTCTTGGGTGTTTTGTTGCAGTACTGTAAAGCTGACCTCTGCCGCTTCCTTTCTGGTTCATCTGCAGCCACTTCTCAACCTCAGAGCTCTATCTGAGTTTTTTCCTCTGAGGTCTGTCACCCCATATGTCTGACACTGACAAGATCTTTCCATCAGATGTCTCATCGGAACCCCAAATTCCTCAAGAGTTTATGTCTGGTCTTCCTTTCTTCCCTCTAACTCACTTTCTTGTGCTCTGTGTGTCCTCATCTTACTGAGTATTAAGTCACCAAACTTAGAAACCTAGACTCTTCTCCTTCCTTTCTCTCCAACAAGGCCTGAAGATTCTGCTTAAGAGTCTTTTGTATGCATGTGCACGTGTGTGCGTACATTCCCACATATATGTCTGTGTACATGCATGTATATATGGGTGTGCATGTGTGTGTTTCATAGGCATGTGTGTACTCATGTATATGCGGAGGCCAGAGCAAGACAGATCATGGAGTGTCTTCCACTCTCCTTTTCTGCCTTATTGCCTTGAAGTGAGGCCTCTCACTGCACTGGAGGCTCACTGGCTAAGGCAGCAGTCAGTCAAGCTCTTGGGATCCCTTCCCACCCCCTCCCAGTGTTAGCATTACAGGCCTGTTCAGTCATGCTTCCCTTTTTATATGGTGCTAGGGTGCTAGGGATTTGAACTCAGGTCCTTGTGCTTGCATAGGAACTGCTTTTACCCATCTTGTCCTCAACCGAGCCCCATTTAGGCTTCTTAGGTACATGTTGCCCTGCAGTCACAGGACTGTCCTCCATGTTCCAGGAAAACTATCAAGACATAAGAGTCAGCAAGGGCTAGGGCCTCATCTGTGTGACTGAGACCCCCTTGCCCTTTGGCCACAACAAGAGGCAGTAGAGAAAGCCAGAGAGGCCCTGGAAAAGCCTGGCTGGAGGCAAGGGGCTAAGAGCTTTAATTTACCAGTATGTTTCCTCTGCTTGGTCTATCATGCCTGGCCACTTTGAGACTGGCCATCTCCGGTCAAGACATCTGCATTGTTCTGAGACTCTGCACAGGGAAGTGGATGTGATGTCCTGCATTGGTCATTGTCCTTGTCATTCTAACTTATACAGCTTAAGGGAGGAGACATTTGCTTCAGAGGGTGCCACGTACGATGATGAGAAAAGAATGATGGACTAGTTCTGTGCTCATGGGAGTTTGTGGGCAAGATGCTCTCACAACATGGCTGAATTAGGAAGCAGAGAGAACCAGCCCAGAAGTAAGAGCCAAATACAACCTTCAAGGTATACCACCAGCAACCTGCTTCCACCAAATAGGGCCTATATCCCAAAGGTCCTTTGACCCCTCAAAATAGTGCAACCAGTTGGGGATCAAATGTTCAAACACATGAGCCTATAGGGAACATTTCATACAGACACCATCAGACTTTGTTTCTACTTTGGTCCAGGCTTCTTTGATGCACACCTGCTCTTGGTTTCGTATTGCTTTTGACTCTTTTATCTGTACAGTTAAAAATAGATCCTCGCTACTCTCCCATGTAAAGAAACCCAAACTGCGTGGGCAGCTAGCACTGCAGAGCACTGTGATTTCTGCCGCAGGCCACTCTGGTGGCTTGTCTCATAGGCTCTGTTGAGCCGGCACCCTGCTACACTGTAGGCCACATGATCAGGCGAGGCCACTGGGGACCTTTCCTGAGCCCCAAGGATGAACTGCCTCCACTTCCCAGTTCATTCATTCCAGTGATATGGTACCTTATACTATAATCAAAGCAGAGAACCAATTAAAAGGCAGAAACCCTGCTCTGGTGGTCTGGATTCTGTTGTTGGAGGCTATCAGACAGGGAGGATGGCGGCTTCTCTGTGAAGAGCAGGCACGGTGGTTCCTATCCACCCTGCTTTATGGAGTGACCCTTTAATAACCAGGGACAATGGCATCAGAACATTTGGAAAGTGTGCTGTCATGGGAGATCACTGTCCGCCAGCCCATTAAGCCTTAGGAGGAATTAAATAATTTTAGGATGAGGTTCATAGTTCTCAAAAACTGGAGTTAGATTCCCACTCAACGACTGCTTACTCTCTGGCAGGCTTTTGCGGAGACTATGTTTGTCTCTGAAGCCAGAAGTTATGGTGTCTGAGGTTTTCAGCTGGCCTGCCATCAGAGTTCTAGCCAGTACCCAGCACAGCATGTGTCCTCTGTACTGGTCCTGTCTGGTTAAGTCCCCTTACATTTTGGCAAGTGAAGAGACTTTAGATTCTTTAGACCTGCTTAACATCTTACCCAAGAGCAAGGGATGGGTCCCATGGTTTCTGGAGATCCTCTTTGAAGTTTCCATATATCAGTCTGTTCTTCCAAGTACAGTTTTCAGCGACTCCAACTAAACTCCAATAGAACAGCCATCTCTTCACGGTGCAGTCTATCAGATCGGCTGTGTGTACTTTATTGTTCCCAGACATCTTTGGAGATCCAACCATGAGCTTCTTGCATGTCATTTCCCCACTACTGGCCCCCTTCAAGCGTTCTGACAAAGAGAGCCAGAATCTAAAGAAAGAGAGCATCAAATGTCGGCACCTTTGGGAATATGTTTAATAACGGCGGCGAATTCAGTCCCGGGACTGGCTCAGGCAGACCCGTGCCCTACCTTCAAAAGGCTTTTATTCCATCCAGCTTTAAATAATGAACACTTCACTGTGGTATGTCCTCTAAGGAGTCTAAAGTGACTTAGTGGATCTTGGGATCTTTCTCTAACCTCAGCTCAGAAGGATAAAAAGAATCTGGACAGAGACGGGGGCAGGGTGGATGTGACTGCCCCTTGATGACAGATTGCTCTGTCTGAGTCAGAGAGTTGGCTTTGGGGTCATGTGTCAGGTGCTGAGTTCATCTTAGAGGCCCTTCTGAACTCACTCTACCTTACTGAGCCCTGCAAGGAGGAGCTAGCTTGTCCCTTTCTGAGGACCAAAGAGGGTAGTACCTGGTTGACTTAGTGTTGGAGCTAGCTGTGACCCCAGGACCTTCATGACTCATCTTGACAGAACTGACAGGAATGCCAGGGAACAGCCTGGTGTTGACTGCTTCTGCAGCAAAGTAGGGGGTGAGTTGGGATGGGAGTAGCTGGGCTAGCTAGTGGAGACTTTCTGACTACATAGTTTTCACCGAAGGAAATGAAGCAGACTGGTAATCTTAAGTCTGCTCCTCCTTTTCACCCTTCATCTGTCACCAGAACATTCTGTAAAACTTCCCGTGGAGAGCTGGCCCCTGATTGTCTAGGTCTGCCCTGGAGTTGGGGCAGCATCAGGGAGGGAAGAGAGTATAGCCAACTATATAGCCCTTTATCCCTTCTCTGCGTGGTCCCTACAGACCAACCAAGGCTCCTTTTATGAAGTAAAGTTGTCATCTAGCTCTTTCCCTAAGGAACGTGGGCTCTGAGTTCCAGCAACTCCTCTCTTCTCACCTGAGACCTAGGAGTCTTTGTGGAGTGCCTACAGCTCTGGCTTCCATTAAGCCATGTTCACAAACAGGAATAATGAGCCTCGTTCACGTAGCGCACTCTGGGCTAGGAGCAGGCACCTTTCCAAGCACCTGGTAGGGATCATGCAGTTTAAATCTTAAATAATCCCATGAATGGATATGCATCCTAACTGCAGTTTATGGATGAGGATGAAGCTGTGACCCAGATAGAATCAGGCAATTTTCCAAGATCTAGCAGTCACTTAGCTGGTTTCAAGAGAACCAGTCACCTTCTAGAATCTGCATGGCCCCTGGTTGCTCTGGATTCTCCTGTGTCAGTCACAACAACATTTTCTGGAGCTTTGAAAAAAAAAAAAAAGCCTCCCTAGAAAAGACCAACTGGATTCAAAAGCTCTAGAGGCGGGGTCAGTCATCTACTAGGTGGTTCTCATGGCCACTTGATGGCCAGCTTACAACAGCGAACAGCGATCTATCAGCATCCATCACTAGCCTTCAAGGGAACCCATTGGCTCCATTATCCACTGCTCAGGACCTATACCATTCTCTAGCCTACTTAAGGGAACAGGTTATCCTATAGGTCACTCATTGTCCTTGGCCTTGGCAGTTTCTTGAAGCTTGTGTTCATCCAGAAGCCTGGGCTGTTTCTCTGGCTGATTTCTTCGAACTGTGCACCCATTTTTCCTAGATGTCTCTTTTATTGCCTTTCTCTCTAATTATGAATGCAGTGGTGGTAGCTAATGGGGTGGGGCAAGCCTGCCCATACACACATGTTTTATTTGGCTTCGTGGAGGCTACCATTTAGAAATCAACAGGTGTGTGCTCAGAAGATAAAATCATGGGCCATTGCCCACCGCATAGAGGAAGGGCCCATTTTCCCATCACTCTGCTTACCAAAGGTGGGGGATATCACCTCCCCTTCTCACCACACTCATGTAGCCCTTGGAAATGCTTTCTTGATCTTTAGGCTTAACCGTAGCTAACCTAGTCCCCTTATTTTAATAGATAGAAATCTAAGACCAGAGAGAAGGAAGTCAGATTCAAGGACACACGTAGAGTTGAGCTGCCAAGCTGGCCCACTATCATCTTTGAGGCTGAGGCTCTCTGTGCCACTGAGGCCCCTAGAATAGCCCAAGTAGAAGCTGTCAAGATCTTTGTAGGAGCCTAACTAAAGAGCAGTTCTCTCATGGTTGTGGGGATGGGCTGTGAGCGCTGTGACTCATGTACAGGGTCAAAATTTTGTGTCCAATTAAGAGAACAGGAAGGTACTTAATAAAGAACTCCAAACACTACCTCATGGGGTCTAAAGGGAACCTTGGCTGGGGAGTGCTCTGGGAGGGGCTATCATCATTGGCCACTTATGCCTATGATCTTTTAATGGCACTGGCTCGCGTGTCTCAGTCAAAATATGGAAGGTGGTTTTTTTTTTTTTAAGGCTGGAGCTTAAGGTTTATCATTTAACTCTACGGCTTTGAGTTAGCTAGTTATTTTCTCTGGATCTCATTCCCCCTCTTCTTCCTTCAAAAGATCTGTGTGAGGGTCAGAGGAAGGAACATTAACAAAGCCTTTAGCACCAGGGCTGCTCAGTGAAGGGTGGCTGCCATTCTGGTTGTGATGGCGACGGTTGCTCAGGGTTGCTAAATGCTTGCCTCTTATATGAAACTCGAAAAGCAGATCCAGGTTGCAAGCTAAAATTAAGCTCAAAGAAAGCAAAGAGCAGAATCTCAGCCCTGGCTCTCTGAGAGGATGCCTAAGGAATGGGGGAGAGAGGGTGTGGTAGATTCTGAAGAAGAGGGACTGGAAGTGAAGCTGACTAGCCTCTGTCACCTCATCAGGGCTATTTGCCCACCCATCCATTTGTGTACTCAACAAGTGGAATTTTCTGATGCTAGCCCCATGCCATTTCTGAGGATGAGAGGATGTGATCAAAACTAAGACACGGCCCTATCCCCCGTGTGTGTGTGTGTGTGTGTGTGTGTGTGTGTGTGTGTGTGTGTGATTGTGTATGTGTGAGAGTATGTGTTTGTGAGTGTGTGTATGACTGTATGTAAGTGTGTGTGAGAGTGAGTGTGAGAAAGTATGTGTAAAAGGGCGTTTGTGTAAGAGGGTGTGTGTGGTGTGTGAGAGTGTTAGTGCATGAGTATATGAGTGTGTGTAAGAGTGTGTATGACTATATGTAAGAGTGTGGGGGGGAGTGTGTGTGAGAGTGAATGTGTAAGTGTGTGGGTGATGCACACGCATTTGTTTGAGACAAGTTTATTCTTTTATCCAGGCTGACCTGGAACTTACTCTGCAATCCAGTCTGGCTTCAAACTCAGGGAAATTCTCCTGCCTCAGTCTTCTAAGTTCTGGGATTACAGACATGTGCTATCATGTTCTTGCCATTTTGAAACACATAAAAGCCACAGCAAGTCTTTCTCAGATTGACTGTTCAGTTGGGATAGGAAATGTCATGATGTTTGTTCTCCCTTGTGTGTGTGGGGGGAATAGTGACATACACAGAAGTGACCCCATTATATTTAACTAACCTCCTTGAAAACTCAGCAAGAGTGCTTATGTGTGAGTTGAGCAGGTAAGTGGACAGACAGCAGAGAGGGGCAAGGTGGAGGCTGTAGGCAGAGGAAGGTGCAGAGGCCACAAGGCCTGTCAGGGTCTTAAGGGTATGTGGTGAAGGCCAGTGGAACTGGAACAAAATTTGAGAAGGGTCTAAGCCCAAGAAAGAAGTCAACTTAAAATCTTCACTAATGAACTTAAATGTTGTCCATGGGTTCTTAGGACTCCAGCTTCATCTCTGTCCTCATGGCCCTGTGTCTGCTAGGTGGGGCAGGGCTCAGTCCAGCTTGGGCATGGAAGAGGGTCCTCTGTCCCAACTGAGGCTGAGAATGTGTATCTAGGATTCTCAGCTCTTCTCCGAACCATCTCCCTTGGCAATCTGCTAGGGGATCCCCCTATCCATTCACGTACCTAACAGGGATTTAACATCTACTCTGTATGAGGCATTGTGCAAATATAGAAGAGCCCAGTAGCGCCAGCACAGAACTTTTACTTTATGAGGGAGACAAGTGCATGAAATAGAGTCAGGAACCAAAGGGAGCTTTGAGGAAAACAGAGCCCGGGAGGGAGGCAGGGGAGATGGAGGTGGTAGTGTTTGCAGGCAGGCCTGCTTGGAGATAGTGCTCAGAGAGGCTGCATCCTAACAGGCACCCAAGTGGGAAGAGATGTGAACTCTTCAGTGTGTGAACAGTAGCTATTGCTCAGCCCCTGGATGAGGAGGCGTCTGTAGTGTGTGCGAAGCAGGTGGGCCAGGGTAACAAAGGCCAGATAGTCCCAAGGGGTGCAGAAGAGGCAGCACCTAAGGTTTTGTAGATCGTAGTTCTGTCCTCACTGACAGCTTTCCCTGAGCTTTCCTCATCTTGCAAAGCAGAAACATTATACCCCGGACACCACACCTCTCCCACTTCTGCTCAGCGTCTGGCAGCCACTGTCCTTCTGTCTGTCTTAATAGTATTGATTGCTCCAATGACCCAGACCAGTGGACTGGTGCAGTGTTTGGTGTCTGTGACTGTCTTAGTTGACAGACCTCAGTGTGCTCAAAATTCCTCTATGTTGTGGCATGTGTTGAGGTTTCCTTTCTGACTTTCCTGCTTTCGCTTTTGATGGTGCTGGAGATTAGAACTCAGGGCATTCCCCAAGCCAGGTAAGCCCTCTGCTATGTAGCCACAAACCCTGGACAAAATTCCCTCCCTTTGAAAAGCCAAATAACATACCATTGAATGTGTGCACCAGCAGGCTCTTGGTTGCCTTTCGTAGTTTAGCTGTTGTGAATGATACGAAAGTGAACATGGATGCACAGATATCTCATTCAGAACCAGCTTTCAGTTATTCTGAGTGCACGCCTAGAAATGAATCACTGCATAATACATAGTTCTATTTTTAATTTTTTTTGAGGACCCACTATACTGTTCTCCATGGTAGCGAGACCATCTCCCTTCCTCACCAGCAGCACACAAGAGTTTCTTGCCAGTTTGTCACAGCTTGCTGTCTTCAGTGTGAGGGTAACTCACTGCAGTTTATTTTGCCAGTGCTGGGGGTCCATCCTGGTGAACCCCAGGTCCTTGCTCATGCCATTTAAGGGCTTGACCCTTGAGCTGCAGCCCCTGCTGCATTTTGATTCACTTTCACTTAAATGATCATGTCAGGTTTTTCTTCATCTTTTGCAACATTTTTAAAGATAGATGGATGTATAAAATTGCTATATCTTCTTGGTAAATTGGTCGTTGTGAAATAATTTTCTTTCCTCTGGATGTTATGTGCTCTCAAGTGTGTGTCACTGTTAGCATGGTCTTTCAAGCGTGTGTCACTGTTAGCATGGTCTCTCAAGTGTGTGTCACTGTTAGCATGGTCTCTCAAGTATGTGTCATTGTTAGCATGGTCTCCAAAGTATGTGTCACTGTTAGCATGGTCTCCCAAGTATGTGTCACTGTTAGCATGGTCTCTGAGCTTTCCTCTCGCTGGCATAACTTCCTCATCCCTTCACTTTTAACTTTTTTTTTTACATTAAAATTCATCTCCAACAGGGAAGCACTTGGTTGTTTTTTTAAATCCATTATGGCAACCTCTGCCTTTTAACAGAGCTGTTTCAACCATTAACGTTTAATGTAATTGTTGACACAATTAGGCTTAAGTTTTTACGTTGCTATTTGTTTCTTTGTCACTATTCTTTGTTACTCCTATTCTCCCTTTTCTGCCTTTTGGGGAGACTATCTATGTAGTCTATCTATCTACTTCTATACAGTGGTTGTTTTGGGGTTCACAGTTGCCTTAGAGTTTCTATCGCCGTTACAAAACACTATGATCAAAAAAAAAAAAAAAGAAAACTTAGGGAAGGAAGTTTATTTTAGTTTACACTAAATACAGGTCACATTTGTCACTAAGGAAAGTCAGGGCAGGAACCTGAAAGCAGAAACTGAAGCAGAAGGCACAGAGAAAAACTTCTTACTGGCTTGCAGGGACTGATGTGTGTGTGTGTGTGTGTGTGTGTGTGTGTGTGTGTGTGTGTGTGT
>JANHMN010000008.1:50639731-50655367 GCA_030674055.1 Rhabdomys pumilio
GGGGGGGGGGGGGGGACTGTTGCCTTACGGAGGGTAGAGGGAGGAGGAGGGGATGCTAGCCTGGGAAATCTGCTTTACAAGCCCATTGAAGAGGAAGAGCCAGGAGCCAAGCATCCAATTAACCTGACATCGTTTGCAGCCCAAATATCTGAGGATATAAGAGGAGAATTTAATATGTGGAGGCTTGGGAGAAAAGTGACTAAGAATGGAAAACAGCCCCGGTTTATTTAAAAAATAGGTCAGGCCCAACAAATCCAGGCAGTGCTTTCGCAGCGGTTACTGATCCAGGAGACAGAGGGAGTGCTGTGTGGGAGCAGTGTGGTTTTGATTTGAGGCAGGCATTGCTGTTGTGCCACAAAGAGACAGCCAGAGGCTGACAGGAAGCGCCGGGACACCATGCGCAGCAACGCCTTCCAGTTGCACCGTCAGGGGGTTCTAGCGAGCCAGTCAGGGATCAGTCCAGGCCACACAGCCCAAATGTGATGGAACCTGTCTGGTCCCCAAGCACCTACCGCAAAACAAATGAGTTTTCTAGATCCTTCAGCTGTCTCCCTTCCAGGAATCTGTGGCCCGTTTTGGCCTTGTGACAATTTTAGTAGCATCTGGGTAGCGCCCACCTTCCGCGTTGAGGGCCATGTAGGAGCTCAGAGGGGCTGAGAAAGGCAGGTCAGTGCTCGTGGTCATTAGTGTCATCACCTGGGAGCCTGACATGCCTGAAGATTGTGGAGTTCGCCCCATGAGTGAGTTCAGCTTCCATGCACTGGAGGCTGGGGCTAAGAGGGTCCATAGGGCTGGTATCTAGAAGCTAAATCACAGTCCTCTTGGGAAAAGAGCATCCCAGCCTGGAATTCAGTGCCAGGGGACATCCTACCTTCTTCCTCTGAGACTGACACCTCATTTAAGTCAATTAAAGGCTTACAAACATCACAAAGAACTCTTCTTAGCTTACCAGCCCAGTTGACCATGATTTCCCCCTCCCCCATCCCAAGTCACTGTTCTATGACGTGCCAAGGGGAAAGTACCTACATGGAGCAGCAGTTCTCAGACCAGACAGTACATCAAAGTTCCCTGGGAGCTTTCTGATCACAGACTGCTGAGTTCCACTGTAGATTCTGAAGCAGTGGGATCTTGCATTGCCCAAAAGTGTACACTTCTTATAAGCCCCAAGTGGAGGCTGATACTGGTGGTCTAAGACCCCCCCCCAGTGGAGGTTAATACTGGTGCTCCAGGACCCATGCTCTGAGCACCACTGCCCTTGTATGCTCTTAACACCAACTTGTTTAGTACAGTGAACAGAGAGCAGTGAGTGGCCTGACAACTTGAGAGAAGTGGCTTCTGGGAAGTCAGCTTAGAGAGCATCCGACTCCATGGTCACAGAACAGCTTGTAAGAAAGGGTGACAGGATGGGGAAGAGACTGTGCTCTTACTTCCAGGCCAAGGGAGAACATCTTGGGCTTGGCTGTGCTAGGCCATTCAATGGGAGCATGAGAAAGACTGCAGGTGAACAATCAAGCAAATCAGGGATCCAGTGGCTGAGTGTAGCAGGCAGACAAGGCTGGTCGTACCTGAACTTCAACACCCCAGCCACTGCCTCTGACTCTTGAGGTTCTGTCAGTGAGTGAGACCAACCTACTAAGACACTGCTTCCCTCCAAGCTCACAGGCCACAAAGTTTCTCTCCTGGGATCCAGAGATCTCTCCTGTAGCCTAGTTGTCAGGAAACATGGATGCATGGGAAGATGCACCCTGGACACCTGTGGTCTTAAAAGTTCCCTATTTCTGGTATGATCTTAGGAAGTAGGAGTGGTCCAGAAACCCACCGTGAGAATGCTCTCCCTCTGTGTGGAACTCTGGTACCCCTATAATGATGACAGATGGCGCCAGCACAGCTGTTTATGCCATTATCAACGACTCAGCCACAGCTTAGATGACAGCCTGGGGAGTGTCTAGAGAAGAGTGGCATGAGAGTGCAGAGTGTGTAGGGGTGATTCTGGTGGCAAGACCAGGTGAGAGGACAGAAAAGGAGGGCAATTGAGAGAGAAGACTGAGGGAGACCAGGGCACCCCACTCCCCTGTAGTGTCTTGTCTCCCATACTTCTTCCCATACTGTATGGTGTGTGGCAAGCACACGCCATACAGGCTGTTTGGAATGTGATGTTACATGCTCCCTTGGCATTTGGAGAATAGAGCAGGAGCTGGCTCCTGTAGTGGGAGTGCCTCTGTTTTCAGCTTGAAAACCTGAAAGCTTGGGCTAGGGGCCAAGAGGAGTCATCTCTAGCCCAAGGGACTCAGGTCATCTTTCACTGCAGGATGCAGGAGAGACGGGCAGTTCTGTGTCCTGCAGCCTACTGTCCTCTTCCTGAGCTTACCCCGCGATTTCCTTTGTGCCCTCTCCATGTCTTTCCTGCTTCTCATAGCTCCAGTTCCAGTTCACCCTAGACAGATTCCTGTCCTGTGTGGGCCTCAGTTTCTCCATTTGTACCCTGAAACCTGCTGTGGTTTCTCTTTAAACCCAGAAACCTGGAAGAAGTATCTACCTGGCTCCTCTGAAGCATGTTCCCAGAGCTGCTCACTGACTCTCAGCTGGTTTCTGCACCGAGTGCTGGGCCTCCTTCCTGGGCTAGCATGCCCCGGCCTAGGTGGCAGCTGGGTTCAGCATGGCATGGCTGGGCTGAACCAAGCTTGCTATGGTGTCAACACTGATAGCATGGACACTGGCATTGTTGCAGATATTGGTTTACTGCCTGGTTCTGTGACTCGATAACTCTGGACTCTTGCCAATAAGTCTAGAGCTTGAGAGCTTTAGGTTGTTTTCTCTTTGGTCTGTGTATTTCTGCACCTTGTCAGATTGTTACACCTTCATGGAGCAGAGTTTACAAAGTGCTTAGCAGAATGAGCCCTCAATCAGAACTAACCATCGTTCCCCAACCACCTGACGTCTCCCTCCCTCGAAGGTGGAGATAAGGTTAGGTTGAAATGCTCCCATCCTGTCCCACCTGGGGAAGTCCTACCCTCCCTGGAAGGACCTGCTTAAAACCTTATCTCCAGAAATCATCTTCTTCTTAGCCTTCAAAGACAGTGGGCATAGTTTTCCGCACACTGGGATCAAAAGCTGTGTGGAGAGAGTACCAGGAAATAGTGGCACCCTGAGCATCTTGGAGGAGACAGAAATAAGCATTGAAGGCCCTTTGTATGCCCTAGGGCCCCAGCTATGGGCAAGACCAGATGAGGGCTGCTGTGTAGAGGCTCAGCTTTCCCTGAGCAGGACAGCTGTTCTGAGCTGACAGGGCCAGGGCTGAGAGGAGATTGGGCTCCATCCCTCTGAAGTACTATATGGGGAAGGGACTTGGGTTGGGAGGGACACTGGAGCTTAATGGCCAAGGCTATGGGAGACAAAGGTGCAGAAGTTGAGGGTTGGTTGGGCTTTACACCCCAGTGTACCCTCAAACCCTCCTGATTTCTCAGCCATAAATTCTACTAAACAGTTGGAAGAATGTTCCAGGGCCTCTTTGAGCCACCTTCCTAGGGAGGAGTCGGGCCTTCTGACCTTACAGAAATAACTACCAGGACCAGTGGCCTATGTTTCTCCATGTTTCTAGATCCACATGGGTAAGCAGCGAAGCCTGCTCCCTGACCAACTTTCCAGAGTGACCCTTCACTTGTGGCTGAACTATCTTTCGACTCCAGATGACTGTATTCCCCACCATGGAACTCTGTCTGGCGTTTCTTTTCAAGCACATGCACAGTGTTCTGTATCTCAGCAGGTAGCTGTGGAAGGCAAAGTGACACCCCACACTGCCCACTCACCCTCAGCCTCCTGGGAGAGGACACACCTCTCTGTCCATAGGCAGAATGCAGGTCTCCTCACAGGAGGCTGGCAGACTTTGGAACCAGGGACAGCCTGGTTTTTGTCTCCCTGACTGGCTATTAAGTCCATGGCTTCCCCTGACCCACGAATTCCTTTGTCTCATGAGTACAGCAGCAGTACATGACAGATGCTTGGCTGTTGAGGAAAAGGACTCAAGGACCTCATGAAACAGAGAACCTTGACCAGGAGCAATGCTTGAGCAAGCTAGGTCTCTCCTAACCCTGTATTTAACTATGGTCAATATAGAGGACAACTGGATGTATGGGAACTCCTTGAGTTTGGGGGTGACTTTAGGCTGCCCTCTGAACTCATTATCATTCGGGGTAGATGAAGGTCCTGGCCAGGATGCAGAAAGGAAGTCTTTGCTCTAGAGTCCCTCCTTGAAGTCAGTGTCTGGGTCACATGTCCCCAGAAGAAGAGCTGTCTGAAAACACATCTCTTGTCACTCACTGTCTTCTTGTTTCCATGCCTGTTCCTCTGGGTCCCCTGAGCCTAATCAGATCATGCCTGTTCTTCTGGGTCACCTGAGCCTAGTCAGTTCCTCAAAGGGTGGTGACTGTGGGTTTTTTTTCTAGATGCATCCCCCATTCTTTCCCTGTGGTCTCTCCCATACAAGCCCTTACTTCACCCTGTCCTTCCAATGACTCCCAAGACAGAGTCCCAGCCTCAGTTTCCCTCCATGGGTCTGGAATTTCATTTTGTATTCATCTGTAATATTTCCTTCTGCTACTTGCAAAAGGGGCGTCAGAAAGAATGAATTATTCACGACCCAGTCAATACCCAGTGACAACCGCTGCCAATTCTGGTGCCTTCCCTAAGTCTCTTCTCTTCATGCACCAGCGTGAACAGGTTTTAATTAAAACACAGCCACAGTCTATTCTCCCATGAGTCCTCCTCAACCAACAGTTTATTGTGCTTCTATGCTCGTGGTCGTAAACACGTTTTTTCTACACTTTTAAGGGCTACATAGTATTCAAGGGCAAGATGCTCACCACTTAACTGTAATCAGTTTTGTTTGGTGAAGCATCTATTGACTCTTGCTTTGGTCATCATGAAATTCGGAGAGCTACATACTTAGGATGACAAATAGCTCTCTCCTGGTGTTAAATCTAAGGAAAGCAATCGTAGGTTAAAGGATTTGTGCTTTCTAATGCGCTTAATGAATTTTTACCAAACTGTTTTCTAAAAAGTCTTGACTTAATTACATTTCCTCAAGACACATACAAAACTACCTCTTCTCCTCCTCCTCCTCCCTTCCCCTGTCCCTTCAAATCTTATACATGCAGAGACTGATCCTTTTGAGGGATATGATAAGGTTTTGTTCTACTCTGAATTTGGTGGCTCTCTAGCGGATCCCAGCAATTAAGCTGTGTGTTAATTCGCTGTTGGTTGTTATTTGTGCAGGAGCAGATGAGAAGTTTCTTCTTCCCCATTAGGTTGGGGTGTCCATCTCTTTCTTCCTGGTTTGTCAGCGCTCTTTTCGTAAGCACACATTAACCTTTCCTCACCACATATGTTCGGGTGTGCCTTTTTGTCTTGTAGAAGGTGTTTATTGACTGGAACCTCCTTCGTATCCGCTTGCTTGACATCTTTTCTTGCATGGCTCGATGGCATTTCAAACTCCACATATCCAAATTGAGATTCATTATTTCCCCCGCCCCAGTCTGCTCTTCCTGCTGACTTGCTTATTTCTGTTAATGTCACCACTATTTTCCTACTCATCCAGGCTTGAAATGTGGACGGCATCTCAGTTTCCAGCTTCTGTCTCTTCCCCCATGTTCCGCCAGTTGCCAACCCTATAGGTTCTATTTCTGTGCTGCGCTGGCAGGCAGCCCCTCCAAATACCCCAGGGGTTCACATGTTCATTATTTCTTAACTGGACTTCGAAAATAGCCTTCTAATCTGCCATTTGACACCCTTTTCTTCCTTGTTCCCTCCCGCCCTCTACGGTCACATTCAGTTTCCAAAAGCGGTGTTCGAACACTGGATGTGGGACCCTGCATACATGGGGCACGGCTCCCCATTGTCTACTGTATTTAATTCCACCCTCTTAGCCTGAGCCTGACCTTTCCTCAGTAGACTCTTCTGCTGTCTCAACATCCTCTCCCCCATCAAATTCACCACCTTCCCACTCCCTGTCCTTTTTGCTCCAACCACCTTCCTTCCTCTCAGAATTCACCCCTGTAACCTGTACCTTTCAAAACCCATTGACAAAGCTCCCTGCTCGTGACATAGCCAACTCTGCTAGGATTCCTTGACTCCCACTCGAAGGGAATTCACCTCTTTTGTGTTTGAGCCTTTTTTGTAGAGTGTGTTTTATTGAAGCCTCTGGGGAGGGTGCTAAAGGTCTCAGAGTCTAGAAAGCAGAATCTCTGGGCGACACCTCCCTCCCAGATTCATTTCTTCTATACAGTGCCTCAAAGCAGCAGGCGTTCCGCAGTTGTCTCTAGAATTCAAAGCAACTCTCCTGTAGCTTAATGCTTGGGAATTCAAGGCCACCGTGAGAAGGGCATACCTGTCAGTCCAGGGGCAGAGCATAAGTCTGTGTTGCAGAAGGCTGAGCTGGGCTGATGGACGGCCTTTGGGACTATTCACCAGCCTTGATCACCTCTTTGTCCTCAGGACTTGTAGCAATTTAATTCAATGCCCTTCCTTTGTCCTTGGCCAAGTAGTCATTCATCCCATTGCCTTGTGCAATGTGTGACTTGTAGAAGCGACCTCCCAAGTTGACTGTGAAGACAGAAAGCCAGAGTTCCAAGGAAAACAGAGTCCTTGCACTCAGTACTGAATGACAGATGAAGGGTGCTGGAAGCCCCGTGACCTTGACACTCCAGTGACTGTACCAGCTAAGAGTTTTTCTCTCCTTAATGTATTTAAATGGAGTCAATACTGGGGTCAACTGTGTGCACAGCTGTCTCCAGCTCTGGAGGTGACTCTGCAGCCTGCACGGGAGTGTGCAATTGACACAATCTATTTTTAGCCTTCTGGAGACCGTGACCAACATCTCAAGCAGAGGGTGGGCACACCTGCAGCATTATAATGAGGCAGGCCCACTTGCCAGCCAGCCTGGCCTCTCCTCGACCCGAAGGCCTGTGTTGCTAAACTGGAAAGTCTGCTGTTTCCTTGAGGTGGCAGCCCAGAGGCCCTGTGAGGATGGGGTACACCGCTTGCCCCTTGCAGCTCATTCTTGCCTAGTCTTAGACACAGGACAGTCTTGAGGCTCCACCTCATGTAGGAGTGGGGTGGTGTCACTTTTATTTCTCCAGCTGCTCTGTTCCAGGGGTCACTTTTTCCCTTGACTGTAAGTTTGAGCTGACTTAGCTCATTTCATGGAGAGACAAATTAAGACAGGAAAATTATATATGTGTGTGTACACACATATATGTATATATGTATATATATATGTGTATATATATGTATACATATATACATGTGTGTGTTTTTGTATGATCCATATAGTAGTAATTATACAAGCAACAATAGTGATACCCTTATTGTATATACACCATGCTGATGTCCAGTGTTAAGAGAAACTGAGAAACTGATTCTGGTGCTTTGCCTGTTCTTTCAGAGTCTCTCTCTCTCTCTCTCTCTCTCTCTCTCTCTCTCTCTCTTTCTCTCTCCTTCCCTTCTTCCCTCCTTTCCTACCTCCCTCTTTCTCTCCCTCCTCCCCCCTTTTCTCCTTCCCTTCCTCCCCCTCTCTCTTTCTCACATGTGTGTGTGTGTGTGTGTGTTTCTGTGTGTGAGCACAAATGCACGTCGAGCTCCTGTGCCTGTACACGCACATACAAATGTACCTATATTTGTAGATCAGAGGTCAACCTCATGTCATTCCCTGGGAGCCATCTACCTTGTTTTTTGAGGTTTCTCTCTGGGTGCTGCAGTTCACCCATTATGCTACCCTCTAGCCAGCGAGCCCAGGAATCCTCCTGTCTCCACCTCTCCAGTGATAGGATTATTCCTGAAATTTACATTCATAAAATATAATGTAAAATATGTGCTGAATTCGTGCTTGCCCTGAAGGCCCTTTATATCCTGAGCTATCTCTCTTGCTCCTTGGGAAGTTTTATTAGGTTCTGAATTGATTGAGGAGGTAACAGAGACGTACTGGTGATATACAACTTCCCAAGGTCACACATCCATGAGTCAGGAATCCCTGAATCAGGAATGATTCCCAACTGAAGAAAACCAGCCTTTGACAAAACCCACTTGGCTATTTGTCTTGGTATTTTTTAGTGTGTGTCTTGCTTTGAGGCCTTTTCTGTGTCTGGCATCTAAGTATGCACATTCTAGAGACAGGCAGTCCTCTGGCATTACTATGCTTCATTTGGGAGACCTCTGACCTCCATCTCCCTCCTCCCTTAGCCTGAGGAGTGAAGACCAAGTAGCAGTGGTTGGGGCATAGCCATCAGAATGAAGACCTGGAGAAGCAGTATTTGACAATGCTCAGGCAAGAGGTTCTGGTGCTGAAACTCAAGGTCAAATTTGAGGGTAGCAAATCTGATTGTGGCCTAGATTGATGTGGTGGGTAAGATAAACTCAGGGGCTTCATTTCCAAGCTCACTTCTGTCCATGAGATTTGATTTAGTTTAATGAACATTTACTACATGCCCAGCCATTTTCTAGGTTCTTTAAAAAATTCTAATTTGTCTAATGTTCAGTGCTATCTTAAGGCGTAAGGGATATTTTATTCTCTAAGGCACAGAGTGGGGTGGTTAGTGACATTACCTGACATTGTATAACTAATGTAGTGGTCATTTTTCCAGTGCTGTAATAAAATACCCAAGGCTGGTACTTTATAAAGAAAAAGATTTCTTTAGCTGTGGTTCAGAAGGTTCAAGAACATGGTGTTATCTTCTGCTCTGAGGACAGCCTCTTGACAGCAGGAACATACAAGTTTGAAAAAGAGAACAACAGGCAGGAGGGGGGTTAGGGAGAGTGGCAGGGGTTTATGCTTTTAATCCCAGCATTGAGAGGCAGAGGAGGGAGGATCTCTAAGTTCAAGGTCAGCTTGATCTACAGAGGGAGTTCCAGGACAGCCAGGGCTACACTGAGAAACCTGTCTTGAAAAACCAGAGGGAGGGAGGAGGCAGAGAGACAGAGACAGAGACAGAGACAGAGACAGAGACAGAGACACAGAGAGAAAAACCTTGCTTTCCATAGAGACCCACTCTGAGGTTAATTACTTTCATGTACATATTCCCTGTGACCTGGCCACTCTATCTCTTAAAGATTCCTTTGCCTGTCACCTCACTTCAATGCAGAGCAAGCCTTAACTATGTGAGCCTTCATAGATAAGCCACACCCAAACCACTGCTGTTTGAGAGCCAGCTCCACATCCTGCCTTCCCCACACATCCATCCTTCCCTTTGCTGAATGTTTCCTTCTGGTCCTGCTAAAGGATGGTATTGTTTCCCCATTTGACACATATGGAAACTGAGACTCAGATCGGTTTAAACCACTCAGTTTATAAGAGCTGGAACCCAGAGGTCAATCAGGGTCTGTTTGGAGCATCAGTAGGCTGCTGTCAGTCATGCGGTCAAAAAGTCATTGTCAATTAGTGCTGGGCTGGTGGAGGAGGGAGGGGAGAAGAATGGAAATCTCAGATGCAGGACTAATTTGGGCACCTTCTCTCCCTTCAGGTGAGCAGTGCCCCCCCTCAGCCCCCTCAGCCTGTCATTCCAGCCAAGCCTGTGCAATGTATCCACCATGTGTCCACACAGCCCAGCTGCCCAGGACGGGGCAAGATGTCCAAGCTGCTGAACCCTGAGGAGATGACATCAAGAGATTACTATTTCGACTCATATGCTCACTTTGGGATCCACGAGGTAACTCAGCCAGGCTGGGGACCACTGGGACAGGTGTAGCCCTATAATTTAGTTCTTGTTTTCAGAGGTGGCAGAGCAGGTATGCCCAACTCTCTACCACCTCAAAGTGCCCCTCTCTCTCCATCCCACCGGTCCCTTGGGACAGTTGTGGTTAAGATGAGACCTGGAGCAGGTGAGTAGATAGAAGCAGGTACTTGTTGAAGAAAAGCTTTAACACAATGGGCAGGAATAAAAGTATACCCAGGACAAAAAGGTCTAGCATGATCAAGCTATATATTCCATTTTTGAAGCTTGACCAAAATAGAAATATTTTCCTCAGGCCATGAGTAATTTTATCTGCAGTATCTACCGAATCAATGCTCAGCAGAGCAACATTCTTGAAATTCATAAGCTCCCTATGTATCATTAAAACATCCTGAGAGCTGTTAGAATTATGCCAAATACACTGCACATGTTATTAAACTTCCTAATTATAATGACTACTACTGTAAATTGTTAAACTAGCATGAATCCAATGGTATTTGGCATGACACTCAAGATGGCTCCTTACCCTTAAACTCTGAACCTCCTTCCAGCAATTTGAATAGGATAAAGAGCATCAATCCATTCTTCCAAATGCCTATCTAAATCCTCTGGTATATTCAACACATTAGTAACATTTTTTGCTAAATGACTAACAAAAGTAGATGTTTTAACTTCTTGTGTCACAGCATTTGCAGAAGCAGTGGTGCTAGAAATTAATGTAATTAAAGCTGTTATACCAGCAATAATCAAGCCCTCTACCCTCTTGCTTCTGCTTAAAGCCTGATTCATTTCTTCCAATATTTGTAAGCTATTTTTCGTCAACAACATAAACATGTTGGCAGCCAAGTACATGGCTTGAACCTGAAAATGGACCTCCAGACAGTTATTAAATTACCAGGCTGGAAAGCCAAGGAAGGGTAAGATTCTGCACAGAGCCTTACCAACCTAAGACAGAAGTGTGCTGCTTTTGATAATGCGTATTCCATGATAGGCAAGGAAGGCATTCTTGTCAGAATGACCTAAGACAGGCTCAGTCACATTAATGAAATAAAAAAGGGGGAGAGGTGGAGAGCCTTTGGGGCTGCTTGGCAAGAATCTGACATGGGCCAAGGACAAGGAAATGGGCTTCAGGCAGGAATCTGACATTAGGCTAGAACAAAGAAGTAATTTTAGGTAGGAATCTAAATCTTAGGCTAGAACAAAGAAGTAATCTCAGGCAGGAACCTAAATATCAGTCTAGAACAAAGAAGTAATTTCAGACAGGAATCTAAACTTTAGGCTGGAACAAGGAAGTAGGCTTCAGACATGAAAATGACCTTGGGAATGAACAGGGAAATAGGCTCAGATACTTTGGTTATCCTGATAAGCCCTTAGAAACAGTGATCACGGGAGTGTTCACATAATTGGGTTTAATGCCTTGCTTTTTCTTTGACTATTTGTGTTTATTGTATTGCTTGTTCTTGACTATTTACATCTATTGTATTGCTAAACTCTCAACCTAAAACTGACCTTAATATGTGCATGTAATCAAAATGTTATAAAAGCATAAAGGAGGAGCTGGGATGGACTAGGGGATTCTAGGGAGGGGAAATGGGGAAAGGGAATAACATCTGTATTGTAAATAAATAAAATATCCAATTTTTAAAAAAGAAGCAGATACTTGTGTATTCCATCTATAATCCCAGCACTTGAGAGCTGAGGTGAGGTCAGAGAACTGTTGAGAGTTTGAAACCAGCCTGGGTTGCACTGTGGGTTCCTGGTCAGACTGAACTACAAATTGAAAGCAAACGAACATCAACAAGTGTTGGGGGAAGGGGCAGGGAGCAACCAAGGAGTGCTTCCGGTTATTTGTTTTTACCTTCCAGCCCAGTGTCTATCGATAACCAACCCCAGACACCCCGAGTAGCCTGTACATCACTGATGCTGGTGCAGAGCTGGAGTGCTCTAAGCCAATTCGGCCTCCTGGAGGAGGCCTACTCATTTGTCCAAGGGTTATCTCCAGGGGAGGAGCTGAGGCTGAGACCTTGTAGACAGACCTGCCTCTGACACTGTGGTTCCATCTTTGGAAGTTCTCAGGTGAATGTCCATCCCCCTTCCCAACAACGAAGTCTTATAGCAGCCCCAGAACAGAAGCAAACCTCACGGTTATTGTGGGTGCAGGATATGAGTCCCATGCCACACCTCATTATATAATTCCCCAACATTGTCCCAAACTGCCCCCAAAGCAGTCAGTGTTGTCTGCTGCGTGCCACATGCTGGGTATAGTTCTAGTCATGTCATCCATATCTGTTTTACTTCATCCTGTGAACCCCATGAAGAAGGCATCCCCATCATCCATAAATGGAGGAAAGTAGTGAGGTGAGGAAAGCATGGATGTTTACTGGCTCTCGCTGTGAAGATGTCTTTGCAAACCAGCTCCTGCGGCTCCCTGGCGATGAGATGTTGCTGGAAGGTCTGCTTCCATCCAAATTGCCAGGCTGCTCCCGGGGAGGTTTTTAATATCAGTAGTCAGCGGTTTTTAAGTTGTGAAATGCTTATTGTGTGCTGGGTATCGTTCCAAGCATTTTGGATTATTGGCTCATTTACTCCTCAGCTTCTCCATGTGCTGTTGAGGCTACTGCATTCCCAGGTGATCCAAGACCTTAAAACAGCCTGGTCCTTGTCCTAACCATGGTTTTGCATAGGTCTAGAAACCAGTGAAGACAGCTACAAGTTCAACCTTTTCATTTTGGCTCAGGGATCTCATTTGTAACTGTCCTGTCACACGCTGCCTTTCTTTGATCCAGGGCTCAGTCCTGCCTAACAAGGGAGATCAGAGCTCCTCTGTGCTGTCTCCTGCATGTGTGGTGAGCCTGGGCCTGTGGGAAGGAGTGAGGATCAGTGCCCTTTTCCAAGGGTCCTGGTCGTAGAGAGGGCAGATGCTCGCTCAGGAATGTGTGTGCTTCCTTGCAGCATCTTTGGCCTGACTTCCCATGCAGCATTAATCTGTGCTAAGGCTGTGTAGACCCTAGTCAGTGCTAAGGCTGTGTAGACCCTAGTCAGTGTTAAGACTGTGTAGACCCTAGTCGGTGTTAAGGCTGTGTAGACCCCAGTCGGTGCTAAGGCTGTGTAGACTTTATGCAGCAGAAGGAACTCCTGAAATGAACTCTTTCCATCCCAGAGAATGGGTGCCCCTGTATAGCAGACGCTAAAAGCCTGTAGCTCTGTGTTACTCCTCAGCTGACACTTGGTGTCTTGGTGACTATGCTATTGCTGTCAAGAGACACCATGACCAAGCAAACATTCATTTATCTGGCTTACAGTTTCTGAGGGTTAGTCCTTGATCATCATGGCAGGAAGCAGACAAGCATGCTGCTAGACTGGTGAGAGTTCACATCTAATTTAAAAGATGAGAGAGAGAGAGAGAGAGAGAGAGAGAGAGAGAGAGAGAGAGAGAGAGAGACAGAGACTATGAGACTGGGCATGGCATGAGCTTTTGAAACCTTAAAGCCCACTTCCAGTGACGTATCTCCAACAAGGTCACATTCTCTAAACCTTCCTAAAGCCTCCAGTAACTGGGAACCAAACATTAAAGTATGTGAGCCTATGGGGCCACTCTCAAACCACCACACTTGGGAACTACATCCAGGACCCGAACGGTTGGCCTGCCTGGAGCTCTCCCGTTGGAGACCAGCCCCAAGCACTGAGGACAGCCTTCTCTGTATCTCCACACTATCTCTAATTCTTTCAGGACTTGACATCTCTGGCTATGACCTAAGGCTTGCACATTGTCAAGGGTTTTTTTTGGTGTGTGTGTGTGTGTGTGTGTGTGTGTGTGTGTGTGTGTGTGTGTGCATTTCGAAGCAGGGCTTCACTATATAGCCATGTTGGCCTTGAACCTGTGAGAGCTCTCATGCCCCAGTCTCTCAAGGGCTGGGATTGCAGACTAAGCTGCCAAGCCTGGCTCTACCTGGCTTTGTGGATCATCTGCTGATCTGTCTACTTGTCACATGTGGGTGTGGGAGATTGGCCTGATCCTGTTTGAGAGAGAGCCATCACCTGGATACCAGACTGGGTACCCTCAGTCAGGTGTTTTAGCAGAAAACCCAAATTTATATGTGCCATAGTGCAGACTAAAAAGTTCTACAAATCACAGATACCTCTACCCCACACAGCCTTAACAACCTTCTTGTGGGTGAAGTGCTTCTGCACCTCTATTTTTAGTCCCTCCCGTTGCTTCTATAGGCCATCTGTAGGCCATCTCCATACCCCACTGGGGTAACACACTGGTCTTCTAATACCAGTGTGACTGGATAGGTGGCCTTCACCCCTATGAATGGTCTCCCCCTGTTTTTTGGATCACCAAATACAAAAGCAGACAGTAGCAGAGAGACCCATCCCCTGTGATTTAGCAGCAGGGATATGCTCATCACCAGAAGGCTCACAGAGATGCTTTTTCTGGACATTCTAGGCAGAGCCTCCAGGTCCCCAGAGTAAGCAAACTGGCTGTGCAGTAGTCCACCATTCATCAACAGGGTACTGAAACAATGGCGATCAGAGAGTGTGGCTGAATCACAGTGTGGGTGGATGGACAGAGCATGGTCACTCTAAATACAGACAAGACAGGTGGCAGGAAGAGGGCTATGCAAGAGACAATCCTGGGCCTTTCTGTCTTTCCATCCATGGTTTTACTTAGAGAGGACTCAAGAGGACAGGGCCAGAAGAGGGTGACTCAGAACTTCCAATGGAACACAGAGTGGGTGCTGTAAGAACTTCAAAAAAGGAGGTCACCCTCCAGGTTGCCAAGAACAAGTCCAATTCTCAGCATCTGTCTGCTGGTCAGAGTTGGGTCTGGGGCAGCAGCCTGGAATGGGGTCCCTTTCTGGGTATTTTCCTGGGTTTCTGTTCAGATCCTAACTTTCTAAGATAGGAAAGGCAGTGAACAGAGTTGCTGGGAGCTTAAGGAGGACTACCCGTTTAATAATTCCCTCTTGGCTCTCCTGTGCTGCACTGTACTGATCTTTACTTTTGGCTTTGGGCAACTTGAGGCTGGTCTAGACACAAATTCTTATAACTCAGCAGTCTTTCAAGAAGACTTCAAAAGCAGCCTTAGTTTGGAATGAGCCGGGTAACCTTTACGAACTTCAGTATCCTCATTAAGGACCCAGCAATGTCGGTGGTTCCAGAGGATGTTACTGGGATGATTCAATTGCCTATTATCCAGATGTGCTCCCAGATGCCACGAGTCCCCTGACTGAAACTTTTTCTTCCTTCCACTGCAGGAAATGCTGAAGGATGAGGTGAGGACACTCACGTACCGGAACTCCATGTACCATAATAAGCACGTGTTCAAGGATAAAGTGGTTCTGGATGTTGGGAGCGGCACAGGGATCCTTTCCATGTTTGCTGCCAAAGCAGGGGCCAAGAAGGTGTTTGGGGTAAGCATATCACTCCCCCTCGTGTTTTCTTCTGCACAGCGGTCCCTGCATCTGGCTTTCTCTGGACCTTCCTACAAAGACCTGCCCTGATCTACCACATCTTTTTCTATTTTTGTGGTGTTCTGGGATGGAACACACTATTGTGTGTGTTAGGCAAGTGTTGTGCCACCATGCCACCATCCCAGCCTCAGTGCATCTCTCTTGCCAGAGGAGCAGAGAAAATCAATCACAGTGCAGTTCCAATACCATCACAACTATTACCACCATCATCACCATCATCACCACCATCACCATCATCACCATCACCACCACCATCACTATCATCATCACCACCACCATCACCATCATTACCATCACCATCACCACCATCACCATCATCACCATCACCACCACCACTATCACCATCACCACCACCACTATCACCATCACCACCACCACTATCACCATCATTACCATCACCACCATCACCATCATCACCATCACCATCATCACCATCACCA
>JANHMN010000008.1:50655377-50703087 GCA_030674055.1 Rhabdomys pumilio
CATCACCATCATCACCATCACCATCATCACCATCACCACCATCACCACCATCACCATCACCACCACTATCACCACCACCATCACCATCACCACCATCACCATCACAACTACTACCACCATCATCACCATCATCACCATCACCACCACCACCATCACCATCATCACCATCACCACCATCACTACCATCACCACCATCACCACCACCATTACCATCACCATCATCACCATCACCATCACCACCATCACCACCAACACCATCACCACCATCACCATCATCACCATCACTGTCATCACTACCATCACTACCAACAGCAGCACCATTGCCATCACGACCATACCCCTTCCTTGTTTCAGACTTCCTTCTCTCAAACCTCCTCATCAGCATGGAACCCAGATGCCATGACTGTCAGTGGCTTTGAGTCCATCTGGTGACCCTACACTGTCCCTTGCAGGGTTGAAACCTAAGTTAGTGCCAACCTTGGTGGGGCTGAGCAGGGGACATGGTCCCTGGATCCTGTGTTATCAGGGGCTACAGATAGTTTCTGCCAAGGTTCCTGCTTGGTGCCTCCCAGTGGTCACATGGCACAGTCTGCCTGTCATACGTGGCTCTGGCCCTGCCAGGCTTAACCAGCTTCTTTCTCAATAGCTCATCAGTTGTTTCTGTTTCAAATTTCTCCTCCGACCACAGTCTACTCCTCTGGGGAGGGAGGGAGGTCATGGGGTACACCAGAGTCATGGTCAAAGACAGGAAGTGGAGCAGAAACACAGGAGGAGGTAGATACGAGGTGAGAAAGAAGCTAGAGAAACTTGGAGGAAAGCAGAATGAAGCAACCAACGAGAATAGAAAACGAGGAAGGGGAGGAAAGGGTGACAGCCAAAAAGGAAAAAGAGGAGCAAAGGCTCACAGCCTGGCCTGTGGGTTCCTCAGAGTAGGTGTTCTGTACATATGATGGCCCTGGACTCAGCTCACCCTCATCCAACTACCTGAAAGGGACTGTAGCCTATTGCAAGAGGCCCGGGAGGCAGGTAGGATGTGGCCAGTTGACTACCCGAAGATGCTGTGTCCTTAGATACTAACCTTGGCAGCTGCACATGCGTGGGGTGACAGGGTAGCAAGAAGGAGAAGAGGAAAGGAGCACTGCCCACAGGGTGATGAAACCTGAAAGCTAAGGGCCTGACAACCAAGGAAGGGTGGGTCCTCTGGGAGTGGAGCACAGCTGGTGGCATTTGTTTCTTAGATCTTACTTAGCTGTCCACTTAGTTATTGCCAGTCCCAAAGCTGGACATTGGCAGAAGTCATCAGTAACCCCCACCCCCAATGACCCTCTGCCATAACCACTACAGACCCTTCCCAAGACCCAGGGCTTCAACTCCAGACCTATTTGTCAGAGAGCCAGGCAAAGCAGCAGAATAGGTCTTGGGAAATGCCCTTCTGCTCCCAGAATCCTCTGGCAACACATCCTAAGCTTCTAACCTCTGGAATGGGTCTTAACCTCCAACCATTCCCATGAAGCCCTCCTCTCAGCTGATGGTAAATTTATTTCTCAAAAACTTTAGTCCTTTTCTAGAGTATTTGGGATCTTGAAAAAAGAGTTCCAGGCAAAAGAGAATAGATTGTCAGACAAACGAAGAGTTCACAGCAGGGTTATGTGAGTCAGCTTTAGTGACTATAAGAAAATGCCTGAGACTATCAGTTTCAAAAGATGGAAGGTTTTGCTTGGCTCAGTTTCAAAGCTTCCATTTCATGGTCAGTTGGTCCCTTGGTTTGGGCTCACTTCCTGGTGGAGGTGAAAAAAGAAAGGAAGAGGGAGGGCGTATAGTCCTGATATCACATTTGACATGAATTCAAGGACCTAATTTCCTCCCACTACCTCTTAAAGGCTCCACCAGTGTCAGTAGCACCACCAGGCTGGGCACTGAGCCTTTAGGGCACTTACCCACATCTGATCAAGGATTCAGAGTCAGCGTGTGTGTGTGTGTGTGTGTGTGTGTGTGTGTGTGTGTGTGTTCCTTGGTGAAAGGAAGCTTAAGACCAGCCCAGAGAACTGCTCTGAACCACTTCCTGTCCAAGACCATGCCCACTTTACCCAGGCAGGACTTAGTGATGGGGTGTAGAGAGAGGCTCATGTGACCCTTCACGCCTCCTCAGAGGGTTAGTCTGTTCTGCCACTTTTTCATCCCCCTCTCTGCAGGATAGTGAGATCAGTCAGCTACTCCTTAGTCTCCAGCATAGACTCAGGGTCTCCACAGCTGTCTCTAGGTCTCTAGGCAAAGTAGCCAATTTAATAAAATGACACTGGCCACAGGATTAGAGGGGACAGATTTTAGTTTTCTAGCTACCACAGTTTTATTGTGTGGCTGTGGCCAAGATCATGAGTCTCTCTGGACATCAACAGTTTTCCCATCTATTTATTGGGAGGTTTATTTTGATTTTGTTTCAGTGGTCTTGGTACATGGTTGTTGGTCCTGCTGCAAAGCCTGTAGTGAGCAGCCTATCACTGTAGGATCATTTGGTAAAGCAAAGCTGCTTCCCTCGTGGAGGCTGGAAAGCCAAGAGAGGAAGAAGAGGAAGAACCGAGGTCATGTCTCCAATTACCTAACTTCCTCTTACTAGGCCCATTGCTTCCGAGGAGTGTCATGTGCTGGGATTTTTCCCATGAGCCTTTGGGGACTTCGAAGGCTCAGAGTTTAGCAGCCAGCTGTGATTTTTAAATCCCCGTCTCTTTCATTCTGTGTACTTTCTAGATTGAATGTTCCAGTATTTCTGACTACTCGGAGAAGATCATTAAAGCCAACCACTTGGACAATGGTAAGGCCTACCTCTGAGTCTTTCCACATGGTGGGTTGGGGGGTGAGTGCACTTTCCAGTTCAGGTAGCATGTAGAGAAGGCACAGAACACATGATTTGGGGGAGGGGCAGCTCATACAATTTTTTCCTGGAGTATGACATTGCCTGGTCAGGTTACATCTACCCCACCCCAGCTTTCAGCCAGCCCTGTCTGTAACTAAGTTCTGGTCACCATGCCCTCTGCTGTGCCCAGCTGTGGTCTGCCAAGTCTATAAGATGGCAGGTGATGTTCTTCCTCTTCCTCATTCTCACACACACACATTCTGTCCTCTTCTGTCACCTGTCCAGAGGTACTGTCCAGAATGTCTGGCACAAGCCTCGGTATTGATGGAGTATGTTGTACATTAGGCTGTGTTGGGGAGAGATGCCTTGCTCAGGCTGCACTCCAATCACAAGGAGAAATGTGTTCCCTTCCTGTCCCATGATATGTGACCTTCCCAGCCCCCTCCCTCAGAGGCCCATCTTCAGTATGTTAAGACCTTCAAGGGTCCCTGACTAGGCCACCTCCTCGGAATCTTTCTCCATCAGCAAGACTGACTATAGTTGCCACGCCCTATGCCCAGTGCTGGGCTCCAGGGCACTCAGCATGATGGGAACATACCTGGTGCTGAGTTGAGGTGGAGTCGGGAGAGTGACAGGTAGGATCAGAAGCCACAGTGTGAGGAGTGGGTTGGAACAGAAGCAGGGCTGGCAGGGGCAGTGGGGCTAAGGTAGCTGGGTACAGTGGCTAGGGCAAGGTCAACTCTAAAGACAAGGCTTCCATACAGAGTTACAAAGACTGAGGAGGAAGAACCCTGAAGGGATGGGCATTCCTGAGAGAAGTGGGTTGGGTTCATTGGCAGGCCTGGGAGTAGAGTGGAACAGGAAGCTGGGCAACAGAGAGTCAGCTAGCCTAGCCTTCTTATCCTAAACGGATGAGCACTCTGGATATTTCCTATTGTACCTCACAGCTCTTCTGCTCCCCCTAAGGTGCCAGATGTCCCCATGGGTCTGACCCGAGAGACCAGGCACCACGGGGCCCTCCCACTACACACTACTTCAAAATAGGTCACAGACCTACTTTGGTGTGGCCTCGGCCTGCCACCTGTGCTGTTTGATGCTTGACCCAGTTGCTGCAGACTCCATGAAAGGCAGGAGCATAATTCATTCCACGAACTTCTCTGTGTGTCACCATGAGCCTGGCTCTGGGGACAAAGCAAGGACTATGACAAGTAGGTCTCTGACTCACTATGGCTCCTTCCAGTAGGAAACAGAATTACAGATGCTGAAGAGAGCAGTGGCCAGTCAGAGAAAAGCACATGGCGACAACGCTCTTCTGGTGATTTGGGTGGTGAGGTTGCTGGAGACCTGCCACTCAATGTTAGGTTGTATGCCCTCTTACCAACACATTTATGTTCAAGTTTGAAGAACATGAAGGAAACAGGCTGACCAATTGTCTGTTTTCTGTGGCTATAACAGAATATCTGAGACTTGGAAATTTATAAAGGAAAGATGTTTAATTTGGCTCACCATTCTGAATGCTTGGAAGTCCCAGACTGGCTGGCTGTTTCTGGTAAGGGACTTGCACTGCTTCAACTCACAGTGGAAATGTGGGAGGGCAAAGAGGCCAAAACCCTGTTCTCGGCATGACTGTTCCTTCCCTTGAGAGCAAGATTAATCCATTTGCTGGTACTATGCTCCCATCACCCGACATTCTGCTGGACGCCATGCCCTACTCTGTCACATTCAGGAACTAAGTAAGGGTCCTGCACATGAACTCTTGATGCCATGCTCAACCCATGATACCAAGTTCAGAGGAAGAGAACTTTGGGCAGGATTGAACTGGGCACGCTCAGGGCACAAAAGGCCCATAGTCACAGCACAGAGAAGGAAGGGATGAGAGCGGGAAGCAAGCAATTACAGCCTACTCTCAGACGTGACTGGGTTTCTTTCTTCAGGTCAGGAGATGGTTTGGAGGGTTCTAAGCAAGGGAGGAGTCTTGCTGATGGCAGATGCATCAGGATAGGTTGCAGACACAAGTAGCACAAATGTGCTTCCGGAGGCTTCAGAGAGAGAGAGAGGTGTGCAGCATGAGAGGTAGCCACAGAGGTGGAGAGAAATGAGCTGCATCTTAGCCTCAGAAGCAGAGGCCAGAACACCTACTGCTGCTGGGTTGGAGAGAAAGTGTGGGGAGCAACAGACTAAAGGTGGCTGTCTGCAGGCAGAGGGCTCACAGGGGCAGTGGGAGCAAAAGAGAAACCAAGAGCTCACTACCAGTGATGAGTTTGAGGTGTCTCACTTTGGGTACCCAAGTGGATATGTTGAGGAAGACTTGAATTTATGTATCTAGGGCTCCAGGGGGAGTCTCCAGAGACTTCTATCTGTGCTCATCAACACGGTGATGTTACTCAAACCGTTAGGAGCAAAGAAAGAAGACAAAGACAGGGCTGATTAGCCACTCATCATTTGGACAGTCTGCGGGGGGAGGGGCCAGCAAAGGAACCAAGAAGATGTGATCTGGGAGGTTGGTGAATATTTAAGAACAGCCCAGGAAATGCTAAGAGGTGAGACAGGATAATGCCAGAGAAGAAGCAATGGGATTTGGTCACATGGTAGGTATTGATGGTCACCAATGAGTACTCAGTGTAGCAGGGTCCAGAGTCCAGTTAGAGTAAGATTAGGGGAGGTGGCAATGTGATGTTTCTTTCAGTAATGGAGAACGGAGGAAAAGAAAGCTGAAGTAGCAGCTACAGAGTGTATAGGGATCAAGGGAGGGAATGGAGCTGGGAGAATGTATGTGATTCAACAGAGATACAGGAAGAGATATGTGGTGTGACACTGGCCTTGAAGGACTAGCTGCAGATCCTAGGGGAGGGAGTGACCTTTGTCACAGAGTAGGGGCAGTTTAGACAATAATGGAATCATCTACATGGAGGTGGTTGGTGGCCCAAGGCCTCTAGTTTGTCATTTCTATTTGTTCTGTGTTCTGAGTGCAAGGCAGAGAAGATAGGGAAGGAGGGAAGGGAGAAGAGAGGCTGGGTGCTCTTCTGAGGGCTTGCTGAGGTAGTGGGGACTGCTGGGAAATGCTATTCTCTGAGCGAGCTGTGGACCCCGCTGTGCCCATCTCTCATTGTTCTCTGACTTTTCTCTTTCCACACTCACTGGCTTGTCTGTGTGGTGCTGAAGCTGAAGGCAGCCTGGCTTTGATGAGAAGACACAGCAGCTTGAGGGAGGCCTCAGAAAACAATGACAATAAATTGATGATGCAGTGTGGTTTTGTCAGCTTTTGTTTCCGGAATGAAATACCGGAGGCCAACTATCTGTGATGATGAAGTTTGTAGTTTTGTTTTAGAGGTAAAAATAAGAACAAGAAAGCAGAGGGGAAGGGTGCTCGAGGGGTAGGCTTGCTTCTTTTAAGACACACATTTTGAAGAACTCAAAAGAAGTAGCCCATGCTTCCAATGACCTAAGGATGTTGCACTTGACTTCGCCTCTTAAAGGGCCCACCACCTTATATTGATGCTACCCTGGAGACCAAGCCTTTGATACATGGGCTTTTGAGGAAGCATCAGCCATTTCAAGCTGTAGCAGAATCTAGCTGGATAAGAAGGAAGGAGAGTGAAGGGAGGGGAAGGTGTTGGCAACAGGCACAAGGCTGGGACACTGTTTAGGCAGTAGCTGTTATGGCTATGAGCAATGCCTTCAAACTGAGCAGGGCAAATATTACTTAAATATTCTGACCTCTAACTTCTGACCTCTGACCTCTGGCTAGATATCTATCATGTCTTAGTTCCCTCAGCAGGGATTGGGGACAAGTCTCTCCTAAAAAGCACCTGACCTGGACAGAGGGAGAACAGGTGTCTTCTCTGTATATGGAAAAAAAGGAAACCAGGCCACACTCTTTGTGTCCTGGTGACACAGCCTGACTGCCATTCCCAGGTTCCCCTCAGTCCCTTCTCCATCCTTCTGAATAGGCAATTGATTCTTTCCAGTTAACCGATGTGGACAATGGGGCAAGGACATGTGGGGACAAAGGGGAAGGGGATCAGAACACTGGCCTGAGTGGGGGAGGGGTGAGAGCACAGGCCTGAGCTCTTCTTCCTGCATCCACAGTCCTGGAAGTAGGAACAGGGGTGAGTATAGATAGAGTCAGATTTACTGGGAGGGATCCTGGGTCATTCCTCGGCCCCAGGGGCCTTCCACTGTGCTTGGCCATTTCTCTGTGTATTCCTTGTATGTATGTGACTCCCAACCTTGGGGGTCTGCCTTTCCCCTGTCCTTTTTTATTTCTTTTGCTACTGGCTGAAATAATTCCTCTTCTTGCTATTGTTACAATGTATTTGGAGCAAGTTAGTTCTGGAGGAGGTACTTTGAAATTCTGTAAACATTTCATTCTCCATATGTTCTATCACTCTTTCTTTTTATCTATCTATCATTTCTTTCTGTGTCTATCTCTCTGTCTATCATGTATCTATCTATCATCTATCTATATATTCTATGTCTGTCTGTCTACCCATCATATCTCTGTGTCTGTCTATAGATCTATCTATCTATCATCTACCTATATACTCTATCTATGTCTGTGTGTCTGTCTATCATGTCTCTATTTTCTATGTATTACCCCTCGCTACCATGTGTCTTTCATCTACCTTCTAATATTTTTATACACATATAAATACATTATCTACACTGTCTACAGCTGTCATTCATCATCTATCGATCATCCATCATCCATTTCTATCATCGATCTGTTTGTCCATCATCTATCATCTTGTTATCATTTCTCTTTATAATTATTCACGTTTTTACTTATAAATTGTCAATGCTTTTACTGCACACCCGTATTGTACTCGGTAGGTTTTATCTGACTGTCAGTACTTTGATGCTCCAACCATCCCTGATTGGGTCTCTGAGAGCATCTTATATCTGGCCCCTGTGTGCTTTCTCCCTTTTTCTTAGATTCTGATTTTCCAGTTCCAGCTGTTACAGGCTCATCTTGTGCTTCATTCCAGCTGTTACAGGCTCATCTTGTGCTTCATCTGCCTCTATCTTCAACTGGCCATGTACACAAGGTCCTTGAATAGACAATAGTAACCAGAAACTAAGAAAGAGCTGGACATGCTCCTTAGCTCTAGGGTGTCAGGGTGTGTCACAGCAGAGAGTCGGGGGCTGAGTATATATGGGATATAAGTGTGTGTTTGTATGTACATATGTGCATTGCATGTGTTTGATATATGTGTGTGTGGTGTATGTTTGTGTGTTACATGTATATATGTATAAGTTATATGTGTATGTGCATATGTGTGTGTGTTGTGCATGTGTATATGTGTGCACACATGTCTGTGATGAATGTGCCTGCACACACATATATAATACTTATTCCTATCTCTATCTTCATTTGCTGCTGAAGCTGAGGTCATGTGACTCCTCTACTGCTAACCCAGCCCCATGAGTCTACTGTCTGTTTTCTCCCTTTTTTATATCCAGACCTCCTTCCTCTGACATTGAAAAGCCATAGTCCTGTTATTGACATATTGGCTTACTGGATCATTCCTTCCCGCATGTAGCCAATCTCTCGGAGTCCCCCACCTCCTGCTTCATGGGTATGTTTTGTCACTCAGCCACCCTGTGCTGGACCCTTGTCCTCCACCTTAAACGGGGACCTCTTCCATGCTGAAGCACC
Source organism: Rhabdomys pumilio (assembly GCA_030674055.1). Taxonomy (NCBI): domain Eukaryota; kingdom Metazoa; phylum Chordata; class Mammalia; order Rodentia; family Muridae; genus Rhabdomys; species Rhabdomys pumilio. The sequence goes on from JANHMN010000008.1 coordinate 50,663,888, forward strand.
ACTGCCCCACCCAGAATGGTCCTCTGAGGAATGACATCCTCTTCCACCTTCATGTCGGATGACCAGGCTGGGCCACTGTCACCTGACTCAGGCTTTCCCATCCCATACTGAGCCCTGCAGCATCTTTGCCTCCCCCTTTCCCCAGCAGCATGGGGGACATCTAGTTGGCTCAGCCCCAGATCATTCATTTCACACTCTGGATTGTTACCATTCATATTCGGCTCTGTTTGGTATCATGCTTAACTGACGCAAAGTCCTGTGAAGGCTAGATCGTTGTCACCGAAAACCCCCAGTCACCCTTATGTCTCAGGCCTGCCCTCCCAAATATGCTGTCCCAACAAGGGAGCCCCAGGCCTAGTGGCTTTCATTTCTTCCTCTCTACAAGTTAGAACAGATAGGTGGGGCTGGCAACATTGCAGCAGGCCACGTCCCCTGAACCAGCTTACTCAGCCTTGGCATGTGTCCTCGACAAAGGACAGCTTGACTGCTCGAGTGCTTCCATGGAGATGAGTTAGACAGGCCGCCGCCACCAGTTGTATGACTGTCGGCCGTGTGGGCGGTGGGCCATAAATAACAACATGCACATGAAATACCTGCTCCCTCTCCACTTCTGGGGGTGGGGGGGCTCCTGGGGGTGGGTTTATTCACATGAAGACACACACCTACTAAAAGTCACCTGCACAGATGGGCCACCTTCACATGACTCAATCCACACATGGCTCATGCCTGTTTCAGCCACTTTTCTCTAACTTAAACACCAGCAATTATTTCCTCCACCTCAGAAACCGGGGATGGGGGAGGGGGCCGAAGAAACGCTGCTGAAAAGTCCCAGTTTGTGAAGCTTGAGAATAGGGCAGGGATTAAAGTTTTGTGATTCTGTAAACAGAACAAAAAGGTATCATTCATTTATTCTCCAGAAAACCAAAGGTACCTCTCTGTTTTCTTCACCTTGGGCATATGCCTGAGGATACATGTCCCAGATGGAAGAGATCTTAGGGTAGCTGACACAACATGGACCCTGCTGTGTCACTGCACACTGACAAGCAGAATGTTCTGTACAGGAGGTACACCCATGGCATAACTTGACAGCATTAGGTCAGATGTCAAGCATATGACCTTGCATAGATTAGGTACTCAGAAAAGGTTAGCTGTGTGCTATTCAAACGATGCTGCTGTAACTGTGGTCGGTTCCCTGTCAGGCACTTGCACAGTCTCGGGATGACTCCATTAGTTAACAAAACCTCACTTCCAGGCACCTTGGCTGCTGCAGTCATCAGAAAGCATCTCTCCAGAAGAGGTTTCTACCTCCCTAAGGCTCTCCTGACATTCTGTTTCTCTTTCTCGGGCCACACTACCAAAGAGTTCTCCCTGCTCCCATATCCCCAGGCTGATAGCCTAGTTTCTCCCTAGTTTCTTCCTAGTTTCTCCATGACTATGCATCACTGGGCCTTGGTTGAGCCCCTTTCTTCTGGGCCAGACACACTGTGCATAGTAGTTCCCACAAGCCCCTTAGCAGATTTCATTGCTACTAGCAGGAAATAGATGGCTGTGTGAGGGCGTAGTTTCCCCACAGGCTGTTGGCAGGTGCTGTCTCCTAACCTTTACCTACCTGGTGGACTCTCAGGTGGAAGCCTAGCAGAGATGTAATTTTTATTCATTTAAACATCCATGTTGTTCAATTAAGTCTTCACTACCAACTACCAAGATTCTCTCATTTGTTCCTTGCCTGGGGTCCTGGCTCCCAGCGGCATGCTAGCTGCATATTCAGAAGCATCCTGTGCTAACTGTGGAAGTCTTTGCAGGATACCTACAGTCATGTGTACAGAGATCAGCTCTGGAATGGAAGGCTGGTTGTGAGCCTGCACGAAAACCTGTCATTGACTCCGCTAGGGAAGGGGGCAAAAGAATGAAAAGACAAGAGACACAAAGTCTGGGGTTCTGACCAAGCTCTGCAACTTTAATTTCAGGGGCAGGTTATAAAGACACAGCAAAACAGGAAGTTTAGGCGAGGGTCATTGCTTAGGGCTATCCCACTATTGAATCCTCCTTGTCTAAGCCCATCCCAATGTCATAACCAGCTCCCAGGAAATACCAGACTTCTTTAAATTCCTGGGACCTGAGACCCTTGAATGTCTGAGCATTCTGTCCTCTCTTAACCTTGTACTGACTAGGCTTTCCAGCACAGCAGGTAATTTCCTGAGGTTCTCTTAGAACAACAGGTAATTTCCTGGATTTGGCTCCCAGCACATTAGGATACCTTTGAGCTGACACTTGCCTTTCTCCATCTTGGGACACTATATGAGGCCACTCCTGGCTCACATCTATCTGGGCTAATGCAGCTAGTCACCTAAGATGAGTTACTGTGTGTGCCTCAGTTTCTTCTTCTGTGAAATGGGACCCGTTGGTGGTTTAGACCTCATGGTATCACTATGGGGACCAGGTGGTGACTGCTTGTAAAGCTGGTACAGTCTGTAGCAGCTTTCTGTGAGGCTGCAAGGCCATGAGGCATAGTCAACCGATCTGAGGAAAGGATGCAGTCACGTCAGTGACTTGAAATTGGCCCTTGTGTGTTTCCACAACCCGTACTGTGAAATCCTAAGGACCACATTTTCGTTACTTGGAGATCCAGGCAAGTATGTCTTGCACACCACTGTATGGCACAGAACAGTGCTGGCGGGCAGGCGGCAGCCACTTCCTGTTAGCCGTTGTTATTATTATCATTTCATTTATTAGCTTGACAAATAATGCTGTCAAAGGAAGAAATGAGATTAATCACGTAAAACCGTTTGGAATGAACCTGTACGTGAAGCTCCAGGCAATTGCCTCTCCTTTTCCTAACTGCGGAGAAATGATCCATTAGTAATTTTATTGATTCGGCCTTTCAAGCATATTGTCCCATAAGCTGGGCCCCGTGCTAGGAATCACAGGAGTTAACCACGTGACTTGGAAAACAAAAAGTCATGGCTGTCACGAAGCTTCTAGCTTCACAAAGATGCATGGTCACAAAAGCAAACAGTGAACAAAGACTACAGCGTAAATTAGGAGTCGTGAATGTGCTTAGAAAGAACAGGCAAGGCAGCTGGGGGCTGCTGTGCGTTAGCACGGACTGTCATGGAGGCAGGCGTGTGGGAGCAGCTCACATGTTTGCTACAGAGAGCCAGTTTTGCACAGGCTTCTCTTAATCCTGCCCTGAGTGATCTTCTGTCCCCAGTCAGCTTCAGCAGAAAGGTTTACATCCTAGGCATTAGCAGACAGATAGGTTGTCTCCTAAACTCTCAACGTCCACCCCCATCCCCTAACTGCCCCTTCCCCATGCTCTCCCTCAGATCTGATTGTTAAGCATTGACTAGGACTACTTTTTTTTTTTTTTTGAAGAAAGGGCTCTGAGGCAGGGACTTGACAGATTTAGAGCAGAGGCTAGCCATGCTGTCAGGACAGGACATGCATTTTGTATAGGGGGACTAATATACAGTTGCCCCTCAATGGCCATGAAGGATTAGTTCTGGGACCCCCTGAGGATACGAAGAACCAAACATGTGCAAATACTATGCTAATAAAACAGCACTGTATTTGTACCGTGCAGATTTTGAGTGTTACTTGTGCCTATCCTCCACACACTTTAAATCCTCGCCACATACCTTAGACCATCTAACACCATGGAAACACTATGTAAATAGTTGTTATACGATGCTGCCTAGGGAATAAAGACAACAATATCTGTGCTCAGCACAGACACCACTTGACTTTCAAATCTTGATTCCCGGGTGGCCCGATCTGTGGATGCAAAAAACCTACAGTGGTGGAGGGTCGTCTGTGTAAATCTCTTGAGGTGAGGGACTTTTTTTTCTTGGTCTTTTGTTGACTTCTTGTCTGGTTATAGGGTGAGAATGAGTGTGTGTGTGTGTGTGTGTGTGTGTGTGTGTGTGTGTGTGTACACCTGAGCCCAGTGGAGACTATCCTGCCCTGTGAGAATGATCCTCTCTCTCTCTCTCTCCCTCTCTCTCTCTCTTTCTCTTTCTCTTTCTCTTTCTCTCTCTCTCTCTCTCTCTTTCTCTCTCTCTCTCTCTCTCTCTCTGTGTGTGTGTGTGTGTGTGTGTGTGTGTGTGTGTGTGTGTGTGTGATATTCTGGACACCTGAGCCCAGTGGAAGCAATTCTTCTGGGTACCATTTCTTTTTAAATAACTGTGTGGGCCAGGCCTGTAAGGTCACATACCCTTGGCCAGTATGCTGAGTGTTAAGCAGACTAGAGCATGCCAATGCTTCTCAGTGTCCAGGGATAGCTTGGGGTAGAGAGGAGTCCTCAGATATCTTTGATGGGAAGAGCAGTAATATACTTCTAATAGGATACATGGCGGGTGCTGTCTTCAGTTTAAAAAAAAGGCCACTGCATAAAACCAACAGGTCTTAGAAGCCCAAATTGAGCAGACTGGTCCCCAAGTCCTGCAGAGATCCAGAGTTGGCTAGAGTAGGACTCATGCCCTGGGGGAGTCATGGAATCTCAAGCTCCCTGTTCTTAGCTGGATAGGGATTTGGACCAGGAAAGGGTATCATTTTGTGGAATGCAGTACACCTATACTGCATGACACCTAGGGCCTACCTCTGCCGTTTTAATGGAGTCTGTTGGGTATGGTGACACTGGATATACAGATAAAGATTCTGATGGTTTCTTTCTCCATCACCAGTGCCCTGTAGTATGCAGGCTCTGAATCTGTGAGAGAGATTTGCTGGGTACCTGGACCCTGCAGAACACAGGGAATAGAGGAAAAGTATGGGCTGATGTCAAGAAAGATTGGTAGTTTGGGCCAAGCCTAGCTGCCTGCCCTTCCTCTGCTTCCGTGAGCAGCTGTGAGAAGGACAGGATGGCGCTTCCCTTCTCTCCTCTCCACCTTTCACGCAGCTGCTCCATGTGCACAACCATCACAGGTGGTGAAAGGTCAGAAACGATTTTACTCATTCACAAGGTAGGGGCAGGAGTCCAACTGAGGCTGTGTGAGTTGCTCGGGTGACTCAGCGGGCCAGGTTTGGTGTCTATAACTTGACTCTTCTAGACCCCAGTTCTCTCGGTAGGCAGATGAAAGAAAGCAGTTACGTTGTCTCTGGGAGAATGGCTAAGTTAACAACACACAGCTCTTCAAGCTGCTTTCCAAATACTGATGATTTTTTTACTCGTATAATTAGGACTTATTTGTAGATCTTAGATGTTTGTTTGTTTTTAACTGTTTATTTATCTATCCACCCATGTGAGAAGTTTAGAGTGTTTGTGGAGAATCATGTGCCCTGCTAGATATTAGAAACAGGCTCTAAAATAGGCAACGAGGTGAGGGGTCATGGGCCTGTGCCTAAAGAGCTTAATGATAACCGTAGGTGTCACCGAAAAGGAGACTAAGCAAAGTGCATGAAGAGAATGAACAGGGATTTTGTTGTGGTTACAGTGACAGATGTGTGGGACTTCCTGACTCACAATGGGTTTTCTGTCCCGGGGAATGTGACCTTACTGATCACTTTTCTGTGGGACAGAATTAGCTCTTGGATTAGCATGATGGCTCAATACCTATGATCTAGTGCTTTCGAGGCTCACGCTGGAGGTTTCTAGAACCTAGACAAGGCTTGAGGCTAGCAAATGATACTTAGTGAATTTCAGGCCAGCCTGGGCTACAGCAGGAGATCCTATCTACAAACAACAAAAACAAACAAACAAAAAACCCAGTAAGTAAATAGGAATAAAATTAAATAGATAATTAAAACTAAATTAAATGGCAGACTATGGCTTCAGGATCTGTGGAGGGTATCTGATTTTGATGGATACATTGAAATCCCAAACCAGGTTAAACTGGTCTGGTTTACTTTGTAATAACCACTCAAATAAAAAAAAAAAAAAAAAGATATATATATATATATATATATATATATATATATATATATATATAGAGAGAGAGAGAGAGAGAGAGAGAGAGAGAGAGAGAGAGCTCCCATTAAAAACAACAATAACTAAATTCTGCTTTTCTAATTTTCCAACTGAAGCCGTGGGGTAAAGACTCCCAAGTCAGAGCCAAAGGCTCCCCATGGTACACTTAGCTATGATTAATCACTGTAAAATTTATGAGCTGGGGTCCTGTCACAGCTAGTCAAGCAAGCTTTCCATCACCCTTATGGTCTGGGAACACAGCTCCAGATAGCAACCTCAAAGCCACCTTGAACTTATATCACCCTGGGTCCAGACTTGGCAAGGGGTTCTACAGCTGTTCAGAGCCTTGGGGGGAGTGGTACCTGCTTCTACCCCTCAACGAGCCTCTCTGTGGATAAGGGAAACAGAGCTCTGTATGTTTGCATACACAGTCCCATGAGCTAGCTTCATGCTTAATGAGAGCCAATCATCCCCCAAGCCACTGACACATGCCCTGTCCCAGGAGGCCACATCTTGTAGTGTGATACTAAACACGGATGTTGAGGTGTTACAGGTGTTGACTACGGACATCCAGAGAGTGTCTCCAGTGAACTAACTGTACATGGGTCTTGTTACTTTTCTCATGGCTGTTTTAAAGTCCCTGACCTTAAGGAGGAGTGAGTTTTTGGCTCACATTTGAGGATAACTTTCATCCTGGCTAGGAAGACCTGGTAGTGGAATAACGAATCAGATTGTATTGCATCTGCAGTCAGGAAGCAGAGGGAGACGAATGTTGGTGCTCTTTGAACTATTAGGGAACCCAGTCCTAGGATGTGACTGCCAACATTCTGGTGGGTTTTCCCTCTTCTGCTAAATCTTTCCAGAAGTATCCTCACAGACACACCTGGGAGTATAGTCCCATGCTGATTTTAAGTCCAATCAAGTTGTTGGTGGATCTATGGGAAGCAGAGGATGTGTGCTTTTAGTCTTGTCTGACAGACACAATATGTATGGAATATTTCTCAGGTGCCTTCCCTGCTCCCTGTACTAGCCTTATTCATTAACTACTATATTCTGATCAACAGGGGTTATAATAGGTAAGTATACAGATAAGTAGACAACTTAGGTAGGTAGGTAGGTAGGTAGGTAGGTAGGTAGGTAGGTAGTGTGGATGGATGGATAGATAGATAGATAGATAGATAGATAGATAGATAGATAGATAGATAGATAATACATAGATAATACATATAGTATATACACGCATATAGACATACATGGGTGATGTTTAATATTGATTATCTATTCGACTTAGGAGACAATCTCTGGGCACTTCTATGAGGGAGTTTCTATATTAATGTAATCAGTGTGGGAAGACCCATCTTCACCATAGGCAGCATCATCCCATGGAATAGAATTCAGGGCTGAATAAAGAGAGAAAGTGAACTAAGAACCAGTTCATCTCTCTGGTTCCTGCCTGCAGATACAGCAGAACGTGGTGCCTCGTGTTCCTGCTGCCATGGTTACCCTGTCAATAGTCTGTGTCCTCAAACCATGAGCCTAACATAAACCTTTACTCCTTAGGTAGTTTCCTTCTTTAAGTATCTCTGAGGTCATCCTAGGTAAAGCTTTGCATTAAGCAGTTGAGTGGGGCTACAGCATCCCAGAGGCAGAAGTGGGTATTATCCTTGGCTGTATGGAAGCCATGACATATTTATTACAAGGAAACAAAGGATCCAAAACTTTACACCTACATATAAACACGAGGAAAGGGCCATTAGCAGACATACAAAGAAAAACAAAAAGAAAAAGGAAGGTTATCAAACAGTATAAAACTGGACAAAGCAAAATAAGCCAGACTTTGCAAGTTGAGAGTCAGGCAGAAGGCCATGGGTGTGCTTGTGGCTCTTTTTCAGTGAGAAGTAAATTAGGAACTGTGTGGACATTTTCCAAAGCCCTTGACTTTGTCCCCTTGGGAATTATCAAGGTGTTCTATGGGTCCTTCTTTTAGCTAAATTCTTTCTTTGTGGTCTCAGGACCATGAAGAACCACAGGCTTAACTCTCGACTCTCCCACTTGTTCCAAAATGTTTAGGGAAGTCTGGCTTTACTTCGTTCTTCCTGCTTGGGGATAGGGGTAATGAGTGGTGACCAGGTGGGGCATACAGGCATCCCTGGTGGACAGTGAGGGTGGATAGCTATGAGTAATGTTGGACACATTATAAAGTCTGATTAAGCCTTTATTAGCCATGAGGGAGAGGGAGCTACCTACCATCAGGTCACTGATAGCACCCTCACTCTGAAGACACTACTCAGTGACCCTGGCCTGACCTTTTGCTGTTGAGGGACCTCCAGTTGAAACTAACTGCCTTGGATTCAAGGCAGACACAGTTTATTTGGCTCATGGCTCTGAGGTCTGCGCTTCTGTACAGCTCAGTTAGCAAAGCTTGGGTATTTTGTGATTCCCCCAGCTTCTGCCACAGAGGGAGGGTTTGAGAGCTTCAAGGTGTGGCCTTTCAGGGAAGATGTTCAGAAGGGACCGTGCAACTGATACAACATCCCTCCAGTGCCACAGCACACCTCGTGGTTGTGTTTTCTCTCCATCTGTGTATCAAAGTATATATATATATAAATGTGTGCTCCTGTGTCCACTGATGGAGAGCCCAACTGAGATCACTCTCCTGCGGCAACAGGATTAAAAGTCACTTCTCACAGGTGCCTATCCCTTTCTCTCCTCCCTCAATTGTTAAATACTTTCCCTTGAGTCTCAGCTACAAGGCACTACAAGGTGTTGTTTAATCTCAACACAACCAGCCCCAACAGAGACCTCATGTTCTTTGGTACTCTTTGGGGAATTGCGATGGAGTTACATGGCCAAGTGTGTACAAGCAGACAGCTAATTAGATGACCCAGCATTTAATCCTGGGTTTCTCTGTCTGCTGAGTACACGGTCTTGTCAAAACACCAGTTTGCTTCCTTCACAGACACTAGGTGGGCACCCACTGATGCAGGGCCTTGGAAGAGTGCAGATCCAAGAGCAACATGCACAGTGTCCTTTGCTCAATTTGGGTCTGAGTTGTCATGATCCCTTCACATGGAGCAGAGGGGTGTACTATAGGGATGTTAAAGTCCCATTTCATCAGACCCGGACTCTGTTTCTACTGCCACCATCTCATCTTGAGACCTCAGTTTCCTTAGATGTAAGAGAAGATGGTGATGATAATGTGTTGACTATTTAAGGCAGATTACGTGACGTGGTGTACCCTGGAGGCTTAGCATAGAGTCAGGTGCATAGTAACTGTCCAGTACCTTTGATGAGGGGGCTCAGTTCAGTAGCTTTCAAAGAGCTTAGCATTTTCTAATGACTGAGTCAATCCCTCTGATTAAGAATGAGGTAAGTCACATCCTAGAAGCAGTCAGGTCCTTGCACAGCATGGCTCTGGGCTCTTGTTTTCTAGTCATTACCATATTTAAGGGCAAAGTGGAGGAGGTGGAGCTGCCGGTGGAGAAGGTGGACATCATCATCAGTGAGTGGATGGGCTACTGTCTGTTCTACGAGTCCATGCTCAACACCGTGATCTTTGCCAGGGACAAGTGGTTGGTAAGTGGTCCGCATGCTGGCCCTGCATCATTCTGGTGGCTGTCTTCCATACTTTATAAAGTCTTATTAAGCCTTGATTAACCATGAAGGAGAGGGAGCTACCATCAGGCCGCTGTTAGCATCCTCAACTCTGAAGACACTGCTCAATGGCCCTGGCCTGTGTGCCAGCCTGGGAGAGACAGGAGAACTTCAGAGAGGAATGGGCTAGAGGATCACCTGTCTCGTGGCCCTCTCTTCAAATCACAAATGCTTCAGGGGACCTAGCAATCGACCCTGACCCACCATGCCCAACTGTCAGAATATATAACATAGTAAGGTCTAACTTTGTCCTCTCTGGCTAGAGCAGAAATTCACTTATTAGGACTACAGAGTACCAGGGGCTTGCTTTGGCTTCTCTGAGCCTCAAGGCTGGTTCTTCACCCCTCTTTGATTTGACACCTATCTTCATTTATCCTTTGAGCTCCCCTGGCCCCTCAGATTCTCCCCAATCCAAATAAACGTGGGATGTTTCTGCCATGTCCAGCTATGCTGTCATTCCACTGAGTGAGAAATGCTGGCAAGGGGGAGCTCGTCCGGTGACTCTATGTGCAGTTCAAAAATGTGATGTCTTTGTCAGGTGAATAGATTACGAGACCCATTTCCCCACAATTCATCAACAGAAACCTGGAGGGCTTATGTTTCCAGACCGGGCAGCTTTGTACGTGGTAGCAATTGAAGACAGACAGTACAAGGACTTCAAAATCCACTGTAAGTCATGTTCTGGGTTTTTATTGACCTTCCATTGTGTATTTGGTGGGGGGCGAGTGAAAGAAACTTCAGGGTGAATAGTCTATGTCCTGGAAGAGTTTTTCTGGGACCCTGTCTGGAGTCTTTCTCTCTGTTCCCAAGGTCAGGAGGTCAAGAGAAAGAGAGAGAGAGAGAGAGAGAGAGAGAGAGAGAGAGAGAGAGAGAGAGAACATAAACAATGTAGCTGGTAAAACATCTTGGGGGTGAGAATGGAGTGTCACCTGGGCAGTGGGAATCGTGTTTGTGCAGAGAACTGTTATATCTTACAAGTTAGAATAGTATCTTCTCTCAGGCAAAATAGCTCTGTGTGGTGTTACATGCCTCTAGACCAGCATTCAGAAGGCTGAGATAGAAACATCGTAAGTTTGAAGCTAGCCTCGGCTACGTAGCAAGATCCTATCTTTCTCTCCTCAGATCATACCTAACAAATGAAGCAGATGTGATAGGTAGCTCATTCCTATAATCTTAGCATTTAGCTGAGGCAGGAGGATTGCTTCACATTCAATGCCAACTTGAGCTACAGAATAAGGCCCTGTCTAAAAACAAAACAAAAACAAATTTTAAAAACTTTGCCAATATTTTATCTGGTCCTAAAGGACTATTTTATTCTATTTTATTTTAAACGGTGTAGTTCTTAGCGACATGGGTCTGGTATTTGGTGGAATGGTACCCAGTATATTTCTGTCAAGTGAGATGTGACCATGTCACCAGGAACTGCACATGACAGAGGAGCAAAGAGCCCTTTCAACAATCCAACATGTCAGCATTCAAGTCAGAAGCAAGAAGGAGATCTAAGATGCACAAGCCAGTGTGTCCAAGTTCTCTTGCCCACAGGCTGGCTGTGGAGAGTTCACAGCCTGTTCACACACCCTTCTAGAAGCTGAAGGTTTAAGGGCAAAGTTTAGAGTCAAAGTTCAAAGGGCAGAAATGGAGGAGTGACTTAAAGCTCCATGTTCTGGAAATCTTCCAGGTCACTGCCATTTCTAATATTTGATCCCAAGAAAGGAGGACACATGTCTCTGAATGAAAGTCAAGAGATGTGGGATGCCGTAGGGTGAATGCTGTGACACCTGCCAAACCCAGGATTTTACATGTGGGCTTTGCCATTTTCTGACTGGGTAACCTTGAGCAAGTTCCCTGACTTTGAGAGGTGATGTCGTCAATCTCAGTGATTCACTAGGACTAAATAAGAATACACAGTCTGTGGTGTGTGTAGGAATAGGCCAGCTCTAGCCTCTAAAGGAGTTAATCCAGTACCTTACTCTGCTCTGGGCTCTCCCAAGTCTGCTGGCTTCTGGTGGCTTAGAATCTAGGCCACACATCTTCCCATCAAAGACCGAAGAAGCGACTGAGAGGTCAACAGTGGTCAAGTGTATGTGTAAAACAAATTTGGATCACACTGGAACTACACTTGGGGGCTTGTGAGTCGTAATTGACCTGGGCGGCATGTAGAGAGAACATTGAAACACATTTTTCATTCACATCTACTTAAATATTTATTGTGCTCCTAAGACAGCTCCTTACAGAGCTGCTTTCTAGTTTCCAGAACAAACTCACCTCCAATCCCTTCCCTCCCTGCAACCAGCTGGGAGCAAGCACAGTTGGAACCAGTTGGAGCAGGCACATAGCAAGGAGCCTTTATGAACCCACCAGAGGAAGAGACAGTGGCTGCCACTTAGGGCCAGCCCAGAACTGGAGAACATTTAATTTATTCTTGTAGTTCCTATCACTGTGTTTACAGTTCTGGAAAGGAGAAAAACAAATGAATTAACAACCAATCAAACAATTCCCAACAACTAATGAACAAAACCAAAAGTCAGGCCCCATTTTTTTTCTTATTAGTGTTTACTTTGGAGTACTTTTTAAAAAGGCTGACTACAGTTCTGTGGTAGAGTACTAATCTAGCTTCAGCCACCATCACCACAAAAAAAAAAAAAAAACAAAAAAAAAACCAAAAAAAAACAAAGGCGACAACAAACATCAACAAAATCCTAAATCCCCAAAGAACAAGATTCTAACATTTATACTTTATTTAGGATACAGCTAAGTTTCTTACTTATATATATATTTTTTTAAGATACATTTTTTTTTAGGTAAAGAAAAGAAGCCTATTTACAGAAATGTGTTTTTAAATGACAGCTCTTGGTTGCTGGTTACCAAGGGAACAGTTACAGACAAATTCCAATTGGCCCAAGAACCACAAAGAACAGTATGAACATGAGGTGGAAGAGTGGGGCTTGCCCAACCCTACAGAAAGTTAACTGCTGAGGTTAAAAGATTTTTCCCATCTCTCCTTTTCCTCCCTTCCTCTCTCCCTGTTGTTTGCTTTGCTCCTGGCAGCCTAATATGCATGAAGATATTATAAACACCTTCCATTCTACATAGAGAGGCTGTAAGTGGAGCTTCGAAGTACCCCTGTTCCCTGAAGGCTTTCTGAGCCAGCAGCCCTGGCCTTCAGCCCTCACAGAGAAACTCAGGTCTTTCCCATCAGAGAGAGAGGAGGGTAACTGCTGTGGTATAGCCAGTGAGCATTCGGTTTGCTTATCAGAGATGTGCTTTTTTGTTTCTTTTGAGACATTATCTCTTTGTGTGTGTATGTATGTTTTCCTAAGCATGTCTCTCTGTATCTCTCTCGCCTCCTCTTCTTCCTCCTCTCTTCTTCTTCCTCCTCCTCCTCTCTCCTCTCTTCTCCTTTCTCTCTCAAGTTTTCCTTTGATTTGTCTGGGCATGCTTTTCCTTGTATGCACCCTGATTAGGGTTATTGTACGATGCTTGGCTCTGCAGGTTGATTACTATGCCTGGAAAAATGTAGACATCATCCGTACAAATGAGTCTTTTTCTCTGATCATTCTCACCTTCAGGGAGTTTCATTACAAATGTGTTTGACATTATACTGTGAATGTTGGATTTTTTTTTCTCACCGTGCTTAAGTTTGGGTTATTTTTACCGAACCAGTTTCAGGTTTATTGATTATTTCCTCAATGTGTCCATCCATTCTGCTAACAAGCTGATTACAGGAATTCTTCTTCTCCGACTGCATGATTCTGGTTTATAGAATTTGACTGGCCTTTAAAGACATCGTTTCCCTCTTGGTGATGAGGTTTTCTACCCATCTATTGCACATCCTTTCCCTTCCCCCAGGATTCCTTGCATGTTTGTTATAGTTACTTTACAGTCTGTTGGCTGGGCAATTAGAGCATCTTCGCTATAGCTGAGCCTGGCCTCTTCTTTCCCTTTGGATATTATCTTTTCAGTGCCTTGTAAGTCTTCACTGATGCTGGGCATTGTGTGTTAAACAGCAACACAGAGAGATGAGAGATAGTTATGCCCAGAAAAGAGACCTTTTCCTCGATAGGCTTTTGGAATAGGGGCTTCAGTCAAGAGGCCTATGGTCAGGGGCTTTGTTACCTTAATAGCATTTGTTATGGTGTATCACGGTCTGTTTCAGAATAAGTGTTAATCTATCAACAAAAGATTTGTGAGCTCCTCTGATGTTACTTAGATAAGCAATGGCAGAACTTCAACAGACAATATATCCTTATGATAGAAAATTAACACAACTGATTCACTTCCTCTCATCTGTGCTTCCCTTTCTCTAAGAGAGATTAGTGAGAAAGGAATGGGCATCAGACTCTCCCCAACTCAAAATTTGTGTTTCTGAAATTGCTGGGTGCTCTGTCCCCAAATAGCTGGAGTGAGACAATGTAGCTGGGAATGTAAGACAGATACATTGGGCACCAGTAGGGATAACTAGAGAATGAGGCTGCAAAGAAAGATAGCATTCCATTTGTGAACACCTTCAGCTTGAAAAGCACCAGCTGCAGGCCCAAGCTGTGCCACATTTTGTGGGGGCCAAAGACACAGAAAGGCCTATAGCAGCTGGAAGAGGATTCGTGAAGGACATGAGATCTTAAGTTCATGGCTTTGGAACTTGAAAAGACCTCAAAAGATCAACTAGCATGAAAACTTCCCATCTCTTGTGGTGCAACCATGACTGTGAAAGTCTAGCTTCCCGAGTCTCCCATCTGGAGATCCTGGTCAGAACCTAGGCTTTGAGCTTTAAAACGCCTTGCAGATGATTCTACAACACACAACCACTAAATCAAACCCTCCCTTTGACACCTAAGACTAGAGAAGAGACTTGATCTGCACAGGGCTTTCCATCTTGGTCTTCAAACCACATAATGAGGTCATGATGTCAAGGTTTCTCTTTGCATCTGGCACTGTCTCTTGTACTTTGCATATAGTGACCCATCAATGCTCATAATTGCCCGGGTGGACTATCAGCTTCATTTTAGAGAAAAAGAGACTGAGGCTGAGAGTCGCTTCATGCTTGTGTAAAGATACACAATGACAAGTGGAAGAGCCCAGGTTTGAATTCCAGACACCCAGGCTGTCAACCACCGCCCATGCCATCTCTAGGGATTTTGTTGACCACCTGTGTAGAACACTTCCTGGAAAGACTGAAAAAACAGGTGCACAGCCATGGGGTTTTTCATGGAGGGGTTTAAACCTAAGGGAGGGTGTCTCAGTACATATGTGTCATCCGGGAAGAGGATGGATAGCTGCCTCCAGATTCTCTAGGGTGGTCTTCTCTGAAGCCTACCCTGCTGCCCACTGGATGGCTTCTTCTCTGCAGTGTGATGTTGGTGTGTATCTATCTATCTATCTATCTATCTATCTATCTATCTATCTATCTATTTTGAAGACAGAGTTTCATGTAACCAGACTGGCTTCAAACTCACTATAGAAGCAAGGTTGACCTTGAACTATTGGGTCTCCCACCTTTTACCCCTGAGCTCTAGGATCAGAGGTGTGTACCACCACACTTAGTTTTATGCAGTGCTGGCGATGGAACCCAAGGCATCCTCGTGCCAGGCAAGCACTCTACCAGATGAACTGCCACCCCAGCCCCCACAATGCGGGTCTCAAGTTTGGCATCAGCCTCCCAAGATTGAATGGGCCGTGACTGGCATCTTCCCTGCAGGCAGGAACTCACCAGAGCTCACCCTCTGGGAAATGATTGTTCTCCCCGACTGCTTCCCCCCACCGCAGAGATCTTTGTGTACCTTGGAAAAGAACAGCCATTCTTTCACTGGCCATTCCACACCTCCCTCTTCCACACCCACTCTCTTCAACACACGCACTGGGACCTGAGTTCCCTGAGGCCCTGTTTGTGTGATGAACACTAAAAGAAAATGTACATTTAATAAGGTTTTAGACAGAAGCATCTTTACTTCAAAGCACTTCTAAACCCCTTAGAATAAACAGATGAATGAGATTCAGCTTGCCAACAACCAGAGCCCCTGCCCAGGACCTCTCTTGGCAGGGAGAACTTTGCATGCCCGGATGTTGTTACCCTGGCACATAGCTGAAAGGTTAGGGGTCAGCTTGATACCATTTCCTAGCACCATATTGGTGTCACTGAACTGGTGTATAACTTTGGCTTAGGGTTTGTGCATGAGCCAGATGCCAACTTATCTGGGCTAGTTTTCTCATCTGTAGCCTGGAGGCGCCCTCAAGGGGTTGTTGGGTACGTTAAGCAAAGATAATTAATCAGTAAGAGCAATTAGATTAGCACCATCACTGATGGGTGGTCTTAGGCCACCAGGCTCAAATTCACTTACCTGCTCCTACACCCTGAGTCTGCTTTCTTCCCAAAGCATTTTATGAGAAACCCAAACAGCCCAGAGCCTCGTAAGAATGGTCGCCACCCATATACCATGATTTCTTATGTTATGAACCCTAAGTGAGTGCTTTTCAGCCCAGTGACATGGAAAGCAAGTGAATACTCTCTTAGATCCATCTGTTGAGCAAGCTGGGCTTCTGAGAGACCAGGAGGAAGTCTGCCCAGTGCCCAGAGAGCAAGCTATGGGAACCAGGTCTCAAACATGAATCTGTTTCATTGAAGAGCTCATGTTTCTCTCAGCAGCATTAAAGGTTCAGATGAGCCTTTAATGGAAAGTCAATGACCTGGAGAGGAGACAGCAAGCACATGTCAGAACAAGCAGCACACCATGTGGATAATGGCCCTAGCCTTGATGTCATTCTTCTAGAGAACTTCTTGGAGAAGATTCCCAGCCTGCTTGGTGTCTGCTGATCTAAGAGGATGAGATGTGAATGAGTAACTGGTTCACTGCAAGGCATCTCTTGCAGGGGAGGGATGCTTATGGTATTTCGATTGAAGGGGACAGGGGCTTCACCCTGCTCTCTTGTCTTGGGCAGTCTGCGTTGTAGTGCCCAGGAGCTCCGGTGAACTTGAGGGTCTTGCTGCCTGCCTTCATGACTCACTTTGTTTCCTCAGGGTGGGAGAATGTCTACGGCTTCGATATGACCTGCATCCGGGATGTTGCCATGAAGGAGCCTCTGGTGGACATCGTGGACCCAAAGCAAGTGGTGACCAATGCCTGTTTAATAAAGGTCTGGAGACTCATCAGGGTTGGGTCTGGGTATGCTGAGGGCCTAGCTGTGCCACTCTGGATGGCCGAGTAATGTCAGTTCCTGCATGGCTCCCCATCGAGGGCACCAAGGTCACTTTGGTCAGAGCCTGGTGGCAAGTCAAAAGCTAGTGATCTTACGGAGCAGGACTACTAAAGTGACTCCAGGGTGGCACTGCTAGAAGTGGGGACCAAAGTGGTGGCCATGGTGATGGGAGCAAGGCTGAGGGGAGGAGAGTCAGCAACTGTACTGCTGAGAGGCATGAGGAATATGGAGACTCAAGACAGGTGGGCAATTCAGGGCTGAGTGTCTGTCCACGCTTCAGACCTCACGATACTGCCTCTCCGAGTGCACATCGGGTTCCCACAGATGTTGTCTGCGGCTTTGTCCTGGAGCCTCCTCTTTTGTCTGTGCTCTGAACAGCTTTTCTTATAAGGTTTTCTTCAGTGCAGATGAGTATCTGGTTAGCATCTTTGCTATACTGGTTTCTAATCCACCACTACCATCACCACCAACGCTACCACCACCACCATCATCATCATCATCAACAACAACATCGTCTTCATTTAAAAACCCAAACATGCCTAATTAGAAAGAGTAATGATAAGCATTTAAACCCGTCCCCACCACTTTTCCCACCCCAGCTCCTCCTGGGAGCCATCATTGCTCAAGCCCAGATGGATCTTTTCTGTTTTAGCACTCCTGTGTGCTAACGTATTATACTGAAACAGACACAACTGACCTGTGATTATCTCTAGTCTTTCAGTTTGAAAGACATCCATTTCGTATGATGCAAGTTCATTTTCTGGTGCAAACCTGTGGCTCCTTATGTAAGCCTCATCAACCCATCTGCCTCTCATTCTGCTGGGGCATCCTCCTCTGCTCTGGGCCCCTGGGCCTCCCTTGTGTTCTGGAAGTTTGGGAATGGTGGCTTGAGGCACTTCTAGCAGAAGTGAGAGGGCCAATTTATGGCCTCCAAGGTTGAGAGGAAACTTTTGAAAGTTTCAAAAGGCTGCTGTTTGCCCACATGAGGAACCAATGTTTGGACACATGATCTACTAAAACCTCTAAGGATAACTGTGGGGAGGAGCATACCTGGCTGTTGCCACGTAACTGTAGGGGTGGAGTTTAGACAGAATACTAATACCTAGTCCTGACCATCCCTGTGGCATTGGGAGAGGTCACCTGTTGATCCTCAGTTTTGCGGCATCTTGCCTAAGAGGTTTGGCTTCAGGTCTGAGTCTTGGCCTCTCATTCCAAGGCTCACGGTACTCCTCGCACATCCCTGCCTTGTTACTGGCTAGAGCCACAGTGAGGAGATACAGCCACTTCTTCCTACAAACCCTGCATCCCTGAGGCCTTTTCTTCTTGGAACTCTGAACAAGAACAAAGAAAACGAGGGAGGCTCACTCTCAGAGCAAGATGCGCCCCTCAAAATTCAGAAGAGGCGCTGAGCCTCGTAGCTCAGGTCTTCAATCTCGGTGTTCCAGGAGGCTGAAGGAGGAGGGCAGAGTCCAAGGCCTTCTTGAGCAACTTAGACTCTGTCTCAAAAACAAAAAGGGGGAGAAATCAGTGCAGTAGTTCAGTGGTATAGCACTTGCCTAGCATGTGCCAGCCTCAGAGTTCAACTCCCCAGTACTGCAGACAGACAGACAGACAGACAGACAGACAGACAGACAGACAGACTAATTTCAGAACAGGCAGAAATCAACTAGAGCTATTGATTTTCCGATAAAACATGTAGCGGTCACAGCTGCCGTCAGTGACTTGTCGAAGCAGCCTTAGCTTAGAGATAAAATCTGTCCGTGTTCTGGGGCACTAGGTGGCCTTTTGCCCTTGCCCATTGCAATGTGGCCACTGTGTTTCTGTGTTGCCTGCTGGTGGCCTCCCAGACTGGTTAAGTTTTGCCCCATCCTCAGCCGCCACATGACTCCTCTCTTCCTCCTCCTCTTTTCCTTCCTCCTAGATGGGTACCAGCAAGATCCTTGCCGTGGCCTTAGGTACTGGACGTGTTCACATGCCAGATTAGATAAAGGAGGCTAGGGAAGGATGGGTGTCACATCTGCTCCCCTGCAACCCAGAAGTGCTCTGAATACGTCTTGGGACTGTGGACTCCACTCTGTGGCGATGCCCCTTTGCCCACGGTCTATGCTGCCCCGGGAACCTTTCTTTCTCTTAGTGTTTCCTGAGATCGTTTGCCCCTGCAGTGCTCTCTCCCAACACCTCTCTCTCTTTGCAGCAGCATCTCATTGAGCCTTCTGGGAAAACACTTGCCCTTCTTCACACACTTAATTGCTGTTTTCATAGCTATTAACACTGCCGAGTGTGACACTTTATTATAATTAAGACTCTGTTTTGACCAGACTTCTGCCTGGAGACATCTATTTGTGACATTATTGAGAGGTGGGGGAGCAGAGGCCAGGAGCTCTTCTGAAGCTTATTCCCTGAGGATCCATGTGCTATCTGGGGTTGCCTGAGGCCAAGGCAATGAATTTTCTTGAGGTCTCAGGGGTACAAATGCAAGACAAAGAGCCCTTCCAGCAATAGCACTAGGGCTCTGGGGCATTAGTGGGAATAACTGGGGCTGAGCTGTGGAATAGGACATGCACCTGAGCCCTGGGCCTTAGTAGCCCCAAAGCCCCACTTGGTCTGATCTAACTCCCACAGATGGGACCCATCTGCCTCTGCTGTTGTCTCTTTAATACACAGCTTCATCGCCCTTTGCCTGGAAGCCTTTTGTTCCCTCAGAGGCCCCCATTAAGATGCAAATGTCTCCAGGACCCATGGAACCCTGTCAACTAACACAAGATGTGACAGCTGACATTTGGTTGATGGATGGTCAGAGAGACTGTCTGGAGATGGGATTCCTGCTAGATAGTTTATGTGGTATGTGTTTGTGTGTGTGTGTGTGTGTGTGTGTGTGTGTGTGCGCGCGCGCATGCGTGCTTATTGCTCACTACTGAAAATAGCTAATAACTCCAGAGTTGGTTGTTGGGGCA
Organism: Rhabdomys pumilio; assembly: GCA_030674055.1. Lineage (NCBI taxonomy): Eukaryota > Metazoa > Chordata > Mammalia > Rodentia > Muridae > Rhabdomys > Rhabdomys pumilio. The sequence continues at coordinate 50,683,592 of JANHMN010000008.1, forward strand.
AGGAAAAAAAATTCCAAACGCCAGCAGGGTCATCTTGCCTTGGGTTTGCAGGCTGATATATGGAAACATGAGGGCACTTGAGGTTAGTGGACTTCAGGGCAGAAATTGCTAGTGGTCTTCTCTGATGTGTGGACTACTGTTCACTGTAGTCTCTGGCTGTTTTAGGTTCTGTAAACCTAAAGTGATTAGGAAGTCACTGCCAGGTATGATGGGAGATACCTGTTATTCCAGAACTTGGGAGGTAGAGACAAGAGATCAGGGTTCAAGGCCAGCCTCATCTACTTAGTGAGTTGGAAACTAGTCTGGTCTATGTGAGACCCTGTCTCCAAAACAAAAACCAAACCAAACATAGCAAATCTATAACTCCTGATTTTTTAAAATCTTTTTTTCCAGGAGAAGTTAATCCTGCATCTAATTATAATCTAGAAAGCATTGTTTACCCCCCAAAAAGGGAAAGAGGGCAAAGAGACTACTTTGCTGGGAGACCCCGGGTGATAGAGAAAAACACCTTACCTGGAGGGCCAGAGACAGGCAACTCTAGTCAGACTAGATAGTGAAATGCAATTTTCGCACAGCAGGGTGGCTTCATTCAGAGTGTCACTTATAGCAAAGTGAGTGTGAAACCAGTAACATTTGATCACTGCATAGTTTCCCAAATTAATGGCTTTAGAATCAACTAGAAGGTGTGGAGGTACAAACTTATATAAGCTTTCCCTAAGCAATGCATGTGTGTGGGTTTATGTGTCTCTATGTGCCTCTCTCTCTCTCTCTCTCTCTCTCTCTCTCTCTCTCTCTCTCTCTCTGTGTGTGTGTGTGTGTGTGTGTGTGTGTGTGTATGTGTGTGTGTGTATTCATATGTATATGTGTGTGCACATGTGTTCATGTGCACAGTGACACAGTGACATAGAAAAGTGATAGGTGGAGAGATTTACAAGGTTTGTGTGTAAGTCAGAGGGAGTCTCTGAAGGTTATAGACCAAGAGTGACAGTTTGAGTGAGTGGGTGATTGTAAAAGAAAGGCCAGGAAGGAAGGAAAGGCTCCAGGCAGGGAGACCTACTCTGGGAGGATGGTGAGCCCATACCTGTAGGTGCTCAATTATATACCAAGGACACACAAGACAATGAGGTATAGCTTCTGTCCCCAGAAGGATTCATTCTAATGGCAGAGGTTGAGAATGGAGGTGACAAGACCCCTGCATAAAAGCCAGAAGTCAAGCCAGGCTAGTGGCTGAGGATCTAAAAAGGAACATGCAGGTACTTTGAGGGAACCTGGCTGAAGAGGAGGCAGAAAGGCCCCAAGTGCATGTGCACACCGTTAATCACTGTTCAGTCCCCCTGAGGCAGTCTGTTGAGTTCTGGAGCTACAGGGGACTTGTAGATGAGATGTGGCTTGGAGGGACCGAGAGCACTGAGAAAGTCTGTCAGACACCTCCCCTGAAGAGGTTTCTGACCCTTGAACAACCCCCTCCAGTCCTCTGTGCTCCTAGGCTGGGTCTCTGCTGGAAGGAAGGGGTGGGGATCAGGCTGGAATGCAGAAAGAGCTCTGCGGCATTTTTATTCCCAGCAGGAGGGTGACAAGCCTGATGTGGTCAATAGTACACATTAGAAACATTAGGCTGATGAGGGACCGGATATCACGACAAGAGAAACAAACAGGAAGCTGGGAGCGGGTCATATTTGAAGAAGGTTAAAGGGCCCAGTCAGCTGAAACGGACATCCAGTGTGCCCTGTGGGTGGAACTCAGGGCAACAGGTCTAAGGTCTTTCCACCACTTCTAAAAATACTTGCATGCAGAAGCCAATATATAGTATACATAGAGACTCAGTCTCACTGTGCTGTCAGTAAGGTCAAATGATGCTTATCATGATAGGAAATTTTACACCATCTACGATGGCCCCTCTGACCCAAGGTTCACTCTTCTGTTGCTTCTCATTTTCCATCTTTGCTTCAGAAACTATGTAGTTTCCGCCTCATGGAAGGCTCCACCTGACCCTGCATCCTAGCCTCTTGCTGCAAACTACTAGAGAACTTCACTTTCTAATCCTGCATCCCTCTTTCTAGCCAATCTGAAAGAGAGCTTCCCCTTCCCCAAGGGTAAAGATGCCCTTTACCCAGTGCTATTTTTTCTCTTTGTGGGTTTTGTTGCTCTAGAACACTGCCTGGAGTCACCAGTCACACAGGCATCTGGCTGTCTTTTCCAGAGTACCCAGATAGTGGTTCTTCCTACACACCCCAACATGAGGGAAGGTCTTCTTTGAGTCTCACTGGCATTTGTCTTGATGCTTCTTAAGCCCCTGGTAGAATTTTCTGTCGCAGGATAGCCAATGAACAGCAGGTCCATCAGCATCCTTCTCACACAGAAGAACAGCACACGGGGAACCTTCTCTCCACTACGGCTTGCTTCCTGTACAACATTGATTTTCAGTCACTCTCCAGTTGAACTTGTGAGAATTATTAGTTCTTTGTGTTCTGCTTTCCCCAGTCCAAACTGAGACTTCTCGCCTGTGTTTTCCCTTCTTATTTATTTTTTAAACCTGTCCAGTCTTGTTATAAATGGTCAATGGAACTTCCTTCAGCTCATTTATGCTTCACTCCTGAGGCAACTCTTAGTGTTACTGATTTGGAGAACTTGAACACACACACACACACACACACACACACACACACACACACACACAAAATGGTGATGGCTGGGGAATAAGTCTTCTGATTCATGGGAGACTTGGAGGGCCCTGCTGTTTTGATACTTGAGCCTCTCCAGGTAATAAAGATGCTGACCATTGGGGCTCACACTTCGTGAATGACTGGAAGAAGGTAGCAATGCTTGTTGGCCACCAGAAGCCACTCCGACTTGTTTTGGTGACGCGAGGTCTCCTAAATCACTCTTGCCTCAGTCTTCAGCCCCCATGGTCTCCCTCCCTCAGCAGATGTACCTTCCTGGTTCTCTTCTGCTTGGAAGAACTGTGGGCTCAGTTCCATTTGCACCATTCTCTTATAGCATTCTCCACCTTATAAAAGATGGAGGAGGTAGTTGGAAAGGTGGTGGGTGTGCCTGGAAGTCCCCCTGAAGCTAGTCCAGTCTCTCTAGGGGTTGAGGCTACTGGGCCTCAGCATGACAGAGGTTGTAAGCCTCTGGCTTCTTTCTCCTCTGGGCTGCAGGAAGTGGACATTTACACTGTGAAGACGGAAGAGCTGTCCTTCACGTCTGCCTTCTGCCTGCAGATACAGCGCAACGACTATGTCCATGCCCTCGTCACCTATTTTAATATTGAATTTACCAAGTGCCACAAGAAAATGGGTTTTTCTACAGGTGAGATTTCTACTGGGTTTCTAGAACTTTCACTCTGTGCTTTCTTGGTCATGGTGTCTCTTCATCGTAACTACGACTCATGATAACCCTTAGATCCATTCATCCATAAATAGGTTTGTTTATTCATGAGGATAGAGCCCCGAGACCAATCACCACCTCCCAATGATTTCAACTCTCAACACCAACACACTCACTGAGGCCTACATTTCCAACACATGAATTTTGGCAGACACATTCAAACCATATCCTCTGCCTGGTCTGCCTTGAGAGGTGCCTCATAGCCTTTGGGCCTGGCAGGGGAGGGCTCCATGGTTTGGTCCTAGTCCTCCAGTGGGTCCTCAGACTTCTTGCTGGGCATGCTCAAGCTCTTTCCCATTACTCTTACACACAAGACAGCCACTCTGTCCTCCTTCCCATGCCTTAGGCTCAGGGGACTTCATCCCTGGGCCATTGCTTCTGCATGTTCATTTGGGAAGTGACCCAGTAATAAAAGGGTCCTTTATCAAAGGGAAATTGTTACACACTGGTTTCTGTAGTAGTATGCTTGGGTTGCCAGGACAAGGGTCCACAGGTTGAGTGCCCTCTATTTGAATTCCTAGAAATGGTGAGTGTGCACTCAGGGGCCCAGTAGATATGCTAGCAGCAGAGAGAATGTTCTGCCATATGCAATTACTTATTTCTAAGCTATGTGGGCATGGAGACTTTTTTTTTAACCTGTAGACAGGAGGCAGAAGACTCCTGGTATCTCCTAATATCTGACCAGATGTGGTGGTTTACACCTGCAATCCAAGCACTTGGGCAGCAGAAGTAGGTGGATCTCTGTGAGTTTGAGGTTAGCCTTGTCTACATAGTGTGTTCCAGGCCAGCCAGAGATACATCATGAGACCCTGTCTCAAAACAAACAAACACACACGCACACACACACACTCTCCTATCCAATTCTAGAAAGTCTTGCCTTGGATTCAGTGTTTTCTTTGATTACCAAGACTAGTGTCTCCTGGGCTCTACCATCTAGGCCAGGACTGATGTTTCTTATCCTTAGGAAAACTAGCTTTTCCCCTGATCTTGGCCATTGTTAAGGGCTGCCCTCCTCCAAGGTTGAGGAGGTGAAATGAGCTCTTTTTACCAGTGGTCAGGAGCAGCCTGGAGAGAAGTAAGATTCTGCTTTAACCTGAAGGACAAAAAGACTGAATGTGGCAACGGACAGGGAGAGTAGGTAGGGAAGGTTGGTAGTGAGGGAGCCATAGCATTTAGTTTTGTCTCTCCCATCTTCAGATGATGCTGGCTCCAAGCTTACCCTGTGGGTGATGAGTCGGTGGGGGCCCACTGGGAAAAGCTTTATGTCTCTAAAGCTTGAGTCCTAACCCATGACTTAGTAAGGCTTCCTTGCCTATGGGACTTCTGTCTAGAGGTGATTCCCTGGCTCTGTGGTGGGCAGGGTGACCTTCTCATGGCCCCAAGAGCAGGAGATTTGATTAAAGCTCAGCCTAGGCTCAAAGCTGTTGCCTCTGGGCTTCCTGAGAGAAGGTGAGGGCTTGAAGTGTCTAGCCCCAGGGTCAGTCTACTCTGTCTGTTGAGTATCCCCCCCCCCCCGCCCCATTACCCCACTCAAGCAGAAAGTCACGGTAAAATCCAGGCAGAGGCTTTGAGATATTAGCAAGCCATAGCTCCTCTTGTTTTTGCAGAATTCCATAAAGCTAGGCTCAAGAAGGATGTTTGTAGTCCTATAAGTCTCTGATTCCTGTGTCTTGTACAGTGACTTGTAATGTGTACTCTGTGCACCGTAGCCCCGGCATCACTCATGTCTAAAAAAGCATCTACCTAGACCATCAATTCAGAAACTGAGGGTGACCCAGTTATCTGTGCCTTGACAAAACCTCCAGGTGGCCACGATTCCTAGTTGAGTTTGTGAAGCACTGCTCTCCTGAAAGACCATCTTGAAGAAGACAGTTGAGAGTTCAGCTGAGCCTGATTCCCTTCTGTCTCCTCAGCAAGGCATGCCCTCTGTACTCACCAAGTCTTCATACCCCTTATAAACTCTGATCCTGCTTGTTGAGAGCCAGAGAAAACAATGTGGATGGTTAGTCTCTTGGTCCTCTTGGGAGGTTAGCACCAGTTTTGTGTCTAGTGTGTCAATGAATTCTTTAACTAGACCATATGGATTTGGCAGTGGACTCCAGACTCTTCCCTCTCCCACTGGCAGAGTGATTTCTTTTGTTTTTTTTAGGATCACAGGCACATACGAGTTGATCAATCCTGATGTTTGTTTCAAGGCAGACTAACACGATTGGACCACCCACACATGATTCACTTTTGGCTTATTTGTTTATTAATACAACGAGTATTCATGAACACCCCCCAACTCAATAACTAGGATGGAGATGAATTATTAACTAGGATGGAACTAAATTATTAACTACAATGCAAAGAGTAGCTAGAAATAAATTTACTATTATTTCTGTTGGAATATAAGTTCCCGAGTTGTTGAGCAAACTTAATTAAAATATAAATATCAGCTAAAATGGATAATGAATAAATGATATATGGTTATATTTATAATTAATAAATGTAAATAAACTAATTCATACTCACAGAAGAGCTCCCTGCAAGCCCACCTCAGAACTTGGTGGCTTAGATGCTACCTCAGTATCTCTCCTTTTTTCTTTTTTTTTTTCCTTAATCTAATGTCTCACTTCTACCCATCCAACCCATAAGGCTTCTAGGTGAACATTATCCTAAATTAAGTATTCCGTGTCCTGGCTATGCTATAAAAGAGTTTTAACACAATCATGCATAAGCAAAACTAAGATACTGGTTGTGGGAGTTTGTGGATGTGTTCCTCCCCTCCCTGGCAGGAGACCTCCCTGCTGATTCCCCACTGAGTTTTCTGTGTCAGATTCAGTGCAGCCAGCTCTGAGGGATCCACTCAGAAAAAGCAAATCACATACTGTGTAGCTCAAAAATGATGCCCGCTAATGGTTCTGGCTGCTTTACAGCACCAGGCAGAAGCTGTCTCACACAGGCAGAAGCACCCAAAGCTCCAGGCTCTGCCAGCCAGGGACACAGCTGTCCCTGTCCCCTTGAACTCCTCCTCTGTGGCTGCAGGAGGAGATTTGATGCTGCCATGCAGTCCAGGAAGGCTGCGAGGTGGGTGGAAGCAGTGGTCAACTTCACATATTAGTTTTTCCAAGGTAGGATGATCAGCGCCAGAAATGACCTTGAGCTGGAGACTTCATGGGTCTCAGGCAGTCTCTTCCAGATTTACCACCCTGTGACCCCGAGTCATCTTCCAGGTCAAAGAAGCCTCTCAGTGCACAGTCTTTAATTTCCAAAAAGTTCACTAGACAGTGCAGCTCTTAATGTACAGCTAGAACAATTACTATATCCTACAAAGAAATACTAATCACTTAGCCACTAGGAATTGAAACGGGAAGCACAATTATCTTCCTTTAAAACACAGGAGAATCTTATGAGAGGCCATTCCCACTGGCTCTCATGGTTCCCTGTTGTCTCTCCTCACCCAAGACCAGTGCTCCCGTAGCTCTGCTTGTCCTATCCACTACGTAAGGTCACCTAAGGGTCTAGGATCCTCAGGAAGGACAGGGATGGGCATGCAAAGCTGTGATCACCCTGGGCATTGTTTGACAGATTCAGAGCTGCACCTGGCGCATAACTGACATCCAAAGACCTTTGAACACTTGTTCTCATATTCACAGCACCGCAGATGGTATTCATCATATTCACCCCCAAAGGCAGAGTGAAAGTCCTCAGTAATCTTCAAGCAGGATGGCTGGGCTGGCACCCAGAATATCCCAAGAGGAACTCATCCTCATAATGACTGAAAGCTGTGCCATCCTGGGTTATGGATCGGGACTGGGGAGGGAGGAATGCTTAATCACGAATAAAGAGAGCTAGAGACATCGTTCATAGCCTCATCTTCACGGTCCAACATGAGTGCCGCTCCGCACACTGCAGCATTCCAGATATAACCCGGATGTTCTAGAGAGCGCCAGAGTCAGGCAGTGTGTCTTCACTGGTATCCCTCAGTTTCTGGATGGATACTTGCGTGTCAGTTCATGTAATAACACACCACTAGCTGCCATGGCTTAGAAGTTCCCTAATGTGGCTTTGTTATAACTAATAGGTTGTAAGTAGGGTGTCCCTATGATTCAGCTTTCAATTAAGGATGCTTTGGCAAGCAAAAAGGGGGATCTAGGGATGACTTTGCTGTGTGAACAGACGGGAGCTATGTCCACAGGTACAGAGGGATATCTGGTCACTCTTCACTGTCCATCTTACTCATATAACACCTCAGGGGATAAATACCTCTTCATAAGTCTACAAATGATGGAGATAGAATGGTCTGCTCTGTACATCTCACACTCTGAATCTTACTGTACTAACACAGGAGCATAGGGAGGAGGCTTGCTTATGCTAATTAGTTAAGTTGCTGAGGGGGCTTCCAGCACACCAGCTGACTCATGGTGGTACAAGATTTTTCAGGGTCAGAGTACAAACCTGTGGCAAAGAAGACTCTAGGACCAGATCCTCTTGTCCTTCCTACAACATCTACCCAGAAAAAAATACCAAAGAAAACAGACACTTTAGCTATGGTGGCAGATACGATGTCTTGCCATTTCTGTCCCCTTTGTGTTCCACCTTCCCAGAATTACTGCATTAAAAATGCAAAGCAGAGTGAAGCCTCTAAATTCTGCTGTTTCTACTAGACACAGTGAAAAACTCAGATGAGAAATCCTGAGACAAACTGTGGCCACTAGCTCCACTATGATATGAAATGAAGTTCAGAGAAGTTCTTAATCTTTTGAAACAATCCTCCTTCCACCCGGGGAGGGCATGCACGCTTTGGGGCCATTCATTGGAGGCAGACTGACCTCACTGGCCAGAAGATCTAAGCTATTGAAGCTCAGATCCTCGAAGGCCTCTCATTGGATGAGAGAGGAGGCAGTTTGACTCCCCTTCACTGAAGGTCTTTAGGAACAGGAGAGACACCTGCCTGAGTGGGCGGAGGTGGAGATGGGGGGAGGATGCCGTCAGTCACACTCCAGCATTCCGCACACACAGTCAGAACTTGTCTTTTGACAGTTTATTTAGAGGTAATTGGCAGCAGGCGTGCTGAGAGCAGGTGGTCTGCCGACAGCAGCATGCCTTGCAAGCTGGGTGCTAGGTGGGCTTGAGGCCCAAGCCTTGCAAGGCACAAGCTGTGTGTGGTATCTTGTTCCTCCGTTCCCCCGCTAGATGCTCAGACTGCTTTGTCCTGTGACCTTGAGTTTTCATTGATTTCCAAATGCACACACTGAAGGCTGCTCTAACCTCTCTCTGACCACTGACATTTGATCAAGCCAGCTCATTGCAAACAACAAAGGGGGGAGAGGACGGCCTCTTTGCTGTCATTAAAATAGATCTTGGGGTTTTTGAAAGATCTTTGAGGTCACCCCGTCCGACTTGACGCATGACAGTTGAACTCATTTTCAGTGGTGTTCTCAACACCTGGGGGAGAAACCAGTAATTCAGTTCCTGTGACTGAGAGGCGGATCCAGTTCTTCCTGCAGTCGCACTTCTGGGTCCTAGCAAGGCACGTGTAAGTCTCCCGGGCAACAGTCTTCGATGTGCTTGAAGAGCACTCCGATCCTTCCCAGCTGTTCTTGCTGTCCACGTTGGTTTTAAGCAAGAAGGAAAGTCCCCTGGGGGAAGACAAAGGTCTAAGCCAAGAGGAGCTCACCATAAAGTGAGGCTTCTGCAGCCCACAGGTTCCAGCTGAGCGTCTTTGGGCACGCCACACATCACGGGATGCTGAGCTTTGGGCTCCTGACACCGTCCACTTGCCACTAGACTGTTCTTCTAGATTGAATGTGGTGAGAGCTAAGCAGTACTAAGCAAGGCTAGCCTAGTCCTACTCTCTAGAAGCCTGCAAAGGAAAGAAACAGTTGAGGGAGAGATGTTTACTCTAAGCATGCCACGCACTATGATGACATCAATTCTAGATGCCCTTGGAGTGTTGGATTTAGGTTGGGGTGGTCCAGGAAGGCTGACCTTGAAGGAGGAGGATGTCGTGCGTAGGAAAGGAAGAGTATTCTGGAGGCAGCCACTGCCCAAGAAAGGGACTGCATCCTAGGACATAGGAACCTCCCAGTTTGCTGGAGACTACATGGAATTTAATGATAACTACCACAGAAGTGCACACATCATGATGGCCCTGAACTATGCAGGAGGGGTGATCTCTGGAGTAAGACTTCCCCATCTCATTTCTTTCTTGTACTGTTGGGAAGGCAGGGTTGGAATCTTACACCAGAACTGGGCCAGGATGCTGGGTACTGCAATGGGTAGGCTCACAGGCAAGGAAAGCTATCTGAAGGAGGGAGGGGTAAGAAGGAGGGTGTTGGTCGAGCTGGAAAACTGACTGAGCTATAGAGTTGGCATACATGATTTCATAAGCCTACAAATGATGGAGACAGGATGGTCTGCTCTGTACACCTCACACCCTGCGTCTTTACTAACACGGGAGCATAGGGAGGAGGTTTGCTTATGCTAATGAGGTTAGTTGCTGAGGGGGCTTCGAGCACACCAGCTGCATTTCTTCTGTCCCTCACCAAGATCACCAATTCTGTCAGGCTGGGACTGGGCTGTGAGGTTGGGCATTGGGCTGAGTCAGGAGTTCTGGGTCTTGCTGCTGACCTCGAGTGTTGATGTGAGCAGAAATCAGAGGCCCGTAGAAAGCTCAGGACCTCTGTGTGGGCTTCAGCTGACTCTTGTTCATCTCTGACCCCTCCTCTCTCATCCATCTCCAGCCCCTGATGCTCCCTACACCCACTGGAAGCAGACTGTCTTCTACTTAGAAGACTACCTCACTGTCCGGAGAGGGGAGGAAATCTACGGGACCATATCCATGAAGCCAAATGCCAAAAATGTGGTGAGTCTAGGAACCCCCACATGACCAGGGCCAAGGGAGACAAACAGAGCTAACTCTGAGGGAGCTCTCAGAAGTTAAGTCACCTAGTCTAATGCCTTGTGTACAAATGGACAAACTTCTAGGTGAGGCAGACAGCAGCTGTGTTTGCAGATGACCAGGCCTCATTGGGTGACCTCAACTTTGACTCTTTTAAACTCCAATGGCTAGAGGCTTTTTAGATCCTGACCTCAACCTTGAGGACAGCTCATGGAAGCTCCCAGGAGACCTTCTGAGACTGAATGTTGTATAAATGGGTTCTGCTTCATTGAGCCAGGTAAAGCAAGTGTCTGGTTTATTTCTCCAGCTGGCCTGGTGGAACCTTTCTGAGAAGCCCCTGTATCTGCACAGATGCTGAAGATCTGCAGGGTGGTTGAGGGTAATATCAAGGAAAACCCACCACCCTCAGTTATTGCCTAGATAAAATCCCAGGAGTGCTTTCATGTGAGGACAGGGAGGCTTAGGTTAGCCGTCAGAACCCTTTCTGTGAGGATAATTGGACACCAGAATGGTTTCCTAAGGACTGGTCTTGGAGGCCCCTTAGCTAGAAACCTCATGTCTACCTATCCCCATGGCATCAGGAGAAGTCCTATGTCTGGGAAGGGCTACAGTCTCCTACCCAGACTCATACTGTGACCCTTTGCTCTTTCCTCATAGCGAGACCTCGATTTCACAGTAGACTTGGATTTTAAGGGACAGCTGTGTGAAACATCTGTATCTAATGACTACAAAATGCGTTAGCACACACGGGAAGCTGCGGAAAGCGAGCGAGAAGAGGCACTCACTTCAGTCTGCCGCGCTGCCCCACGGAATACTGTTAGGAGGACCGACAACCAGAGCTTTCCACTCTGCCTTGAAGATTGGTGAACCTGCCCAGGGCTCTCCTGGGCCCCCGCCTTCACAGGGAGCCTCCAGCTCCTCTGCTCTGCCTCTGGAGCCCTTCACAAAGGCTTTGTTGTTGCCTTTCGAGCTGTGACTGGGGCTCTGAGGATGGAAGCATACCCATGTGCCCCCATTGTCCTCCTAAACGGACTCTCTGGATCTTCCAAGTTTTGCATGCTGCAGACATCTAGGACAGGTTACTTCCGCTAGAACCTGGAGACATAGTGTCTTTGATAGCATAAGCCAGATTTTCTGTCTGTGTGATGGTGTGTGTGAGTGTGGGTGTGTGTGTGAATGTGTGTGTGTGTACGCACGCTCGCACAGCATATATATCAATTTACTTGCCCACAAACATCTGTATATGCATGCATATACAACTAAGTGGGCATACTTGGGTGTTCATTCTGAGGGGTGTGTGTGTGTGTGTGTGTGTGTGTGTGTGTGTGTGTGTGTGGTGGGTGGGTGTGCCTAGAATCTATATTACTCTCAGAGGAGGTTCTGTTGCTTTTGAATAGGAATTTGTTTCGTGATTAGTTTTCCCCATCCTGATCCCTTAACAGATGTTACACAGCTATGAAACATTCTGTGTACTAGCTCTGGTCTCGTTTTGACTAGACTGTGTCTCTGAATCCTGAGCACAGTACTGTGGGCTCTGTGGGCGCTCAATAAACACACATGAGAAAGAAGCAATGGGTATCCATGTTCCTGATGCTCTGGAGGGTAGGGGCGGGTGGAGGGGAAGGATGGGTAGTAAGAAACCACAGCGGCACAGAAAATCATAGAACACAGTTCCTACTAGGTTTCTATTTGTTTACTGGAAGTATGTTTCATGGAAGGAGCATCTGGAAAGTTGTATCAGCCTGAACACACCTTTCTGTAGATACCTAGGTCCTTCCCTGAGGAGACAAGAGGGTCCTGGAGCTGTGGAGTTGAGGGTGCTGGGAAGGGAGATAGAAACTGATCAACAGTGCTGTTCACGTTCCCTGGAAGCTACTTGTAGTCTCAAGACCTATGGAGAAGCTTCTGGCCTGGTCTGCATACAGAAAGAGTATTTCTATAAGATAGAAAGACGACTTGCTTTGTTAGACTTGGCAGAGGACTTTGTTTCTAGGTTATTCTTTGGCCTCTAGAATGTTAGTCTCACCTGTGTAGTCTTCCACAGGAGAGACATTCTAAGTGTTGAGGAGCAAAAGAATTCATTGAAAGATGGAGTCCGTTGTGGATTGATGGCACCCAGGAGAGATCAGATGCGGGGGGGGGGGGGGGGGGGGGGGGGGGGGGGGGGGGTGTTGGGGGGGGGGGTTGGCTATGCATGGGAGAGGCATGCTGGTGAGGGATTGCTCCAGATGGGGCTGCCTGAATAGAGTGGGTTATAGGCGGTGGTGACAGGGACTGCATATTCCAGCGTGGCCTGACTCCAGGAGAGGCTCCCATAACCCTCTCCAGAACTCCAGCCTCCAGTCTCTTGAGTGCCCTGCTAGAGGGATTTTAACACTTTTCTCTAATAAAAGCCAACCCAAAGGCTATCTATCCTAGGCAGAAATGAGCCTGCATAAAGTCTCTGGAGAGTCCTCGGATAATTGACAAACAAACCCAATGGCAGTATCTCTTTCATTTCTAGAACTTTGTTAGAAAATTTGCCAGCTTCTCCAAAGTCTTGGAAGATACATACAAAATCCTTGTCACCCACCTTGTAGCTGACATTTATTGGGACACAGAGGAGCCACAGAGTCTGTGCAGAGCTGAACCAGCCTTGAGCCCATTTGCACATGCTATTCCCTGCCCTAGGCTGATTCTTCAGAGCCTCAACCTAAACAGTCAAAGTCTTGTTGTCTTCAGAAAAGACATCAATGAGAATTATACATTAATTTAATTCATATAAGCCAGGCTGGAAATACAGAGAAACTTAAGAGGGGGACAAAACTTAGCATTAAAAAAAGAAATTTAATTGAAAAGACACATTCTGGGGACATTAGAGGGAAACCTATAGAACTATCAACTATTGTACTAAACTCTATGGCTCTCATTCTGTGGCTTCTGAGATAAGCCTGGAAGATAAGCTTCCAAGGTCTCTGGCCCAGTGGAAGCCATCAACTCACACTCAGCAAAGACTCAGACATAATGTATTCATCAATCAAAGGATTTTCCAAGAAATATTTGTTAGCTACTTAATGGGCCGAGTGGGGTACTTTGAATCCCTGAGTCCACAGGAACTTGATAGAACTCCCTCACCCTCTTAGTCTCTGGTAAAATTGATTTGTTCTTGCCCAAATACGAGAAATAAGGTCACTCAGCTTTCCTTGATGCTGGCTTAACGAAGTCCCCTAGGTCTGTGCACCTTCCCTGAGAGTATACTCAAGTCTCAGTCCCTGGGCAGGACAAGTATGAGACATACTTGCTTAGTTACTTCTCTTACTGACGTGGCAAAGCATTTGGGGCAAAGGCAGTTTAGTGAAGGGTTTCTGCTGGCTCACATTTCTAATGTATAGTTCAGTGTGGCAGGGGAGAGACACCCTGGCAGGGGTGTGACAGGGTGGCAGATATGAGGTGACTGGCCACATTGCATCCACAGTCAAACACAAGGGAATGAATGATGGCACTCAGCTTGCCCTTCACCTTTATTCATCCCAGGACCCCAGCCCATGATATGGTTCTACTGACACTGAGGGTGGACCTCCTTGCCACAGTTAAATCTTTCTGGAAATATCCTTAAGGGCACGGATAGAGATATGCTGCCATGGCTGATTCTAAATCCAGTCTGGTTGACAGTGAAGATTGACCGTGAGACTTAGCTCACCTCACTCAGAGGGAAACAGAGGAAACATGTTCAGATTGCACCATGATCTATAAAGCCCATGCCCCAGCCCATCGTTTAGAGACCCACAATGTTTCTGTATGCCAGCAGCCCGACATTCCTCTCTAAACATCTACCAAAGCAAATTTATCAAACATCTGTGAGCCCCTCAGCCCCAGGACAGCCAGAACAAAGAGGGCAGAGAATCCTTCCTGTGTGCTGGTCCCCAGACTCACATCTCTGCTGTCTCCTTTTCTGATGGGAGCCATTAGTTGATAGATATCCCTCCTCAAGACATGAGGCAAAGGACCCAGGAAAATCCCTGCCCTGATACTGGCTAGTGAAATGGCTTCTAGAAAATAATGCTCTCTAAATCTCATTTACCCATGGGACTCTAGAGCAGGAGTTCTCAACCTCCACAATGCTGTGACCCTTTAACACAGTTCCTCATATTGTGGTGACCTCCCCACAATCATAAAAATGACTTTTGTTGCTACTTCAGAACTGTAAATTTGCTACTGTTATGAATTCTAATGCAAATATCCGGTTTTCGGATAGTCTTAGGTGACCCCTGTGAAAGGATCATTTGATCCTCAAAGGGGTCAAAACGCTCAGGTTGAGAACCATTGACCTATAGCTCTCCCACTGGCAAAGGAGATGGCCCAGGATGAGATGAAATCATATAAAGCATTTTGGGAGCCAAGGAGACCCCAGGCATCCTTACTGTCCTGATAGAGATGATACATGTCCAACATTGTACTTCTGTGAAACAGCCTGAATACCAGTCCTGAGGCCTAGGCTCATCAGGTCAGGAAGGGCAGCAGACACTGCAGGCAGAGCTTCAGTCAGTGATAGCTGAGGTTCCAGACCTGCTGCCTTGGCTTAGAGTTTGGGGGCAGCATTATGGAGTGAAGCAGAGTCCTGAGCAGAAGTGGCCTGCTTTGTGGCTTTGCTTCATTAGTACACAGGCTTGCAGCATACTTAAGACCCATGTCCCAGCTTCTTGCACATGGTGGCTGAATGGCATCCACAGACTTATGTCTTTCCTTTAACAAAGAAAGAACCCCAGTCATGTGTCTGCCTCTGTCCTCCTCCCCAGACACTGTGGACTCGGCTGACCTGCCACCAGGCTCTTCGCCCACTTCCAGTTTCATAGAACCTACTATAACCCCGGGTCAAGGCCCGGTTATCTAGAGTGCCAGGGTAGAGCCATCCAGTGAAAAGCAGGAGTGCTTAAACACCATTAGGCATTGGAATTCAGAGCAGGCAGCTCTTCCCAGGGGAATTCTTCCCCTAGGCGCATTTACTTTCAGTTAATAATGCATTGAGTTTGTACATACAGGCTACTTGTGCTTTTTGATGCCCAGAGTTAGTGGCTCAGCAGTTCATTCTGGAAGCCAGTGGTTGGAGCAGGCAGGAAACCAGGGTGAGAACTTAATGCTGATTGCTCTCATTAACCACGTAAGCCCTTGAAGATATGTTTGTCCAGTTTTAGTAAGAAACAACCAGTCAATTTTCAAAGACCATGAATTGCTGTAATGGTGACAAAGGCACATCTATATGGCATCATGCGTCAGAAGAACTGGAAGACCAGAACCATAGAGGCACCAGGGAAGGCCAGAGTGTCAAGAGAAAGATGGAGAACCTCCTGAGAACATGTGTACAGGAAAAAAAAAGAAAAGATCAAGGCCTGGAGGTAATGACATAGATATTGGCTATGACAAATAACTGAGACTGTGACAAAATACCAGAGAAAATCAACTTAATAAGAGAAATGGTTACTTTGGCCCCTGGTTTCCAAGGTTTTGGCTCATGGTTGTTTGGTTCTATTGTCTTTGGACCTGCAGTGGAACAGTATGCTAAGGTTAGATGTACAGGCAGAGCAGGCTCCTTGCCTATGGTGGCTAGGAGACAATCTTAGAGACAAGAAGAGGCTTGGGCCCTAATATTATCCTACAGCCATGCCCCCAATAATCCACCATAGCTCACCCTAAAGGTTCTGCTACTCCCCACAACAGCAACGCAGGCTGGAGACCAAGTCTTCAACACACAGGCCTTTGGAAAGGACTCTCCAGATCCAAAGCTCGGCACTGTTTCTAAAACATAATGTCCTGGGAGTAGGGTCACCAAGAAGCATAGATCTAGTTGAAGGCAGGAGGGAGGTACTCTTGCTGTCTGTCCCAGGGGTGTAGGGCAATGCTCGCAGGTACAGTATGCGGCACTATTTTATCTTGAACCCCATGGTTTGTTTTCAGTCCCTGTTGGAATCAAGACAACTGAAACATGTCTCCCAGCATCCTTTCTTGGGGTGTGTCTCCATAGACTATATTCTACCCAGGGGATATAGCTTTGGACAAACCGGGAAGCAGCTTGGCCTCCTGGGATTCCCCATGTCTGGGAAACAGACATGAAACATGAATGATCTGATCAATATCATGAAAGATAAAGTACAGAGGCAGAGGATGTATGAAGCTCTGAGTCCTAGCATCCTAGCGTAAGATCAGGAGAGCATCCCTGAGAGCACAGCTTTAATCTGAGACTCAAAAAAGTGGAAAACAGAGAGGAGGGTAAAAGTGGGGGGAGAGGTAGAGGAAAGATCCATTGCAAACAGCATTGCTGAGGCCCCACTGAGGCTTAGTATGTTGTGAATGGCTCATACCGGCACAAGCAGAAGACCAGAATAAATCGAAGAGAGGCGAGTGACGTAGTCTCAGCTCCAAGGTCAAGGGCACCTCAAACCATGTCAAGGGCACCTTTTCCTTAGGCAACAGGAAGATACTGAAGGATTTTAATCAGGAATGTGACAGCAGAGGATTTGCATGCCGCACATGCACTCTGTCTAATGAGCTCAATTTGCAGCCGTTTCCCCTGGAAATTGGTGATAGACTTAACCCGTTGCCAATGTAGGAAAATGAACTCCTAGAAAGGAAACACTAAGCAGCTGCTAAAGTCCCAGGGCTCAAGTGGAGCGTGGCAAACCTGGTTGCCTACGGGTTGCCGGGGTTCAAAATGGCTTGCAATAGATTCATCTTTTTTTTTCCATTTTTTTTATTGGATATTTTATTTACATTTCAGATGCCAATCCCTTTCCCCATTTCCCCTCCTCAGAAAACCCCTATCCCGTGCCCCCCTTTTCCATTTGGCTTTTATACAATTTTTTTAAAATGTTAATCAAGGGCTTTGTAAGTATGGTAATGCTCAATCAGAAGTGTAACCTAATAACCAACCTAGCTATGTAAACTATCTTTGACTAGTGGAGACTTTTAGAAGCTATGCTTTGTGCTTCCCATAAATTCAGTTAATTTTGTCATTCTGGATTTCTGACGGCATTGAAGACCTATAGACTCATAGCCAATCCAGGCTATTTACCTTGAGAGAAAAGATCTGAGTGGAGGGTTCTCAGCTGACATTCATTCTAAAGCCAAGAAAAAGCCAGGTTCAAAACTAAGTGTTCTAGTCAAGAGAGACGGCAGAGGTTCTGGCTAGTCAACAAAAGGATGGACTGGGTATTAAGACTATCTTGTACCTCACTGGTACAAATAGGAATAATTGTGCTCTAATTGTATTCTGAGAGAAAAGCTTTATTTTAACAGGAAGGGTAATATGTAGGAGGAGCTAAGGGGAAAGGAGCACCGAGAGGAAAAGATGGAGTAAGGAGAGGAGAAGATGAAGTAGATGAGAAGCTAGGTAATGAGAGAGAGAAAGAGAGAGGGGGCATGGAGGCAGAAGTTCACGTGTCTCCACTAGATTCATCTTAAGATTTGTGTAACTTAACTTGCGTTGTCCTTTCTAGTGTCGTGTTACTGTGTTCTCTCTGCAAGGACAGTCTCCCCTTGGCTCAGAGGACATAACTACCTGGGAGGCAGACGGAGGTCGGTCAGATGGGTTCGTACAAGGCTGGATCTCCTTCTGGGGATTGCCAGGCTGTCTTCAAGACCCAGGCAGCTGTTTCCAAAGAGGCCTAATGACTGGCATCACCTTTAACCAACAGAATGTATTCTTGAAGCATCTTTCAGAGGCTCCGTGGGCTCATAATGGGTTTCTGATATGGTGACAATTGCTTTCTGTCCACGGTTGGTTAGCTCAACTGGAGAGTGCATCGTGCTTGAAGCCAAAGCACAGGCTTCACGGAGTCACAGCTCAGCTTCACAGTCATGGATGATGCCTTGAACTCTTGCCAGCCTTGGAGATAAACAGTCCTGAGATTAAGCCTTGTTCTTCCAGGCTGTGAGACCTGAAGTATGTTACTTGGTTTTTTTGTGCCTGCTCCTGTATGGGCTCTTGCTCTGTTAAATAGGAATGATAAGAACCTTATTATCCTGAGGTTGTTCCAGTATCAAGTGATACAGCATGAGGAGAGGGAACAGTGATGCTCCCTGTGTGATAAGCGGCTCACAACAGCTGCATATAAACTGGAACTCTCCCTGTTATTGGAACTGAAATCTTCAGGTGAGACAGTGCAGATAGATGCTTAAGGCTCTCCCAGTGAAAGAGGGAGAAGCAGGTAGCCCCAAGATAGACTCTTCCCACAGTGGGTCAGAAGGTTGGCTCGCTGTGGGCAAAGTTAGAAGGCACATGACCCTCTGCCACCTGGAGACAATTCTGAAGGTGGCCGTGAGGATGCCTGGATTGGGACCCTGTATGAGTTCAGATAAGGCCCAGACTTGTGGAAATATTAAGTCAGCAAACGCAGCTCCGGGCTGGGATGAGAAGCACCTAGTACTCAGTACCACCAGGTACTAGGCAGGTTTCTTGGCAAATCTTGGATAGCTCAGAGTAAGGGTTACACAGGGGTAGTTACGAACATAGAGCTAGAAGACATAATTCAAATCTCCACTCTCCCACTAAAGGTTGTGTAACCAATAGCAAGCCTTGCAGCCTCTCTGTTTCAGTTTTCTTTCTTGTAAAATGGTGGTGACCTTGTTGCCCATCCCATAGTGGAAGGGGCAAGAACTGAATGTGAAGCTAAGCAATCTATGGGGTGGCTACTCTCTTCCTACAGGTAGCTCCTCTGAGCCATACAAAATTTGAGCCCAGGAATAGCATGTTTTGGTTCCCTCTGCATTCCATGTTGCCTCACTAGAATATTTTTATATCTGTCTTCCCCCCATAAGTCAGGCATTGTCTCATTTCAACGCATTTTGGCACTGAAGATAGATCCTGGTTCATTCCAATTTTGTCAAAAACCCAGATGAGGTAGTCTCACCTTGACGCCCATGCCACTGTGCCCATAGCTCTTATTCTCCTTGGGAACCCACTGTGTGACCTTGAGTTATTCACTCACCATCTCAGCCTCTGTATTCTCATTTATGAAGATGAAAGTGTTAGCCTGGAGTGATCTCCAGGTTCCTACCTAGATGGCTGAATCTTTTTGATTCTGCTGTTCTTGTTCTGTGACAACAAGCCCAAGCCTTTCCAAGAAGGGCTTGTCACCTACTTTGAGGGAATATAATGGATGATGTTGGGATCTTCTCCTCCTTCTCCTTCTCCTTCTCCTTCTCCTTCTCCTTCTCCTTCTCCTTCTCCTTCTCCTTCTCCTTCTCCTTC
>JANHMN010000008.1:50703097-50713278 GCA_030674055.1 Rhabdomys pumilio
TCTTCTTCTTCTTCTTCTTCTTCTTCTTCTTCTTCTTCTTCTTCTTCCTCTTCCTCCTCCTCCTCCTCCTCCTCCTCTTCCTCTCTCCCTTCCCCTTCCCCTTCCCTTCCCCTTCTCCTCCTCCTTCTTCTTTTTCTTCTTCTCCTTCTCTATCTCCTCCTCCTCTTCCTCCTCCTCCTCCTCTTCCTCCTCCTCCTCCTCCTCCTCCTCCTCTTCCTCCTCCTCCTCCTCCTTCTTCCTAGAAATGGGTGATAAATAAAGATTCAAAGAGCAAAAGAAGTTTCTTCCAGGGCAGCTGGAGGGCATCCTGGAGGCGTTTTGATGCATAGCTGCAGGAAATGGAGATGGGTCAGCAGACAAGTCTTCTGGCCTTGATTTTTGCTTATTAGTCTGGACTCCATGGAGATAGGCTATCTGGGGGAAAATCATTTTAATAACTGAGAGGAAATGGAATTAAGGATGCTGGCTTCTGGCTGGCAGTGCCGGGTGAGTCTTCTGTGGGGAGTTAATTTGTGTCTGCTCATGTTGCCTATCTGATTAGAAGCTCACTCATGTGTCACCCTGCCAAGAGTTTCCATTGAGATGGTCCCCTGTGATATAGCTTCAAGGACTTTGTGAGCACAGAAGACTGGGGAGGTGCCCAGGGTAAGGGGAGGCAGAGTAAAGGACTCTTGATCCATGCAGGACGGGTCTAAATGTGGAGCACACAAGACAACACAGAGAACCAATATGAGGGTCATTATCCTCCCTTTGAGGAAGGGCTGCTCTTCCCCCAGGCCTCAGTTTCCACAGAATGCTGTGGCAATGCCCTATAATCTGCAGTTTGGTATGCACCTGGGCTTTCTGTCACCTACTCAGTGCACAAAACACAGCCAGCTTTGATCATTCACCTGTGTGCAGGAAACTGTGACTTGTGACCCTTCAGGTGAGAGATAATACAGAATTCAGTTTGTATGGAGGCCTGAGGTCTGACATCACCTCATGCTGAGAAGGGGAGTCAGCAGGTGGTTTCATCAATGTGTGTGGTACATGCAAGGCTCAAGGCACTGAGTGCTCAGTCCTGTATGTGGGCAGTCAGAATGGACTGCTCTCAGGCTTGGTCACAGAGTGGACATGGCAGGTGTGGGGAGGCTGAGGACCCTGTTAGGCATCTACTGAACTAACCGCCTGCTGTATTTCACAGAGAAGTCACCGATGCTCTCATAAAGAATCAAGACCTATTGGTCTAGACTTGGCTGAACAAAGACAGTAACACCAAAGAGCAGACCCCAGGTCAAAGAGACACCCACACACTTTTGAGACTTTTTATTTTCTTCTAGTCCATTCTGTTATTGTTGCTACTAATTCTAATGTTGCTTGACGACTCTCTTCAAGCTGTATTTCTTTACTTTTGCATCTTCCTGGAAGATAGAACCCAGGATTTTAGACATGGAGGCAAATCCTCTGTCACTGTGCTATTCTCTCACTCTTAAGTATTTTAAATTTGGGACAGAGTGTCACTATGTTGCCCAGGCTAACCCTGAATTTACTTTGTAGCCTATAATCCTCCTGCCTCAGACTCATAGGTGGCCAGGATGACAGGCCAATGACAGGACACCTAGCCTGAGGTTGTTGGTTTGCTTGTTTGTGAGGCAGATTCGAGCTATGTAGCCTCAGGTGGAACTGAGCTTTTAAAACTCCTGCCTCGGCCTCTGGGATGCTAGGATTATAAGAATGCCACCATCATGCTGGGCTTCCTCCAACATCTCATTAAATCGAAATCTCTAGGTGTGGAGTGACAAGGACTGATTCTTTTTAATTAAGTAAAGCTATCAGAAGTAGCATCAAACTAAGCTAGTTCAACTCCCAGATGACTTGAGCACACACCCAAGGTTAAGAAGCAGAGCTAAGGACTAGAGCCTGAGCTAGGCAGGCAAAGGGCACAGTGCAGGCTGACTGGGGGCAGTAGTGCTCTGTCCAGATAATGGCACAGTTCTGATTTCAATGTCAGATGCTGTAGCTGGGCCACTGGTGGCCATCACAGATAGGAGACATGAAATGGAGTCACTTATCAAGCCTGGAATAGATGATACTCAGGTTCAGCGGGTATATGGTTTAATTTACGGCAAGAGAAAACTGGGTTAGGCTGAGGAAAGTGAATCATGGCCCTACACGGAACTCTGGAAGGCTGAGGACTGCAAGGGCAGTGAACTGGAGCCAGATGTTGTTCACTGACATAGCAGCCTGGGTAAGAACCTTTTCCTGATCAGGATATGGTCACAGTCCCCATGACCTGAAGGAACTTGGAAAGACAGGTCATCTGGGTCTTCACTTGAATACAACAGTAGTGAGAGACTCCGGTGGCCTTTGTTGGGTAGCGGCTATCAGTCAGACCCTAGCTTTCTCTCTGGGGTTCTCATGGTGCTGAACAGAGACCAGCCCCAGGCTATAGATTTTCTGTGCCCGAGAAAAGAGGGATGGGCAGAAGCAGGGTCATAGGTCTCATGAATGGAAACTGCATTGGGATGTGGTAAGGTGGGGAAGGGAAGAGGTACGGATGGGAGGGCAAGGAGGAAGGAAAGAGGCCTCATCTGCTTGTGTGTGTGTGTTTCTGCATGCGAGATGCCAACTTCTAGCATATTTTTAAATCCATCAGATGTGAAAGTCTGATTTAAATAGACCCATGGTGTGAAGCTGGTAATTCCACTTGCTACAATAGAGAGGCTGGCAGGGCCCTGGCGGGGATTCAACACCCCTGCCCACACCAGGGAAACTGTAGAGTTCTCTGGGGGGACACGCAGGCCAGGTGCTTCCCTTAGTGAGATGGGACTCACAGGAAAAAGGGGGAGAAAGGATAGAAGGAGAGGACCTGGGTGATAGGAAAGTGGGTGCAGCCTTTCCCATCATTGGGTGTCAGGATGGGGAGAGCAGGGGTGTGAGCCTTGGGATTCATCCTTTCCATTGCTCCTACTCCCAGGAGCACAGGGCTAGGAGCTCTTACTCCATTGGTGATCAGTGCTCTGTGAGGTCCATTCCCCCAGGAGATATTTCAGCCGAATGCTCTGTTTCCTGGCTCTAATTCAACCTCTGGAGCTGCTCAGAGCAAGCTTAATGCCAAAGCCTGCCTATGCCCCTGGAGTATGAGCTACCCTCTCCTTCTCCAGTCTTTCTTTGCCAGCAATGGTTTCAGTGCAAGTCTCTTTAAAGCTCAGGCATTCCTGGGTGCTTCTGATTGCATTTCTGATGGTGCGGTAGGCTTCCAGGAGCAACAAGATTCCCTTCAGTTGTCTGTTGAACTGTTACTCAATACACTCTCTTGTATCTACTCTGGGGTCCATAGACACTCCTGTTGGCATTCAGGGTACAGGAACCCATGAACACTCCTGTTGGGGGACTTACCCTAAAATGGAGGAGGCAAATGTACAATCAGAAGCTTGTTCATGGATAACACACATGCCTAGAGCCCCAATAGCCTTCCTCTGCAGGGTCCAGGGAGGTGTGGAGAGTCTGGGTGTTGGAAAAGGTCTGGGGGTGGGAAGACTGTGGGCGCTATAGTGGTGTGTGTGTGTGGTGTGTTCCTGTGGGTGTTTAGGGGTTTCTTCCTCTTGTGTGTCTTAGAGTTCCTAGGGCAGAAAGTGCTTGTTTTCCTCTTCACTCTCTGAGCTCCTCATGTACCCCAAGATCAACTATAAGTACCTTACCTTTGGGCTTCCCTTACTGATGGGAGAAAAATCAGTTCTTTCTTCATGTATAGACACAAATGTTTCTAAAAATGGTCTTTCCTAAATTGTGATGAAAATGGGCACAAAATTTACAGTTTAAACCATTTTAAAATGTATAATTCAATACTTTTAAGTACATTTATAAAGTCACATGGAGCCATTCCCATTCTCCATTTCTAGAACTTTCTCATCCCCCCAGGGTGAAAGTGTATAAAGGTGGGTCATTTTGGAACATGCTGTCTGAAGTATTTTCTGGTCTATCCGCCCACCCAGAATCTATTTTGTACCACACCCCAGTAAATACAGAACTGAAGGAGACCAGAACTCTGCTGGGGACACCTTGCAATTTATGACGCCAGGTTGGCACAGCTTCAAAGTATAGCAGAAAGAAACAGAGCGTGCTTACATAAAAGTCCAGAGCTTGAAGAAATGTGATTTAACTTGTAATCCCCGTATTTCTCTTAGGTATCTAGAAGAGTGTTTCCCCCACTCTCCATCCTGCCATGCTCTGATCCCTTGTAATGTAATAGCTACAACTTCTTGGAGCCATTCAGTTGACTAGACTTTCCCCCTCAGTCTTCACTTGCCCTTTTCTCCTTTTCTCCTCTCTTCCACAGGGAAGAGAGGCCACATAATTTGTACGTGAGGCCTTATTCTGAGCAGGCCTTAGGGAACTAGAGAAAGCTTTCAGAATGAGCACAGTGGGGTAGGAAGGACTAGTTTCATACTAGGAGGACAAAGGAGAGCTGGGCAGGGAAGCATCTGCTATGCATCGGGCATTGAGCCCAAGTCAATTGGGCTGTTGGGCTGCCCAGGGGTAATGGATTGCCGCTAGCAGCTGGGGTGGCTGTAGGGAATGAGCTGGAGCACTCTGCTGGGCATCGCACTGTCTGAAAGGCAATCACTGCATAGCAGCTTTAATGCTCTCCAGCATGTCATTTCAAAGCCAGAAGGAGTGCCTCATTTGAACCAGCTGAGTCTACCCACACCTAGTTGCCCAGCCTGTAGAACCTGGGCCTCCAACACAGCAGCTCCCCCAGGAACGGGTTTTATTCTAAAGAAAGGATGCTTTGCTCTCAAAAGCTCACATAGACCAAACTGAGACTGTAAAGAGAAATAGACCTGCCGTTGGGACCTCAGTCCCATGTCTGTCATTCTATAGAGTCCTGTGGTCAGTCTGTGAATGAACATCACGCACAGCAGTTAGCCATCTGACTGGCATCATGACAAAGGAGCCAGGAGAGCCCATGAAGGTGGCAATGAAACACAGCCCAACACTGTCCTTGGCCTAGGGTACCTGCTCAATGAATCGTATTTCCATAGCCACATTTCCAAAAATCCACGAGGAAGCCCATAACATCCTGAGACTCATATCCATGGATTTCTTGTTTCCATATTAAAAGTAACAATCCCATTGCACTGTCTGTAGACTTCAGACACTTTTGCTTAGTAGTGCAGAGTTTTTATGAGTTGTAGTTTTTATAGGTCAGATGAATCCAGCCATAATTCATCACGATGGTACAGGTCTCTCTGGTCCTCAGAGTCCTCATTTGTAGAGAGAGGAGCTTCCTGGTTCCATGACAAGTGTCGGCACATAACCCTTTTGGATCTGAGCCATAGCCTTGATGAAGTCCCAGCTAGGAACAAGGGTCGGTTATTGGACCTGATTCAGCCAGGATGATAAATGGCCCCACCTCACCTGTGCTATCCAGTTTCCACATTGATTTCAGGTCCTCTGCCAAACACCATATGGTTTCCCCAAATCCCAACATTCTCAGCAATGTTCTCTTAAGTAGGACATTTTGATTAAATTGGCCCAAATGAATCATGTGGAAGGTTCTTCAGTGTGACTGTTACTGGTAATGAATATGTCCTCTAATAGAAACACAAACAGAGGTAGCAAGGTAGGGGTGCCGGAGATTCAGACGGCTCTTGCATCCTCACATCCATCATGTGGAGGGAAGGTTTATTTGATAAGAGGCAAATGCTGTGAATCCTGGCTGAGCATGAAGACAGGAGAGGCATCATGCTCCCAGGGGCAGGGGCAGGGGCAGACCTGGAAGCCAAATAGGGCGTTTGATCCCAACCAGCAGCCACCTAGGAATTAGACTCCTGCTTGTAGACTCTACTTTTATTGTTTTGCAGAAAACTACCTTTTATTTTTTCAAACTTCAGATCCAATTTTCAACCTTCCCACACTTGTCCTCTCCCAGAAGAGTTTGGCAGGGTCTCTGATGCACATGGAGATACGAGGCCACCAGCATCCCTTCTCATACCCAAGGGACTGACTACATCCTTAGGAAGCTCATCTCACTAAGGGCTTCTGGGAGCTCAGTTTGGAAGCAGAGTATCAAATGTCTAAATGCTATCTTCACTCATTTAATGCAGAAGGGAGGAGAGACTCCAGAGAGGACCTGACAAGGAGACCAGATTCCTGCTGTACTATATGCACTGTGACAGAAGAAAAGAGAAACTTTATTTGCTTGCACACAGGGCAGATTTGAGGCTTTAAGTATAAGCTATTTTTAAACAATATTTATGCATTATTATTACCAGTGGTGTGTGTGTGTGTGTGTGTGTGTGTGTGTGTGTGTGGAGTGCACAATTGCCACACACATATATGGCAATCAGAAGATAACTTCCAGAAGCCAGGTCTCTCCTTCCCCCATGGGTTCCTGGACTCAAGCTAAGGTCATTAGGCTCTTGTGGCAGGTGCTTTTACCCACTAAGCTATCTTGCCACTCTAAAGGTAAGCCATTTTAAATATGCCCAAATGACCTGGGAGAAGCCATGCCTGAAGAGCTAGAAGAAAGGGCGAGTCCTATCTTTCCAAGTAATGGAAAACAGCCAAGACAGAGGGATCCTGACAAGGAAGGACATGGGTACTCCGGGGCTATGATGTACAATAATGATCACAAACATGTACCTACAATCTGCATTTGATCAGGCAGAAGAAGGAACCAGTGATTTTGAAGGCAGGCCAATTGGGGTTCTCCAGACTGAGGAACACACACACACACACACACACACACACACACACACACACACAAATGGGATGAAGAAAAATGAATGAAACTTCAAAGACCTATGGAATGATCAAGAATGCCAACTATGTATAATGGAACTTCGCAAGCAGAGAAGGCATATGAAGAAGTCATGGAAGAAACCTTCTCAAACTTAGGAAAACTATCAACTTAGTCAATCAGTCATTCAGGAGGCTCAACAGTGTGTAAGCAGGAAGTACTGAAAGAGTTGGACAGGTAAATCCAGCCAGGAGAAACAAAGCACTTTGAAAGCACAAAGAGAAAAGAGACACCTCCCACAAGGGATCCTCAACAAGACTAAGCTAATTTCATACCAGAACCCATGGGCACCAGAGGCAGTGGGATGGCATAGCTGCAGTGCTGAATGAGAAAAGGAAGTCAATTAAAAATTCTCTATCTCCAAAACAATATTTCCAAGCTAAGGGTAAACTAAGATATTTTTAGACCAATAGAAACTGAAAGAGTTTCATTCTGGTAGGTATGTCCTGAGAAGCACTAAAGAAAGTCCTTCAGGTGACCATGAGAGAACCAGATAACATGAATAAACATGAAGGAATAAAATACACTGAAAAATTATACACTTAAATATGAAAGAGGATATAAATGCATTTTAATTATAACTCCTTTAAAATAAATATTTATTAATTCTTTGATAATTTCATACATACATATATTTCTGATCATATTCACCCACATTTCTCCCCCAACTCCTCCCAAACCTACTCCCCGCTCTCAATACTCTCTCTCAACTTCTTGTGTTTCTGATAACTGAGTTCAATTAGTGCTGCCCATGGACCCGTGAACATAGGGCCACTCACTGGAGCATGGTTGACCACCAGGGACCACATCTTTAAAGAAAACTGATTCTCCATAGCTCCTTAGCTGAGGGCAGGGGTTCATGAACACATTCGGCTCCATGCTGGGAGGCTGATCGGCTTGATCTTGCGCAGATCTTGTACAGGCAACCACAGCAGCGCTACGTTCATGAGTGCAGTGGACCGGCCATGTTCGGAAGATGCTGTTTTGGCCCAGTCTTCCTCAACCTCTGGCTCTTACAATCTTATCATCCTCTCTTCTGTGACAGTCCCTGAGTGTAGGGTGAGACATAAACACCCTAACTATAGATGAGCATTCCACTGATATTTCTTCTCTGCATTTTGACCGCTCATAACTCCCTTTAAAGGTCAAACTAAAGGATGAATGCATAAAACAATAATTACAAGTCTTCACGAAAGGTTCAGGATATATGAAAATATAACTGTTGATAATAAATATACATCAACATAAAGAAGATGAGAATAGAGGCATATAGAATCAAAGTTTCATGTTTTACTAAAATTAAGTTATTCTTGATCTAAATAAATTATTATAAATTGAAATGATCATGGTAACCCTCACTGCAAGTACCAAAAGGATATATTTTTAAAATAAAGCAGGTAAGATAATTAAATGATGACCAGAAAATACATATTTAATAAGAAAGAAGGTAGTGACGGAAAAACAAAGGAATAGAATATATATTACATATAAGAAGGAAATAGCGAAGTGGCAGACATAATCTTTTCTTATCATTTAGATTAAATGCAAACAAAAATTTCTAATTAAAAAATACTGGAAAATAGATTTTTAAAAAATGTGCCAACTATATCGTGTGTACCAGAGACTCACTTTAAAGATACAGAAATTGGAAGATGAAAAAAAATATACACCATGTAAACAGCAAATAAAAGGAACCATGAAACAGACTTGAAGACAAGTTTGTTGCTGTTACAAAGGATGTCACTATATACTGAAGATGTCATGGTTTGAATATATTTCAACCTAGCAGTGGAGCCCTCAATACATGAAGCAAACAGATCTCTGAGAGTAGTAGCAGTAAAGGTAGCTTGGTCTCAAATATTTGACACCCATATCCATACCCCATAGGAGCTTAAAATTCTACCACTAGTGATTCATTCGTTTGACTGGAAGCATTACCTCTCTTAGAGTTCTTTGTTAAAGCAAGTGAGAGCCATGGAGCTGTTATGCTTGCTAGCACCTTAGACTGGTTCAAGACCCTTGAAGCACTGCTCACTGTATAGACAGTTGAGTCATTTGGCAAAGTTCATACATATGATTAGAGGGTCTCCTGAGGAGAGTGGGGAGCCCAGAATTAGGTGAAGAATGGGACAGAAAGACTAAAGAAGGGGAGAGGGGAGAGAGAGCATGTCACAGGGGAACATGAAATACCCAAGAGGCTGAAACAATCAAACCCTAAGCAGGAATGAAACACTTGGGATAGTGGTTTAGTGTAGGACTTCCTGACTTAGCAACCTAGGGTTGTAGATGGCAGCAGACACAAAGCATCATGGGTCAGCTAAGGGCAAGAGAATGAGGGAGCTGTGGGACTGTCCTGAGCCAACATCACTCATAACTAAACAGCCATGGACTGGCCCCAGGTCTCAGCTGCTATCCCAATCCTGGGGAATAACAGAGGGGAAGGGGTAGAGACTGGGGCCTGGTATCAGCAAAGGTCACTGCTGAGACACAGGCTCTGGCAGGAAACCCAGGAATCCTGGGAATCCATGGGAACAAATGACAGCAAGGTCAAGAGCAAAGTCAGCTCTGACTCGGAACCCAGCCGATGAGCTAAGCAGAGAGATGTCCAAATGAGCCGGTTCCGGTAAGTGTGCCCACTCCAGGCAGATGACTGGAAAGTGGGATGGGCTGTGACTCCATGCTACCAACGAAACCAGGCCCTGGTACCAAAGGCCTGTGAAGTACTGGGTACTGCTCTGAGTTCTTCGTGGCCATTATCTCTCTAACTCTTGAGATCCATGTAAGGAAGACATTGAAACTTTCAGTCTATGACAGATGAGCAAGAAAGGTGGCTGATCAGCAGAGGTGCAAATGGGATAGAAACAGGCTCTTCAGAGCAGTCTGCCAGCCTCTGGGGCAGGGGATAGAGGCCCTAAGGGCAGATTGGATCCACACAGTATCTTTAAAAGAGCCGAGTAGGAGAAGCGGAGAGCTGGGAACAAGGGACTTCTCAGAGCCTCAGTGAAGCCCATATTCTTCTCTTTCCTTTATAATGAGGCCAAAGAAAAGAACAACCGAGGCCTCTCTGTCCCTGAGAACTCCCTGTCCTTGTTCCTTCTACTCCTAGGCCTCTAAAGAATCATGAAACTTGTCACATGTCCAAAGGCTTGGTACCACTGTTCTCCTTCTCTCCTCCAAACCCTTCAAGGCACTTTATTTATGAATAAGAATGATATCTTTATTTTGGACATTGTGCTGAACATTCAGGCATCTGGGTGCCTATAGCATCCCAGCAAGTCTGCTTGCTCTGTGTATTCCAGTTCCATCTCTGTTTGATCAGAAACAGAGCTGGCCACACTGTTCATGGCCGTCCTACCTTGTACCTGCCCTACACACACACCAGAGAGAGAGAGAGAGA
>JANHMN010000008.1:50713288-50740724 GCA_030674055.1 Rhabdomys pumilio
AGAGAGAGAGAGAGAGAGAGAGAGAGAGAGAGAGAGAGAGAGAGAGAATGGCTCCACTTCTGAATGGCTCCCGTGCCTCTTCTGTATGCTCCAAACCACAAATATAACTACTACCATTGCCCTTCCCCTAAGGAAAGATTTGAGCCTGAAGTCTGGGGCCAGCCTATGAAGGAAAATGACTATGTAATCAGAGTCATCACACGTCATCCTATGTATCTAAGCAGAGAGCTGCCAACTATCAAACAAGCCACCCCACATTTAACTGATGGGTGTAGGAGTCTAGGGTGGAAGCCAGTCTGTGGCCATCACAGACCTTCTCAAGGTACTTGGTTATGGGTTCTGTTAAGCATACTCCACTGGCTCTCTGGTCCCGCCAAATGTTACATCAGAAAAGGAGAAAAGTCTTCCAAAAGCAGTTAGGCATGTGCCCGATGACTGTGGGGCTCTTGTTCTTTGAGGGGTCTGGGAAAGAATCTGTATAACATGCCTAGGAACTCTGGCTTGGTATCTCTCCTTGCTTATTTAGCTATGTGGAGCTTGTCTTTAATATTCTATCCTCTGAGTGAACCTCACTTGTTGGGTGTGGGTCACCCACCTTCCCTTGGGCTGGTGCCTGGCTCTTCTGCTGAAGACGAGAATACAGTGTCAGCCAAATGTCAATAACTTGTGAAAAGTGATTTGTGATCTTTCTATCCTACCTTCCATCTAAGACAAGGATGTATTTTCTAGCACCCAGACATTTAGAGCTGACCAGAAGCTGGAAATGGACCCTTACAAGGTTCAGGTCATTCCCAGAAGCCTAGTGCCCTCTGCTGAAATCAGTAGTGGGAGGCAGCTCACTTCTCAAGCACCCACAAAATGTCACTGTAACAGCTACATTTTAAAAATCAGCATAATCTCCTGGAACCAAAGAAAGTGAAATAAATAAAGCCAATAATTACAGACCTAGTGGATGTCACTCCCCTCTACACACCTACCTGGCAATCAACCCTGTAGATAATCAGATGTGATTTTTTTCCAAAGAGATATTTGGAGAAACCCTCAGAAAATGGTTTTCATGTACAACATACATCTTATTTAGATCCTTCAGAAATGGCCACTGTCTTTAGTCATAGATGGCTTTCCTTTTTGGTTTTCTTTTTCAAAGATAAGTAGAAAGTATGTGTGTTGTGTAACTTCAGGCATGGAGCTGTCATCTACTGCTCACCCCGGAGCCAGGGTTGCAGGGTCATTAGGAAGCACAGGGCAGAGACCCACAGGCACAGATCCAGTGAAGGCAGTGTTAGCTGGGAGAGGCTTGTAAAGCTCGTGATTCAGGAACTCAGGGAGAAGCAGAGAACCCAGGAGCTGGGACAGATACTCCAGTGTCTCAAGTTCTATGACCCATGTGCCAAGAGCAGCTCTTTGGTTTTTGGAGAACAGGGGCCAGAACAAGACAGGCTACTCCAGCATCGCCCAAATGGCACATCTTTGGCCTTCAAGAAGCAGCAAGTTGCCCCTGCACAGTTGCCATGGCAACTACAGTGCAGAGACTCCTGAGGGCACGGAGAAAGGAGAAGGGAGGTGGAGAAGGCACGCGGTGACTTTTCTGGAAAAGTCCATCTGTTCCTTTCTTTCAGAAAACCACATTGGAGGAGTGGGGAAAAGAGTGGGTATTGGGGTATAGAAGAGAAGGGGGAGCAGATTCTGAAATACAGAAAAAGCAGTCTTTCTGGCTGCAGGTGTTTCCTTCCATTAGGGGAGGCAAGTCACCAACAAGGGCAAGGCAGAGTGGGCCTTGCCAGGTGTTGCTGCATAGAAGCCCACGTGCTGGTTCAAGCAGCCATGTGACCTTGGGCTTTGAAGGGCTGCTGGCTGAAGGTGACCACAGGTATGGGCAGGCTGGCTGGGGGTGGGGGCGCTACTGTCAGCCGCAACAGGACTTCTTCTTGGCAGGGGGGCCAACCTGAATGGTGTCCTTCCTCACTGTGTCCTCTTGCTCCTTGAGTAACCTGGACAGTGGGAGATGAGGGGAAAAGAAGAGACGGTGTCAGCAGCAGAGAAATGGCTAAGCTGGGGGCTGGCCCTGTGAACCAGCAGCCCTCCCCTGAGCAGCAGTGTTTAATGTCTTCCTCTGACAACACAAATGCATGACTAATTGTGAGGGCAGAGAGCTTAGTCACCATGGACTCTTAGAGACACCTCTACTGGGAAGCTACCCTAGACCATCTTGGCTAACCTCTGTACCTAACAGCACTCTGCTCTTTCAGGCTGACTCCATCATTCAGGGTCACATGCATTTGCTTAAGGACTGAGATTGTGTCTCTATCCTGGTGACTCACAGACATTACTGTGACTAGCACATATCTGAAGCTCAGCAAATGTTCATGACTGGTTGTCAACTCTGCAGAAGGACGGTGCCTGTGGCCACAGCTCCAGGTTAAATGTAGAAGGTAAGGGGTGACAGAAACAGGAAAGGTCTTGTCCCTGCTCTGTGTTTCCCAGGCACTTTCATTTCCTGTGTCCTCTTTGATTTTGACAACCTGTTAGCAGGCAGGAAGGCATGACTGATTTTCTTACATTCCCAATGTTGTCAGCGAGTCAATGGGCAGACAGGGTCTAGAACTTTCCCCCTTGGTATATGACATAGCCCATAGACAAATCCTTGTTCTTGACTCTTAATTGCTCACAGTCAAATATTTTCAGTTGCCCCAGTATGGGTGTAACACGGGAACCATTCAGTACTTGATGGATGGAGGGATGGACAGAAGCTCAAGTACTGAAAGGCTCCTGGTGTGGTTTGGTTTGCCTCATTTTTGCTGTAGGCGGGCCCTTGGGGACTGAGTCTATGTGACTGGTCCTTTCAGCACTGCTCCTGCCGTTGTGTGGCTGCCCTGTGTGCTTCCCTCTCTCTCAGTCTCACATGTCTCTGGTTTCTTACTCTCCACCCAAGAGCCCACATTTGTAAACTCCACTTATTCCCACTCTGGCCCTCAACTAATCCCACAGTAATATCAGTCAGTACTAAAGTGTGTGTGGGGGAGGGGGGTGCTTTTTCCTTTTAGTTTTTTTTAAACCTTTTGATTGATACTTTGTGAATTTCACCATTCACCCCAATCCCATTCATCTCCCCTTCCGTTCAGATCCATCGATCCTATGCCCTTGTAACCTCTCCCCCAAAACAACTTCTGACAGGACATTTTGCAGGCACATTTTCTGGGCAAATGCCAGCCTCTGGGAAGGAAGGAGACTGCAGTAGAGGTGACAGGAAGGGGCGCTACTGTCACTACTGTTTCAGAAGGCTGGCTTTGGCTCCAAGTTTCCCCCATAAAGTCCTGGTTCTGCCTCTGCACTCAGGGGGCTCAGGAAGGCAAGAGGCCCCTATGTGCCCCCAAAAGGGGCTGGTGATGGTGGGTGGGCATCACTGGCTGACTGCACATGGGCTCAGCATGTTTTACTCACCGAATGACTTTCCTACCTGGCCAGGTGGAGCAGGGACTCTTTGGTGTTGTGACCCGAACAGGCGCTGCATTCATAGAAAATCAAATTGTTCTCCTGGAATCAGAGCAGAGAGGATATGTGGGGGGAACGGGAAGAGCTGGGGAAGCAGAGGAAGCTGAGGAGAGAGCCATCTGCTGTGATCTACAGCCTTCACCGCCTCTCCTGACCATACTGGTTTCTTCCTCCTTAGGATCTTAATGGATGCTAAGTTTCTATGTAGCTATTAGCAAGCTACACATTGCTACAACCCCCTAGTGTGTGGTCTTGTGTTACACTCTCTTGAAGCTCTGTCGAGAATGTACTTGATTGTTTCAGATTCAGCCATTGGAGCAGGTAGAAAGGCCAAGGGCAGGCAACAGTATTCCCACTTTCCAGGCAGGGAAACTGAGTCAAGAGAGGCAGTGTGGCAGGTCCTCTCAGGTCTGGCACTTAGCAAACAGGAGGGCTCCCCTAAAGCCGCAGTTACAGGGGACTGCTCTCCTATGGACCTTGGGCAGATAGGTGTCTTGGGGCTCTAGTGAGATTGTACTTTGGCCACCTAGCTCTGAGCATAGAGTTATACAGCAACTCATCACTCATCAGGCAGACGTGGTGCTGGGACATGGGGGCTTCTGGCCAAAGACTCCAGGCCCATTGATCACCTCAATTAATAAGTTGCTTACTTACGGCAACAGTGCTAATGGAGTCGAGCTCTGGCTTGGATGCTCTTCTGAGGTTGGTGTCTACGATGACTGAGGCTGGCTAAGTGTGCATGCTGAAGACTGCAGCTCAGGAGGCTTTGAAAACAGAGGCTTCCAACTCTGCTCTCTTCATCTACACCCAGATGCCCAGCTCTGGCCTACACCCCTGACCCCACACGCTTTACACCTTACTGTCTTCTTTCTGTCCAACACTGACTCTGGACGAGGCTGTAAGAGGAGCCACTTCACAGATGGAGATGTAAAAGAAATGCCCAGAACCTAGACCCGGAAGACATGACTTGCCTCCCAGCTTCAGATGCTCGCCCATGACTCTCCTCCTGGCTTCAGATGCTTGCCCTACCACTGACAGACTTGGAATGAATCATTCAACACCCATCTCTGAGTTTGTTTTCTACCAATTGAAAAAAAATGGATTGGGGGTCTAGCTCATTCGGTAGATCCCTTGCCTAGGAGGTATGAAGCCCTGAGTATGGTCCCCAGCACTGTGTAAATAGAGAATGGTGGCACACATGTGTAAGCCCAGCTCTTGAAGGTAGAAGCAGAAAGATCAGAGTTCAAGGTCAGCCTGAGATAAATGAGAACTTGTTGCAGTACAACAATAGAATCAAAAACGAAAGAGAGAGAACATAAGAGAAAAACTGAACGATGGTGGTGATGGTGATGATGATGATGATGATGACAGTGATGATGATGATGACGATGATGATAATTCAGGTCTATATTCTTCAACTGAAATATTTTCATCTAGACTCATTTGGAAATCTAAAGTTTTCAATTTTAGGAAGGTAATATACATAAATACTAAATATTGCATAATACCCTCAGTAGGTCTGCGACAGCACCCTATAATCAAATATATTAATATTTCTCAAATGGAACATTTGAATATTCACTAGAAGTGAAATGAAGTCCATAAATAGCTTCATGTCAGCTCCAGTCATATTTTCTGCTAGATGGAATAAAAAACAAAACAAAACAAAACAAACAAACAAACAAACAAACAACCCTCCTATTTTCAAAGCATTTGGGTTTCAGAATTGTGTACATGTCTGTCCGGTGACCCTGCTCAGTCAGGCCTTCATCACCCTTCTCCTTTGGTTCTGACCATCTGTGCTCTCCTCCATCTCTGAGGTTAACTATGAAGTTCAGGAATCATAAATCACAGGGCTGCTGGGCACCCTAGTACCAGGCACACAGATCCACTAAACCAGAGGTAAGAAGGGAGCCAAAGAGGAGCCCTGATCTGCCCCACCCCCGGTCTGCCCCGCCCCCGGTCTGGCTCCACCCCCTGATCTGCTCCACCCCGTATCTGCCCCGCCCCCTGATCTGCCTCCCCCGCCCCCAGGTTCTGGGGCCTGCTGGTCCTGTTCATGGGTCCAAAGGGTGATGCTTTTCAGACTTTCCAGAGCCTCTCTTGAGTTTTTCTTCAGTGCTCATCTTCTATCAAAAACGTTCTGCGGCAGAATGGTCCGCACTGCTGCCTGGTTATGGTGAGGTTTTCATCCTCAACGGTGATCAGGTGTTCAAGCAGAGATACAGAGAGTGGGATCCCAGTACCAGAGCAAGATGAGAAGGAGAACTCTCTTGCTTTCTCAGGACTTGGAATCTCATGCTCCACACAAGAGGCTTTAGGCCTGTTCTGCTCCATGTTCCCCAAGCAGCCCTGTCTCACATCTCACCGATCTGTGCAGTTGTACATGGCCCAGACCCAAGATGCCAAGACGCATCTGCTCAACTGCCTCCCTTCAACAGGACTTCCACAAGTTCCCCCCAAGGCTCTTGGGCTTACTCCTGAATGCTGGGGGTCCCCACCCTGTCTAGAGAGAGGGGAATTCCGGCTTTTTACCTTGGCGAGTTGCTCTCCCAGGCCCCGGGGCACTTCCCGCTCCTTCTCATTGTCAACTTTATTACCCAGCAGCAGAACAGGAATTCGGTCTCCCACAGCTTCCTGTAAAACAAATAGATCATCCCTCTGCTAAGAGAAGACTCCCAGGATGAAGCCAGACAGTAGGCACATGGGGCTGCCTGGAAAGATCCAGGCTCATGTGAGAGTGAGCCCACAATGGAGAGTAAGATCCTGATCACTCAGAATCTGTCTCAGTTTCTCCCTGGCCCCATCCCCGTCCATGCAATGGTCCTTTCACTGCCCTCTTTGGCTCTTATAGAAAGCACATTGATTTCCCACCTGTGCTGAGGAGGAGCTGGCAGGGCTATGGACAGCAAGGATGCCAATAAGGCTGTAGACCCCAAGGCATCACGTATTCCTCCCATGACTTTCAGTACCACTGAGAGCCTTGCTAAGTGACCAGAGCCAGCCTAACAAACCTGAACAAACCTCAGATATTAGTCAGCAGACACTGGAGCTGATCTCTGGCTGCTTGGATGAGAAGTGGTATCTTGAGCTTCTGTGACACGTGAGCTCCCTGTGGGGATATCTGAATCTGAGCTATGGGACTGGGTCAAAGAGCTCCATAAGTGACTTCTGTGAGCCTAATTGGGGACAGGCGCTATGGGACTCATGACACTTGGACTCCCAAGAAGGCCCAGCTTAAGAAAGAGCCATGCGTTGTGGCAGCTCTACTTCTCTGGCCAGAAGTGATGACTTCATGCAAGGTGACAACTGTGTTATCTCTCATGGGGGCTGTAGGATATTAGCCATATCCTGGAGGCTCTGCCCCATCTGCAAAAGGGGTGGTGGTGGTGCTACATGTACGTTCTCAATGCCAGAACAATGGTCCTGGGACTCGCAACCATGCAGTAAGTATGGTAGCGTTCAAGTTTAAGAAGGTTGTCATTTTTACTTTGTGAAATACTTAATTAGGAGCAACGAATAGTTATTCACTAGAGCTGAACGTTTTGCTAAGCAGAGGGGCTGTGTAGACACTTATAAGCCTAAGTTACAGCTATACCAAAACATCTCACTGCTTCTCCTCAGCTCTCAAGCAAATGGCCAAAGGTCTTCTGATCACAACACCTGGTTTGAAGTTTAAATGCAGTTACCTCTGAAATTAAATCCTCCGTGTTTCCTTAATCCACACATTCGTTTTTACTGCAACGCTGTAGGAGAAAGTAACTCTCATTTGCTAAATGGGGACACCAGGCTCAAAGGGGCCACAGTGGAACATCTGGCCACAAAGCGAGAGAGATGAAGGCCACTTAGCACACGGGTCCCATCATTCTCTGACCTTTTTGTCCAGATTCACATTTCTAGGAACGCTCTGCTCCTCGGAATGTTACTAAATAGAACACTCTAAAAATGGCACCCACTGGGAAGAGAGTAATTTTATGTTCACAATGATGTCTCCTGTCTTCTGACCCACCAGAATAAATTAAATCGCATGGGTAAGTTGATAAGTAAATTGTACCATCGCTCACTTATTCCAAAGTGAGAAACCCAGTTAACAGCAAATACAGACTGCTGGCATCCCTATTAGCTGAGTGTTAGTTAATGGGAGTGCCCCAATCCTTCCTGTGACTGCACAGGCAACAGAATACTTATGCAAAGAGCTTTTCACATTAAAGGAAGGAGAGAGAAGGATGCAGGGAACTGGGCCAAAAGACTTGCTGTTTAGAGCACACGAGAAAGATATATTTGTAGACTTATGTGTGAGGAATGACTAAGGTCTGTGGGATTTTCTTGACATGGAAACTCTGAAAAGATGAGCATCAGAGCTTTGAATCTTGGGACAGAATTCCAACTCAGGTTTTATTAGTCAGTGGAATGGGTCACGGCTGCAACAATCTTCCTCGCAAAGGGGAAGTCCATCCACACTGAATGTCTGAGTGGGATGGGGTGGGGCCCATGTCTTAAGCCTGATATGTACCCTCTGCAAATCAAATGGCACACTGCCCCAAGGGAGAAGGACAAACTTCCTTGAGAGCCATTCCTAGAAAGAGAAAGGGGAGAGTTTGGAAAGAGCAAAAAAAAAATAGTGAAGCACCCAGCTGCATCCCATTTCCCTCTTTTGCTTGCTCGTCTGTTACACAAACACCCTGGATAGCCTGCTTCTTCTCTGTGGGCTGCCCTGAAAATGGAGAACAAGGCCCAGCTCCAATATAAATGAGACTACTACACAAGGCCAGAGGGCGTGCTGTGACAAGTCCTCATCACCCTGGCTCCATCACCCACAGAGTCATGAGGAGGCTCACCTTTGGATGTCTGACTTGGGTTCCTCCCTGACTCCTGAACTACCTGCCTGAGGTTTATGCCTTCTTTATTTCTAACTAGGTTTTCTGCCTGTCTTGTACTACTTGGTACAAAGAGACATATAATTACCTATTAGATGTGGCAACACTTTCCTTTTAAATTTATCATCATTTTGGTGCTGGAAATGGAACACAGGGTCTTTCCCAAGCAAGGCTAGCACTTTGCCACTGTGTTGCGCCTCCAGCAGGACACCTCCTTTTGAAAGTTAAGCGTATACCTCTGCTAAGCCTGGGAGACTTGGGAGCAGCTCCACCTTATCCTCTGCTGTTGATAATACCCGAGAATCCCAGAATATGTAGCACAGGCCAATTTAACAGGCCTTAGCTCATTGGCTGGGCACACAAACTGTCCTTAGGAGACTGGGCACTGCTACCTTCCCTCTGGATGATGCCTCCAGTAGCTCCCATTCTCTGAGTTTCTAGTCTCTGATTTTTAAAATAGACTTGCTGAAAGGTCTGTGCTCTAGAACGTTCTAACAGAGAAATCTCTCTACACTTTGGACCGCCATGGTCGCCTTTCTCTGTATTTGAGTGCAATGGAAGACAGATTTGTTGGAATTTAGAATCATCGTCTTTAACTTTACAGAATAGAGCTGTCAACTCAGGAAGACTGTCACTCAGCCCAGGGCGTGCAGCTGCTGGGTTGGGCTGGTGTGTGTGTGTGTGTGTGTGTGTGTGTGTGTGTGTGTGTGTGTGTTTGCGTGCACCAGCACTCACATCCGTGAATGTGTATGTGTGAGTATCTGTTTGCTGGAGGCATGAAGAAGCACTTAGCTGGAGAATGCTATTTCTCTGGAGCCAGAAATTTTTTTTTTCTCAGCACATTAAAGCATGCCGTTATGCTAAGAAAAAAAAAATGACTGCGAAATTATATCTTGAGGGTTTCCATATTTATCCACCCCCCGGACTATGAGTCAAAACAAGATTTATTTGTATAGTTCGTTTTAAACTGCCAGCACTTCAAGTTCGGCTTGAAATGTGGGGGGAAAAAATCAAACTGCTATTTTTTCTTCCCTGCTGTACATTGTCACCAAAGACAAAGGTCACAGGCTGAGATTTTGCTTGCAACCAGGAATGGAGGGAGAAGTGGGCCAGAACCTCCCTGGTTGAAGAATTGTTCTGTTTTGAGGCTGGAGCAAGTAGGTCTGGAAAAGAGACAAAGGCACCTATGCATTAGCGGATGTAGCATGGGCCACGTGAGGAGAGAAGCAGAATGCGGTGGCAGAGCCCTGGGACCCGGGTTCTAGCTGTGCCCCACACGCTGTGGGTGCCTTTGGACAAGTCACTTCCTCTCTTTGTTCTCCAAAGTGAGGTGTATGCTCGTGTGTGTGTGTGTGTGTGTGTGTGTGTGTGTGTGTGTGTGTATGTGTGTGTTGTATGTGCATGTATGTGTGTATGTGTGCGCATGCATGTATGTGTTGTATGTTGTATGTGCATGCATGTGTGTATGTGTGCACATGCATGTGTGTGTTGTGTGTTGTATGTGCATGCATGTGTGTGTTGTATGTTGTATGTGCATGTGTGTGTTGTATGTGCATGCATGTGTGTGTGTTGTGTTGTGCATGCATGTACGTGTGTTGTGTGTTGTGTGTTGTATGTGCATGCATGTGTGTGTGTGTATGGTGTTTGTCAGACTCAGAGATATTAATCTATATGGATTCACCTTTCCATCTATTTTTTTTTACTTCCTTAATGTGTAGGCCTTACTATATAGTACTAACTGAATGATTAAAAATCAGAAAGTAACTATGAAGTTCAATAAGCAGGATATTGGAGATTTATAGCCTAGACCTGGGAGACACAACAGCCCCCATTTCTGTATCCAGGTCTGTGTCCTCTGCCTGATGCAGACTCTCGGGGATCTTCAGATGTCTAGTTTGTCATGGTCTTAACAAGGCATGTGTCATGCCTAACTGGTTTCTTCTCCAAATTAAAATACTTAGGTCCATTCTCCCAGTGGTGATGAAACAGCAAGTGGGCTGTGGATGCAGAGCTGGCAGGAAGGACAGATGGCTTCGACTTCCTGAGACACATAGCCCAGTCATCATAAACTATGGCTGGGCCATGCTCAAGCATATTTTGAACAAGGCTGACAGGCATCATGGAGCTGTCTTGGTGCAGGGAGAGCTAGGACAGTGAGGGAGGACAGGAGGGGTGAGGGCAAAGCTGCCTTGTCACACAGACATTGCTGTTCTTTGTTTGAGACTGACTCCCAAGGACTCTCTCTGTTCTTGGTAGGATGAAGGTAGAAAAAATGGGGCCTAGCAGGGTTTCAGGTCATTTAGAAGGGAGTGAAGTAGTTCTTGAGAGTCCCTGGCTAATTATTGTTGTTGTTGTTATTATTATTATTACTAGTCTTTTTGAGATGGGGTTTCTCTGAACTTACTCTGTAGACCAGGTTGGCCTTGAACTCACAGAGATCCACCCGCCTCTGCTTCCCAAGTGCTGGGATTAAAGGTGTGGCACCACCACTGCCTGTCTCTGATTTAGCCCCACCTCCCACCATGATGAATCCACCATGGTGTAATCCAACTAAGAAGGTCCCGGCAGAGCTCAGTCGCCAGGCATCACTCCCTCGGTCCTCAGGAACTGGGGACTAAATGAGCTTCACCTACAATGTCTTTAGACATCTTTGCCATAATGTAAGAGCCAGAGAGCAATTCCCCAGCTGCTCTCTTATGTGACAGGTCTCTGATTGCCTTTGAGCTGGACGGGCCCTTACATTCTCTCATTTGCACACTGCTGTTCTGTCGTGGGTCCCCTAGAAGTTCAATGCTATGCACTGTAGATTTTGCATGGAGCCAGTGGTACGGGATCCTGTCCTTCAGTGAATTGTTGGCCCAAGTGTCAGGGCCAGGAAGTGGCTGAGCTGAAAGGGGAAGGACATTTTTTTTTTCCCAGGGAGCTGTGCCTCTTATCCAGAGCACCTGTTCCCTCCCCCATCACCTCTTCCAGACCTTCCCATTCATGGCAAACACAGCAATTTAAAGCCTTGTTCTCCAGGCTTCAGGTGGACTGGAGGAGGGGGGCACTGGGAACAGCTGGCCACCATTCAGTTAATAACAAGGCTTCAAGCCCTGAAGACTGTTATTAAAGCTCCTCCCGCCCTCCTTCTCCAGGCAAGGGAGTTGGCAAAGTGCTCTGAGCTCTTTGGAAAAAAAAAAACCATAAGGTTCTCCACAAAAATAAAGTACTTATTACTTT
Source organism: Rhabdomys pumilio (assembly GCA_030674055.1). NCBI lineage: Eukaryota > Metazoa > Chordata > Mammalia > Rodentia > Muridae > Rhabdomys > Rhabdomys pumilio. Next base: position 50,724,880 of record JANHMN010000008.1, read on the forward strand.
CAGTTCCCCTCAGATCAAATTAGGTGTCAAGTTTTAATCTGTCACCTGACACCTCTGATTGCTGGTTGCCAAGGCAGAGTGACTTAGCTTTTCAAGAATGGGGGGGGGGGGGTAATAATTACATCTGTTGATGCTTCTTTTCCACACCTTCAATGCAGAGTCGAAGCAATTGGCACAGACTCCTACACTTGCCCCTGAACCCTGAGCCATGGAACTGGATGCCTTTCCTGGGGCAGCCTCTCTCCAGCACACCGCCCAGCCAGTGTTCAGCAGTGTCTTGGTGAGGGGTCTGGGATGCTTCACAGATGACTCAGAGCCTGGCTATTCTGAGGGTGTAACAGCAGCACTGGCCTCCCTGTGATGTTGGGAGAAATCTGAAATCTCATTCTTTATGCCTGCATCCATTAGTGGGTTGGCCTGTTAATGAGACTCCCAGGAGACTCCCATTATTTTTGCATTTCCAGGCCCTGGGATGGTCTGTCTATAGGGAGTGTCTTGCCATCAGTGTTGTTCAGGTGAGCCCAGTGCTCAGGCTGGGTCACACAGGGTTCCTTTACAGCTCATCAGCACCTCCTGTCAAACTTGTATTTAAAGGCAAGCCTCAAACTACAAATTACCAATGCTTAGATGATCCCAAGTTAGCGATGAACAATTGTACCACCTCAGCCTGGTGGTTAAGCCCATGGGTGAGTCAAGGGTCCTGTGAGGTGCCTGCTGACAATCCCTTCCACCAGGGGGAGGTGCACAAGTGCTCAGCACATGGCTGTGTGAAGAAGGCCCAAGCATATGCTAAGTCTGCAATGATACCTTCTAAGATTTCTTCCAGCTCACCAGAGTCAGCTTGATCTCATCTCTCTGGGGAGATCCCAGCTTCTCTGGGAGTCCTAGGGACTATGGACACCTCCAGTGATAGCAGAGAGCACAGTCCTTTGTTTGTCTCCCTCACTGTCATCAGTACCAGACATTAGGACTTCCCAGCTCACGGCCCAACTTGGATATGTGTGTGTGGAAGTCCCTGAGGCTAGGGAAAGAAAGAACGGTCTTGGGGAAGATGCCAACTCGGCTTCTTCGTCCTGAGATGGGACGGGCTACGCTAGATTATACCAGACTGAGTATTTTCAAGGGAATTCTTGTTGTTTAACAACATTGTATGCAGATCCCATGTACAAAGCTGGAAAAATGCTGGACAGCCAGGACCGAGAAAGGAGAGTGTAGGGCCCTGAATCGTGAGCACTGAACCTCTCCCTGCCCTGCCCCACTTTCTAGGAATTGTCGGAGTGATTCTAGGACTCCAAGGGCAGAAGTCTAAAAATTCCACTGGATTAAATCATCAGTAGTGTTTCTTTGGTCCTGCCAACATCACATAAAGTAAATGAGGAGGAAGGGGAGGAGGATGGAAGAGGAGGAAGGAGGGCAGAGGAGAAGGGAGGAGGAGGAGGAAGGGGATGATGATGATGATAGGAGAAGACTCGTGTCACAAATTTCAAAGTCTAAATTCATTTGCCTCCTCGATTAGTTCTGTGAAGAGACAACCTAATGCATGGCATTTCAAAATCTAGTTCTTCACATTTGTAAGTGTTTTAGGGACAGGAATGTTGAGAAATGATTTGTATGAAGCAACTGTCTCAGAAACTCTTAGATCTATTTACATCCCATTCCTTCATCTCCTTGGTAATGGAAGACATGCAGACTGGCAGCTGAGAAAGGGCATGGTCCAGCTGAGAGATGCTGAGGAGGGGCAGATTCAGGTGGAAGATGTCAGATGTCAGGGTCAAAGGGATGGAGGAACCCTGGATGGGCAGGCGAGACTGGGATGAAGCTCTGAGTGTGCAGAGGTCAGAAGGGAGAGTCTGGGGACTGGTGAGAGTCTGGCATGCTCAAGAGCTTCCAGGAAGCTGGCTGCTCACCTCCACGCTGCTCAGCCACTGGCGGATCGACAGGAAGGACTGCTTGGCTGTGAGGTCATACATAACAACCACACCGTCGGCCTTTCTGAAGAACTGTTGACTGATACAGCGATATCTGCCATGGGAGAGCCACCGTCAGAGGTATGTCTTCCTTGGGAGCCCTGGCCTAGCCTGGGACCTGCGGATGCAGCTTCTCACCTCTCCTGGCCAGCAGTGTCCCACAGCTGGAGAGCCACCTGCGCATTGTCCACTGTGACTGTCTTCACTCGGTAGTCGATGCCTGCAAGGGGGAACCAATCCTGTGAGAGCTGCATTGGTCATGGGTACCCTCCATTCCATGTCAGGAGACGATGCCTCCCTGTCTGGAACCACAGCAGGGAGCCATCCCTGGGTAGTGCCGTGGGGATGGTGTGGGAAAATGGACTGAGCACTGCCCAGGGAGGCATGAGGCTGGAGTTCTGTTCTTGTCTCAGATTTGGGGCTTAATAACGTCACCAAGCCTGTCTTTGCTGTGGGCTCCTTGCTGTATCATCACGTACCCCTAGGACACTGGATGAAATCATGCCATGGCTCAAGTACAAAAACAACATGCAGTGAGCAGATGACTTCCTGGTTGGGATAATGACACACTGATTAAATCCCTCCTTCCTCTGTAGCTTATCCCTCTTTGCACAGTCATCTAGGAAAGGCTATGGCAAGCAAGCAAGTTTTCTGAAGATGGCCCACTGTTTTGCATGGCTCTGAGGACTGAACCTTGAGAGGCAAAAACCCCAGAGACTTCTTCCAAGGACTGCTTCTCACTGCTCCCTTTCCTGCCTCTATGACATCATTTAACGATTTCCTGGGTATTTTTACCCAGCCTACTGGGCAGATTTCCTGCAGAGTCAATATAGAGATGTACTTTCATATAGTAATGCTGTTTAAATGAATGGATGATTTTATAATTCTCGATAATGATTTTATAGAACTCCTAAACAGATACACGTAATCTCAAGCCCCCGATAGAATAAAAGCTGCAATTAGAGCTCTGTAAAGCTAGGAAAAGAGGACGGCTTGGAACACATTCATGATCAAGAAAAACATTCATTCTAGGTCAGCTCCAAGGATGAGGCCACGGGTGTGCACTATGATAAAGCAAGGCCACATAGAACCATTGCTTTAAACTTATAATGAGCTTATAGAATGAAACACTGCTTTGAACTTATAATCTACACTCTTCTGTAACTCCCTTCTGTTAATATTTTTATCTATGGGCGATTTTTTTCTTATGTGGAAGACTTTTGTCTAAAAAGCTATTAAAAAATTGAAAGTGAAAATAAAGGCTTGATGTAGCCGTTTTCAGCTTCATCCAGTGTGTGTGTGTGTGTGTGTGTGTGTGTGTGTGTGTGTGTATGTGTGTCTTCCTTCCTTCCTTCCTTCCTTCCTTCCTTCCTTCCTTTCCCTTTTCTCTAGCTCATGAAGAGTAAACAAACTCTGAGGCTCTCACCTGGCCAGTTAGAAGCCCCTAAGTCAAAGACTTAAAGAGCCCAAGTAACAGTTTCTTTTCCTAACCTCCTGCTGCTATCAGCAGGTGTCAACTGCCTGGAGCCATAAGGTTTTTGCCTCAGGACAGCAAAAGAGAGATAATTGCTGGAAGCCATCAGCTTCTGGCCCCAGAATAGCGAAACAGAGTTAAAGGCCAGAGGTCATCAGACTTTCTCCTTTGTCCCATGCTCCCACGTCAATACCTGAATAAATGTCGGGGGCAGGCCCCCAGTACCCTCTCATTCTCTTTTGGTGAAACTACTTTCAAAATGTCCCTAACAAATTTAAACACACTGAGGGATCGAAGCATATTTAAAGTGTCAAAGAGCATTCAAATATTCCTATCCGATAATCCAAAGGTGTGTGGAGAAGTTTGAAGAGGAAGACAAGAGGAAGAGGAGCAGAGGGAGGAGGGGAGGGGTTGGCAGCAGGTAATGGAAAGAGCAGAGAGGAAGTGGGAGAGTGGGACAAAGGCAGTATCCACCCTTGAGAAGGGTCTAGGACTCTTGATCATCAGACCAGATCATCTCTCCAGTTATGTGACCCTTTGTGGGCTGGACTACCCAGAGGGGCAGGGGCAGGGGCAGGTTAGTGACATGCACTCTGAACTCCCAGCAGCTATCAGAGCTGAAAATCTCAATACAAGTTCTTCTAGGATTGTCCAACCTTATGGCTTCTCTGAGTCATACTGTTGTAAGCTGAATAACTGTCTCGGGCCATACATGAAATACAATGGGGTATGTACAATGGGTTGTGCGTGCACGGGTGCGTGCGTGCGCTCACACACACACATACACACACACACACACACACACACACACACACACACACACACACACACGCACACACCACACAAAATCAGGTAATGTTTTAAGAAAGTTTATGATTTGGTGTTGAGTTACATTCAAAGCTATCACAGGGCACAGATGGACCTCTGGTCAAGGGTTGGACACCCCTTTCATAGACCTTCCTCTGTTTTGTAACCTTAAGAACGCTCAAAAATACAAAGATATTTTTTAAAGCCTTATTTATGGCTCTTGGTTGCAGATCTTGAAGGCATCCCTTTCCCCTTTCACAAAGACCTAGGAGGTTCTTGCCCTGCAGGGAGGAGAGCAAGGGTCAGAAGCCTGGGCAGAGGCAGGAGATACTTGGCAGTTACAGAAAGAGGCATGATATGTTAAAGGTCACCTTAGGCCCTCTGCTTCACAGACAGGAGCAGAGACAGGAATGGATTCATCTGGGAGAATGCTTTTACTATATTTTTATATATGCCTCCGTCCTTCAGTGTCCTCAAAACATCCATGAGGGTTATAATTTGCATGCCTTTGAAGATACATGCATGTATGTGCATGTCAGACACACACACACACACACACACACACACACACACACACACACACACACTGTAGATGAGAAACTGCACTCAAGGTTCCTCCCATCCCTGGGCTGGCAGGGATGAGGATGAGGATGAGCCTCCTCCCTCCATCTTCATCATCCTTTCCAGGAGCACCAGCTTCCTAGAGCTCCCCTTCATCCAGGCAGCCCACGGCCATGTGCACCTATTAAAACAGATGACAACTGCCAGCTGCTGAACCAGGGGCAGGTTTTCTTTTCAAACAGGCAGCTGGAGAAGCATATAAGCAAGCCCACAGAGGCTGGGTGTGCAGCTCAACACAAGGGTAACACAAGGTAAGGATGGAGTGACAGCATCCAGACACCATGGCAGGAAAACAAGAGATCGCTTAGCAGAAGAAGTTAGAATAGTGTGGGGCCAAGGGGCCTGGAATAAATGACTTAAGACCATCCAGGACTTTAAAGGTGCAAGCTCAAGGAGACCCAGGTTCTGCCAATGCCCAGCAATATAACCTTGAGGATGTCATTTTACCTCAGTTTTAGAGGTTCAGTTCTTGACTGCTGAGGGGGATGGAAGTTTGAAGGAGCCAAATTGGAGGCTCACAATCTCTAAATTCTGCTGGAACATTCATTGATGGCATTGAGACATCCTTTAACTTGCAACCTGATTAGTCCTAATGGCCAAAGTGCTGCAGTGGTGGTCTGAGCTAGAGTTGAGCTGAAAGGACCCAGGAAGGTGACATCAGAAGGTGACATCTTCTGCAGAAGACAGGCCAGGCTGTCACTACTCATAGAGGGTAGGATAGGAGATATGCAGACATATGCACAAGATGCAGAAGAACCTGGGGTGCTTCAGGAATTCTCTACAGGACACGGGGTGGTCAAGAGAGAACAGGGTTTCTGGGTTGTGATTAAAATAGGGAATTTATCATGGTGGCTCACACCTTTAATGCCAGCACTTGGGAGACAGAGGTAGGCAGATTTCTGAGCTTGAGGCCCACCTGGTCTACAAAGCAAGTTCTAAGACAGCCAGGTCTACACAAAGAAAACCTGTCTTGAAAAACCAAGCCAACCAACCAAACAAAACAAACAAATAAAAACCAAAACAGAGGTGTTACGAAGTATTGTGTAGCCTGAGCACTGGGGAGGTTTGGTTTCAGATGCTCACTCTGACTGTGTGCCTCTGTCCCTCACTATCTAGCTGGATGCAAACAGAACATTTTCAAGGGTCTTCCCAGCTCCAGGCTTCACAAAAAATTGTCATTTGCTATCTGTAGGTCCCCAGAGGCCCAAACAGATGCTCTGGAAGGATCAGGCAGGGCCCTGAGATGGAGTAGGTAGGACCCACAAGCTGTACTTCATTGTACATACAAGTGAGGGCTCTACACACCATGTTCTCACGGAGTGCGGGAGACCAGAAGCCACCCCAAGGGACAGAGGTGAGTCCAGAAGAATCCAGTGTTTGTTGCTGAGTGGAATTGCACCTGATACTCTGGACAAGGGATTGGCCAGTGCTCTGGATCGGGTCGGGCTATCATGGCCTTGGGAAACTGTGACTTTTCGGTGTCACCTAATCCCCAAAGGAACTTATTGTGGTGGCTGGTGTGATAGCTGCTCATGTTCGAGACAAGGCAAGGCACATGAGTGGCTTTAGAACTTGCCCAGTTGCTACTTTGGTATGTTTGGGGCCCAAGATAAAGGACCTAATTTGAGACCTTTAGTTTGTCCATTGGAATAGGTCTGGCTCCCAGAGTCATGTGTTTGAATACTTGCCCGATAGAGGGCACGTAGAAGGAGGTGTGACCTTGTTGAGTAGGCGTGGCCTTGTTGGAGGAAGTGTGTCACCGTGGGGGTGGGCTTTGAGGTTTCAGAAGTTCAAGCTCCAGGCTCACTGTCTCTCTTGCTGCCTTCAAATTAAGATGTAGAACTCTCAGCTCCTTCTCCAGCACTGTGTCTGCCTGTGTGCCACCATGTTTCTCCCCATGACAGTAATGGACTAAACCTCTGAACTACAACCCCAATTAAATGTTTTCCTTTGTAAGAGTTGCTGTGGTCATGGTGTCTCTTCACAGCAGCAGAAATCTGAACTACAACAGGCTTCTTCCTAAAGTGTAGCTGTTCCCCACAATGCTCAGCCTCCTGGCAGGCATAAACGGGTCGGTCTTCTTCCTCAGAGCCTTCTATCTGAGGCCTGGGGTTAGAAGTGGAACTGGGCTTGACCCCACTGTCAAGAGAGGTATGTGGCTTAGGGATGTGCCTGGGGACTCTAAAGGTATCTCCCCGGTTACCATGTACCCACCATAGAATCCTGACTTGTGGGACTCACACTGGAGCACCCTCCAGGAAAGCTAGCTTGATTTCCTACAGCCACCATGGTACCTCTCCATGGTTAGCACACTGGATTCCTCTCAAAGGCAAGCAAGATCAGACTGTCCTGGGTTTGGAGCCAGTGCCTGCCCTGCTTCCTTTCATGTCTGATGCTCTGGACTGGGATGCCCTCTGACTTTATGTGGAGTAAATGAAGGAGTCGGGACAAGATGTAACAGCACAAGAAAAGACCCATCAGTAAGAACAAGGAAGCGAAGCATGCAGGATGAGACAACGGGTAGGAAAGATGGTGGAGAAGCCTGTTCAGTATGAGGGAGAAAGGCCACATGTCCCCAGGAGAGGCCCTGGGGCTTGGGAAGTTTGCCCTGAAGAACTAGTTTGTCAGAAACGGATGGTATGGATGGTCTAACCAGAGACCAGGCCTTGGAAGCCCCGGGGGAGGGAGGAACTAGTGTCAATTGCTTTCTTTTTCACATATCAAAGAGTAAGGAGGGACTGTATTCGCTTAAGATCACAGACCCAGTCAGTAGAGAGTCAGGATGAGGACCTAGGATTTCCTATGTCCCACTGAGCCATCCCAGCCTGTCCTGTCCCCAACCTCTGTCCACTTCTAAAGGCAGAAGAGGAACCCTACCACTCATGGGTTGCTAAGTGCACACAACGCAACACTGCTAGGCTACCGTGGAACAGGCTAGGTGATGTCTTGTGGGGAGTGTCAGCCCTGATCGTGGGAATGTGGATAGCATTCCTCATCTCTCTGGACCTCAGTCTCTCAATCTATCAGGCTGATTACAATGTGAAGACAGGTTGCAATGGCAGATATATGGTCATGGTCAATGCTCAGATTGTAATACTCCATTGACAAGTTCAGTTGGCTCACCGGTTCAGCTAAAGGAGGTCCGCAAACATTCACACTTCATCTTTGGCTGAGTGACTCAGCTTTGCAGAAGCTAAGAGGTTAATGTGCCCTTGAACCCACCACATAATCCAATGCCATGTGCAGATCTGGGCAGGACAATCATAAGCCTCTCTTTGAATAAAATATTGTGCCTAAGTGGGAACATACTCAGCCATGATTATCTCATGGCAGCTGAGCCCAGGACGTTCCTACAGCTAATTCCTGTAGACTCCTAGCAGAGCCGGGATACAAGTCCAAGTCAGTGGGTAAAAGAAGCCTTGCAGGGTGCTGTCTGCACATGTGTCCACAGGCCTAAGGGCAAGGCAGGCAGAAGTAGGCCCATAGGAAAGGTCGGGTGGCAGGGCATGGCTCTGGGAGAGTTCCCATCAGATCTGGGGAAGCACGAAGGTTCAGAGCTCTGTTGATTGAAATCGGAGCAGAGGGCTGGTGAGATGGCTCTGTGGTAAAAGGACTTGCCTGACAATGGAAATCTGACCCCCAAACCCACACACTGAAAGGAGAGAACCACCTCTCACAGGTTGTCTGCTGACTTTCTTATATGTGTTGTCATGTGTTGTGTATGCATGTTTCACACACACACACACACACACACACACACACACACACACACACACACATAATTCATGCTTGTATGCATTCATACATACCTACATACGATTAATTTTTCTTTTTTGAAGTGAGGCAAAAGTACCGTAACCTGGGTCAGGGTTCATAAAGGGGACCAAAGGCCTCAAACCCACCTTTGTCAACCTTAACTCCCTAATACCCACCTACCCCACTCTCCCCTTCCACCGCACCGTACTCACATACATCATGAGCTTAGCAGCCCAGCAGTGTCAAAAGAGATAGGCTTGCCCTTGCTCCTCCTAGCCCTCTGCTGAGCAGCCAGAGCCAGTTCCACCCCTCAGCCCTTTATTCCTTCCCTGAGCAGAGAACTCACCCACGGTGGCCACCATGCCTGGAGAGAAGCGGGCCTCACAGAGCCTCCTCAGGAAAGATGTCTTCCCTACAGCAGAGTCACCCACAAACACGATCTTAAAGAGCCGGTCAGGGGTAGAAGAGACCCTTTCCTCCTGTGGATGGAAGACAGTCTGGTCACCTGTTAGGAATGGCCACTAGTCTCTGCTGCTGCTAGATTGCCTTTAACTGTCACTGCAGGGGTCCACTGAGAACCCAGCACCAAGAAGGCCACTTCTTCCCTAGAATGAAACTAGCACTGGTCTCAGAGCATAAGCATCCTTCTGGCACAAGCAAGAGACTGTTAGAAGAAATGGCAGCCTTTCATATATGCTCATACTTAATGGGGCTCTGGGACAGGCAGGTAGGCCCTGTCTGATGGATTGGGTGGGCCAGGCATGTGACCAGTTACTGGGAGTGTGGTATTTCCCAGAGCATTAAGTTTAAGAATGAGAAGGGGACAGAAGTCCAGAAAGGAGGGTCTAAGGGAGAAGGCAGAATTCTCTATGTGGGCAAAGAGGACAAGTGTGCTGGGTTTTTTCTTGTTGTTATCATTTTCTTGTTTGTTTTTGTTGTTGCTGTTTGTTTTTTGGTTTTTGGGTTTTTTTTGTTTTTGTTTGTTTGTTTTCTGTTTGTTTTTGTCAACTGGACATAGATAGGATCATATGGGAAGAGGGAACCTCAACTGAGAAAACATCTCCATGAAAAAGTCTGTAGGGCATTTTCTTATCAATGATTGTTTTGGGAACGCTCAGTTCACCATGAATGGTGCCACTCCTGGGCAGGGGGTCTTGGGTGGTATAAGAAAGCAGGCTGAGCGAGCCATGGAAAGCTAACCAGGAAGCAGCATGTTCCCATGGCCTCTGCTTCAATTCCTGCTTTCTGGCTCCTGTCTTGACTTCCTTCCCTGACTTCCCTTCCTGACTTCGAGCTGTGATCTGAAATAAACCCTTTCCTTCCCTAGTTGCTTCTGGTCATGGTGTTTATCACAGCAACAGAGAAGCAAACTAGAACCACAAGGTGGTCTTCGGAAGAGAGAGAAGAGAGACAGAGAAGACATCCATAGGGCTGCGTACTATTGTATAGCTCCTTTGACTTGAAACATCTCCTCCAGGATGGAGAAGGGAGCATCATAAGACTCAGGAAACTTCAGAACATTGAAAGCTCCAAGATTCACAAGGCTTCCTCCAAAGGTTAAATGGAGACAACTGGTCTGGAGGAGGACACTCTCTGGAGGAGGCACCTGCAAGTTGTACAGGGAGATTTAGGAGTAGGCTGTTCTGGAGCTGTCACCCATGCTGGGGTGGGCTGGATGGTGATACAGCTGCCTTTGAGTTACTCACCCATGTTCTGGTAAGTAACTCCAGTCTCACTGGATGGAAATCATGCCTCTACTCAGACAGAGTTGCCCTGTCTACAGTAACTAGTATGAATGTTGAAGTGTCACCAGGAGAAGTCACCAACAGAGATATAGCCTCTGGGTGGAATGGAAGCTCTCTTGAATCTCTACACATGGTCCTGTGTCATCTCTTCAGCTCCAATTGTCAGGTGGTGGCTTTTTCTACTCTTGTGGTTGTTAGTTCTCATCAATTTGACACAAGCTAGGTCACTTGAAGAGAAGGAACCATTGAGGAATTGCCTCCAGCAGATTGACCTGTAGGCAAGTTCTTGATTAATAATTAATGGTTGATATGGGAGGGCCCAGTCCCACTGTGGACAGTATCATCCCTGGACAGGTGATCCTAGGTTGCATAAAGAAAAGCAAACTAGGTAAGTCATGGAGAAATTACCAGTGAACAGCATCCTTTCATGATCTGTTTTAGTTCCTGCCTCCAGGTTCCTGCCTCAAGTCCCTGTCCTGACTTCCTTCAGTGATAGACAGGAATGTGAGGTGACCTGGTATCTGTAAGATAAAATAACCCTGCCTTCCCTTCTATTGGATTTGGTCAGTGTTTTTATTATAGCTACAGTGAATTCAAATGAGGACACCCTTCCACTCAGGCAGGTGGGAAGCCCCCAGAGTCAACCACACATTGCTTTGCTCCTTGAGCCCCAGTGAATAAAGCAGAACTGGCCTGCTATCATCCTGGGACTGTGATCCTGGGACCACTGGACTTTTTCTAGGGCACAAATTTAGCAGGAGATGGTGTGAGGGACATCTCCCTCAGAGAGCCATTTCTTCCAGAGTGCTGTCTGATCACATGCCTCACCTTCAAGCTCAGCTCAGCACTACTGATCGGGGGCGGTGTGGGGGGGCCTCTTTGGAGTAGATTTAAAAGTGTATTTGAGGGAATTTAGCTTCTCCAGTTGAGCAAATATAAGGAAGCACAGCTGATATTAGCAGTACTTGAGTTTCGGAACAAAGCCACTAACAGACTTTCAGGGAGAGTTGCAGTTCTTAGGAGAGAACTTAAGGTCAAAACCAAGAATTTAGGATAAATTAAAACAATGCCCTCTGTCCTTTTTTCTTTATTCATTGAATATACAGGGCCCTGGCTTCTGTGTGTCTCTTGTCCAGTGCTTCCAACTGTCATTTGTTTAAATCTGGAAGAGCAGACACAGTAAGAGGTGGGAATGTGAAACTCAAGTGGTGGCAGAGATGGAGGATGTGGCTCAGATTGTCAAACGTCACTTGGCTTTCATCCCCAAGGCTACCTTGTCCCTTCCCTGGGAAGAACTCAACTTTTCAGGTAAAGCCTATAATGTCATTAATGGCCCAGATGTAGGCAGCCTAACCTACAAGAGCAGGGAGGTCCCTCTGCTTGCTCTCCTCTCTTGAGGACAGTCATCTGTCAGGTGACAGACAGATGGGTTGTAAGGACATGCAGGGGATGTAGGACATATGTTGTCATTTCTCTTGCCCTCCTACATACTTAAAAAGCAGGGGTTAGGGTGTATCTAAGTCATAGAAGGTTTGCCCCCCCCCACTCTGTACAAGGCTGTGAATTTCTGTCCTCAGCACTACAGAGTAGACAGACAGACAGACAGACAGACAGACAGACAAATAAACAAGCAGCAACAACACCCAGAACCCAAATCATAAAACAAAACCTTTAAACAAAAGTGGTATATTCTGAGCTGGCAAGGTGCCTCAGTGATAAAGGCGCCTACTACCCAGGCTGACAACTCATATTCTATCCCCAGAAACTCGCTCAGTGGAGGAGGGGAACTAACTCTTACTAGTTGTCCTCTGACTTCTGCACGTGTACTGTGGTGTGCGTGTGTCTACACACATGAACAAATAAAGTAAATATGTAAAAAAATTAAAGTGATATCTTAATTTTTAAACTTGAGAAATATACAGTTGTAGGGAGAAAAACAAACATTCTTTATTGTCTGAGATATTCACTTTTCATATTTTATGCATTTTTCAGTCTTTATGGCTATATGAGAAAATGTTTTATTTAAATGGATTTGAGAATTACACACACACATGTATGTGTGTGTATATATATGTATGTATGTATATATATATATATAAAATTTTATCCTATTTATTATAATTATTTATCATAATTATTCAATAACAATACAAATTCCTGAGTCACTAAAGATTTTTTGGAACCATGATTTTTTAAACCAGGCATGTAATATTCTACTAAATTATCATGATATAGTTTATGTCCTTACAATGACCTTTTAAAAATGTTCTATTCTAAACAGCACTTGCAGCCTTCTCTTTTCACTGGCAGTGGAAGTGTGGGTTCAAAGGTCATGGTATTTGATTCTTATTACCAGCTACTCTGCAGAAGGGTGATATGTCTATGCCTCCCTGCCTCATGGAGGTCTTCCAAACTACTGACCCTCTTTATTCTCTCTGCTGCTGCATCAAAATGGTGGCACAGCCTTGTGAGGAAACATGGGGGAGGGGCAGAGGATGCTCTGTCAGAGAAGAGCAATTACAGAATGTACAGCTTCAGAGACGTGTGCTAGGTACTCTTACGCTAAGAGCCCAACAGAGAGGCAGGTTTTCCCAGCTTCTCTCATCTCGGTTCCTACTTTTCCTCCTGACAGTGGGGAAAACATTTTGTCAAGCCCACAGTGAAGACATGCCTCAACAGCAGGAGCCATGGCCTCCTGCTCTAAGCCTGACTACAGACCTGTTGGTCACATATTTACTATACTGGGTGACATCTTGGAATGACTTTGATGTTGAGCCATCTCTGCCTACTGAAAGTGAGTGCAGGCCTGTGTCTTGAAGGGGTTTGGAAAGGGGAGGCCCAAGGAAGATGCCCTTTTTTGCATACTGCAATGGACTTTCTAGAGCCATTCTGGAAGACCAGGGCAGAGGCCAGGGGCTGAATGGTCTATATCAAAGTTCAAGTCACAAACCAGCAGAAGGACATAGTTTCCATGAGGCAAAGAGGCATCACCCTTTGGGAGAGCATTTGGTAATAGGAATCAAGTGCCATGACCTTTGAACTGCTCTCCTTATAGAAGTCAGAGGAAAATCTGAGTGAGGAGAGGGATGTGTACAAAAGCATCCTGGAGGGAAGAGGACACAGGACACTGGGAAGTGACAGAGGATTAGCTGACGGAGATCAAGAGGAAGACTATGACAGGCACTCTGGATAGAGTTGTACCAAATGACGTCTTGTAACAGATTTTAGCAGACACTGTATCCAGTGGGTGTTCAGTAAATGCTTCATGTTAGAAGATGAAGTGTGCAATATGGGGAAACAGGAACTAACAAGGAGGATTTATAGACACTTATGAGTCTCCATGATGCTCAGCCTAAAAGATATAAGGAAGGGAAGGTGACTTTTGGGACACAGAACACGGTGAATCCCCAAGCCAACTTCAGCTGGCTTTCTGCCTGCCCTTTGGGGCTCCTGGGCTCAAAGTCAAGGGGCAGATCTCAGCAGTGTTGCCTGGACTTTACCTTGTAGAGGGTCTCTTTTCCAACAGGCTGCCCTCGGGGAGAGGTAGGGATGAGATCCAAGGCTGGGGCTACCATGCTTTGTCTTTCTGTTCCCTGGTCAGAGACCTCCTCCTCTTCTGGGCATCTGCTCAGTGGCTTCTCAAAGCCTCCTTCTAGAAGCTGAGGCAGGGGATCTTCTTCAATGGAGATGATTCTTCGGAGTGCCTGGCGACGTGAAACAACAGCCCCTGGCTCCCCACTTCCCAGTTCCTCCTCCGCCTGGAGATATGCACTCAGGCCCACAGAGCTTCTCCTCCTCAGGGTGCTGAATACGTCTTCCTCCTCCTCTGACTGGCTATCAGCATGGGGGTGGGGAGGAAGATGGGTGGGAGGGAGTGAAGAAATATCAATATGGAAGTGGAGGGTTGCTTGCCTGCAGGGAGCACTGGGGAAAGCTCCAGGGAAGAAGAGGAGACAACAGACCCATCACTCAGCTCATGGTTTTGACAGCCTAATAAGGGCTGCCTGCTGATGTGGCGGCCAGGTCCACAGCCACCATCACAGCCACAGCTGCCACCACAGCCACGGCCACCACCACGGCCAGTGATGGAGATGCTGTCGAAGATTATTATCAGGTATCAACTTAAAATAAAGGCCCTGCTCTGATGTGGTGCTGGACTTAGAGGAGGGCCAAAGCAACAACCAACACAAATATATTCTTGTGAACCGGATTAGTCATGAAGGAGACAGTAGTAAAGAAAGGATCGTGCAGGGTTAGAGATACAGGACTCTGGGCAGACACTCAGGTGGTTGGGCTCTGCTCCCATGACATGCCCTCATTTACTGAATATCCTTATGGAAGGACAACAATTCCTCACACTTCACTTCCCTCTCCACAAAACATGCTCCATCTACCTAGCATATTTATAAGAAACATAGCACACACACACAGGGCATTCTCACACATGACACACACCTACACAGCGCACACTCACACAGCACCTGTCCACACAGCATCCCTCAGCAGTGCAGGGGTGCAGCTGCTGTTGGGGGGATCTCCTCTGACCCATGACAGATGTCCCTCAACTCAGACAGGTCATTGTGAATGGGTCAAAAGGCACAGCCAACCCGCCCCTGCCACTGCCCTTCCTCTCCCTTTCTGTGCTTCTGAAATAGAGGGAGGAGCAGGTGGTTTCAAAGACTTTAGTACATACTTGCTTCTGGAAGCATTTGGATGCTATGACCAAAAAAGGCTAGTAGGAGGTGGAAGGCACTGGGCAGTTGGGATATAGGGAGAAGCACAGGCTGAATTTTCCAAGGGTTTGGAGAGCAACATTTGCACAGCTCTCCAGAAAGCCAGGGTTCCTTCTCTATCTTAGTGAACAGTTTAAGCTGAGAGCATTTCAAACAAGACAGGCATGACCTTATGAATACACACACACACACACACACACACACACACTCATGGGCATACATACAGACTTGAATGCACATTGAGAGAAATGCAGATGAGCCAGCAAGATGACAAGGTCAAAGGAAAAAGGAATCGAATCCTGGGGCACAGAACTGAGCACATAAGAGAAGCACCATTAGGCTTGCCCCTGACTTCTAGTATTTGTTCCCCCTAAGACCAATGGTAGGAAAATGTGTGTCATAATAGGGTCACCAGAGTGAATCCATCACTAGCGAAGTGAGCTGTAATTCTGAAGGACAAATTAAGACAGTGTTTATTTTCAACAGTGACGAATCAGTTTGAACACAGAGAAGATTTATAGCGATTCAAGCACCTTTCCCTTTCCTTAGGAAACAGGTTAAATAAAAGCCAACTGACTGGCTTCTTTCCATCACCCTTCCTATGTATGCTACCAAGGCCATTACCTGACTATCTGTTTCAGAACACAGTATCCCTGTCCATTTTAGATGCTTTTATATGTAACATGAACATGTATACACACACACACACACACACACACACACACACACACACACACACACA
>JANHMN010000008.1:50740734-50808055 GCA_030674055.1 Rhabdomys pumilio
ACACACACACACACACACACACACACACACACACACACACACACACACTCTACATGCTTTCTCAAAGCTTTTTCCAACCAGAAAAAGAAACAATGGTTTAAGTGTGCCCTAAAATGGAATGCTTCTTGGAAAAAGTGTTTTATTTGGGAACATCGCAAACACTGTTGACACTCCGTGATGGCTTCAGCTTAGCATGTCTAAGCTCATTTTTTGTTTTGCCACCAAACACTTCCTGCCAGCAGTAGAGAGAGGAGCTGCTTTTGCCAAAATCGATATTGGAATTCAGAGCGCACACTTTGATGCTCAGTGGATTATTTTCTATTTCCTCTGCTTGGCTGTGAGCTCATGAAGGAGAGAAGGGTCTATTTTGCAAACCTCTGCTCCAGTGACTGGCACTGTACCTCACAAACAGTGGCCACTCAATATTTATCTATTAGATGAGCATGTGCTGGTGGACAGGCATAGAGGGAATGTCACAAAACCTGAAATGTCAGATGTAGGTGATCCATAAACGACTGTCGAATCAATCAACCTAGAAATACATTCAGCTCTGAGAAACCAACAGGCTAACAAATACTAGTGTAGAAATCTGGCTTCCAGATTGTACCTTGTTACTGAGCTATTGAGCCTTAATTCATGATGATCTGACCCAGGGGCTTCCCGGATCAGCCCATTGACATCCCAGAGTCATTTTTACTTTGCGTATATTTTCATTCCATGTTTGTACATCTCAGTGAGTGAGTTTACACATCTCCTCCCTCAGACTCGATGCCTGAGGGTTTAGCTGCAATGACCTCTGTGCCCATCCATGTGGACAAAGGGGTGCATGTGACTTGTCTGTCTGAATGAGCAGCAAGCCAACACTTTCTATACTCTTTAACTCAATTCCCGGGCCTTCCAGCAGCAACAAAACATGTTGTCTTCGAGTTAATTAAATATGAATCATTGGGATGATCTGTCAATCACAAGCCCTAATTTTGTCTCTAAAGGGGTTTCAGCTAATGGTGATTCTATATGACATTTTAATTCAGCTCAGTCAGTATAATTATATTCCAGAAAAACCAAGCAGATCCAAGGAAAGGAGCACTGTCCTCCATCACTCCTCCCTCTCGGATCATCTGCTCCTCCTCCTCATCATCATCTTCCTCTCCCTCCTTCTGAGTCAGTCTGCAGTACCCTTAAGCCCCTCTCTGCAGGCCCCCAGTAGAGCAGGGTAGCCTCAGAGACAGTGTCTGCCCTACAGGTTTGTGCTACATAGTCTCCGGCCAGTTTGGATGTCACAACAGAGGGCCATGCCCTCCAAGAATTAAGGCAAGTGAGGGAGACTGACCTCAGGCCTCCCTAGTAGGGCCACACCTAAAAGGAGCAATAACTGTGGGTGCAGAGGCAGCTCCCAAAGTGGAGAGAGAGGAAAGGAGGAAGGAGGGGTGGAGGGTGACGACTTACCTCCTGAGAATTCCCCTTCCATCCACATATTTGCCGATCACAGAGCCAGATCTTTGCTTCCTGCTTGCCTTGGAAGCAGCTGTGTTTGCCTTGGCCGCCTTATCTTTCTGCAGAAACACAAAATGCCCTGAGATCCACTCCTGTGGATCTGTCTCAACTTCTGCCTGAGCAGAAGTGAGGGAAGGCTCTAGTTGGGACTCTGAGAGAAGCAGGCCATGTTTTTCTGTTCAGTCACAAACTCCCCAGTCCCCCCACCCCAATTAGGATTCCTTCATCTCCTTTTCAGACATCCCCTCAGAGGAGAGAATACAGAGCAGAGAGCCTAGGGTTTCTTGTGCTATTTTTCACAAGAACTGGTCATTTGCAAGAGATGAGAGGAGAAGTCAAAGATGCATACTACCTGGGAAAATATTCACAGGGTCTGTAAGATCCTGGTATTTTAAGTCACACTCTTCCTTGTGGCTCCAATATCCCTTTCCCACCAAGCCCATGAGGTGTTGGGCTAGGGAACCACTAGAGGTACAGTTATTCCACCACTCTTTCACAGGCTTGAGGAACTATGGGGCACTGTGCTCAGGTAAGGAGAGGGGCTATGTATAGAGCAGAGATAAAGCTGTATGTAAAACCAACTGTGTAAATAGCCATGTGTGCATTGTGAATTTGCTTGCTGACAGCATACAGTTTGAGAATTTCATCAAGAGATAAAATTTTAAATGAAAGAGCAAAGTGAGCATTTGACTACAGGTGATAATGACATTTCAACTGCACCATTTCCCAGTGGAATTCCTACATCTAAGAAACATGTGGCTCTCCCAAATATTTGAGTCTGATTGTGTCAAGAGGAAGGCATCTCCCTTCATGAAAAAAATGTGTGTGGCTACCGTTTTATTGCTCGAATAATATGTTACACCTTCACCCTGCCTACACTGAAAGGACCCGACACATCGTAAGTATCAGGACAGTCTTGATCAGTCCTGGCATGGATCAGATGCCCCCTGGACCTTGTCTTGATCTGCCCCAAGTCTCAAGAGAACACTGGTCAATTACCTGGAAAGTTATGTCCCGTTCATCCCGGAGGTATTTGTTCCTTTCCCTGTGAATAGCAAGGGAAAGCCATTCAAACATGGACCCTACTGTTGACAGATCAAGGGCTAGCCCATTAGCCAGCCAGCCAGGTGCAAGAGAAAGCATGGTATGGAAAGCCCAGGGATGTGGCTTTGGACAGAGGAGAGTTCATGTGTAAATCAGCTCAGAGGCAGGGGGATAATAGTGAGTAGTCTTGTGACACACACTGTCCCTTGAAGAACACTCAGCCTCCATCACTTGGTGTAGGATGACATGTATCCCTGTGACTTGCCAGTGGGCTCCTTCTTTGCCCAGTTCATCCGTTCATCAATGAGAGTACTTGTTCGTAGATCTCCTGGGATAGGAGTTGCTTGCCAAACTTTGCTTAGCATTCAGGATGCAGGAGTGAGAAACCACCAAGTTCTGAACTTGGGAAGCCTGTGTAAGGTTGAGGTGAGCACCACTGAGAAACAAAAGCGGGGGCATGGGAAAAGGAGAAAGAGAGAGTGCCAGGCATTTCAACCTGAATGGTTGGGGAAGCTCTGGCTGGTGAGGCAGTGTCTCACAAACCTGAGGGAGGGAAGAGGAGCTGGGCAGGACAAAGGCTTGGTTGTGACAAACGTGTGTGTTGGAGAACCAGAAGAGAGGGCCACAAGGCACACAAAGAGCACCTCTTGCATTGCGAGGAGTAGGTAGGTCAAGACGACGGTCCACAGCCTCCTGGACCACAGGGAGAGCTTTGAGATTCACCTCAAATGAGACACGAAACCATGGGTTGTTGGTGGGGTGGGATGTGTGACCAACAGTGTCATGGTCTGAAAGGAGCACTGAGAGGATCCCCTGGGGAGCCATGATAAGAATAGACTGTCATCGACAAAGGTGCAGCCCTGAGAATGGACTGATATTTTTGAAAAAGTAGAAGTCACTGGTGACATGGGCAAGGACAATTTGGGTGGAAATGTTGGTGGAGAAAGCCAGCCTAGAACATGGAGAATGGAAAGTCAACAGATCAAAAGAAGAGGGGTCAGTTTGAGAACTCCAGTTGGAAACAGGGCTGATGTGTGTGGGGGTAGCCTTTGCTAGGAGCCCTGGGATCTCACACCACATCCACAGAGTTAGAGACAAGGGTGCTGGCAACATGGAGCAACCTCTGCAGACTCATTCTGGTTCTTTCTGAAGCGGGATCCCAAATGGCAAGGTGGGAAGTAGGGGGTTCAGGTAGGTTTAACGAAAGTTCAGAGTGGGTAAGTGACCAGATTCAGGATGCAGGGTGTTTGTGAGACACAAATGGCTGGAAGGTTCTTTTCTCGATGCAAAAGGGTTGGCCCCTTCTGTCATCTCAGCTCCATCTCAGCTCTGTGTGATTTTGCTTCAGTTTGTGCCGGAAGCTGGAACCAGTCCATATTGCTGAAAGGGAGGGCAGGCTCAGCGGTGGTCAGAAGCTAGTTATCATTATGCAGTGATCTGCTGGATGTGACTGTAGGCCACCCAGCAGATCACTGTAAGACCGTGTCTTACTGTTTTCAGTGACACAGCCAGGTTCTTGGGATGTCTGGGGGAGAGAGATACTAAAGGAAAACCCTGATCATGGAAGAAGAGTAAGGTTCTTACACCTGAAAGACCCTAAAGCAAGCAGCAACCGGCAACCCGAATGAAGATTCAGAAGGACTTTGAGTATACTGTGTTGTTTTCTGTTTTGTTTATACTTTCTGTGTAGGATGTGAGCAGAGGTTAGGGAAATCCTCGAGTCTAGCACTCCAGCCATGGTCCCTGTCTTACCGCCACCCTACATTCCACGCCCCCCACTTCACCCATTCCTCACCCTCCCATGTTCTCTCTTTCTCCTGGATTCTTGGTGATTTCACTGATGGGGAAATCTGCCCCGCCCCCACCTCGTCTCTACTGATTGTAGTAACCAGGACAGACAGCACAGAAAGGTCCCAGGCGTGTGAGTCACCGATGCTGGTCTGTCAGAGCTCTAAAGGACATGAACACTATGCAGAGGGTCATGTCCACTCTTTCTTATTCATCCTCTTTGGTTCTATCCATCCATTATTTTTTCTAAGTACAATAGTATGAAGAAAAACAAGTTAACAAACAAAAACAACAAAAAAGTGCCCTTATACATCATGTTCTCTTCTTAAAGCCTCCTGAGAACAAAGACCTTGTCCCCAGTTGGACAGAACGTGGCCACTTAGGAACTCTTCCATCTCCCAACCAGGGGAGACCTGGTTCAAAGCCACTTGGGACTTTAAAAATGTGGACCCAAAACCTTCTGTCATCACTGTTCCCCCTCCCCAACCCTATGAGGCCATCAGCAGATGGCAGGCTGTCACCACTGTCCCCCATGAAGCCATCGGCAGGTGGCAGGTACAGCCTATGGAAACCCTTCCTTCTTCTGCATTTGCTTTGCTTCCATCCCAGGACATTCCAGGACAGTGAGCTCTGAATCTATTTCAATGGGATTTAGACACTAGGGAAACTCCTCTTTTAGCCCAATGTGTGATTCATTTGCTTATTCCATGGCTGAGGTAAGAGTCGGTGGACATGGACTTCAGCTTGGTGTTCCGCTAATCACTTCATTTGTCTAGTAATAACGTGTTCCTGGTTGATACCAGAATTCACCACTGCCTGACAGGCTCGATGCTTTTGTTGAAGGTGAGACTGTAGACTTGCTTGCCACAGGGTTGCTGCCCGTTCAGACCTACTCCCTCCCAACCCCAGATCATGAACTGTCTCGTAAAGACACCAAGGGTGAGGCAGAGCTTGCAGCAAGGAGGAATGAACTGTAGAGGAAGGAGGGCATGTGAGTAAATGTGACTACGCATTCCCAGTGGGTTGTACTCAGCAGTCCCAACCATACACTGGTGACTGGGGGGAACGTGGGCCCTCCTGGCAGGATTCCCTGTGGACCCACCTTAGAAAATCCAGCTGCTTCAGGAGGCCAGACTTCTCCCGCTGCAGACTCTCAGTCACTCGGTATACTTCCCTGAGGAGACAGACACAGCCAGGTGAGTGGTGGCCATGGGGAAGGGAGGGGGACTAGGCTACTGTTATACAAGAGGACAGCAACATTCAGGGAGGAAAAAAGAGGGGGGGGGGAGAAGAAAATGAAGGAAGGAAGAGATGGATGGAGGGAGGGATAAAGGAGGAAGAGAGGGATGGAAAGAATGAAACTGAAGCAGGCATCATGGAAACTTCAGTTCATAACTGTGCCTCATCTTTGCCTCTGTGTTCTGACTCTTGACATGGAATCTAAGTGCCTCTCCAGCCTCACCACCAAGGCCCCAGAATTCCAACCTCCACAGTAGTGTGGCTCTGTGGTGGAGAGCACCCAACACTCTGATAAACTTGTTACCTTGCTGGGAGGAGAGTCACCCCTCTGCTACCTCTTAATGTCATTACCGAGCAGCTGACAACAGCATCAGCCTGGGGACCCTCCCACAAAGGGCCTGAGAGCTCCATTCCTTAAGCATCGTCTGTGCCCTTCCTTTCTTCTTGTTCTTTACAGAATAATTACAAAGTCACTCGACGACCATAACAGACTGAATCAAATTCTAAGTTCACCTCAGACAATCCTAATTAAGCAACACAACTCTGCTGGCTCCTGCGGAGAACTGAATTCCTCACATTTTATTACCAATTATATTTAATTTCAACTTAAGGGAAAACAGTGTTATTTCCCGTTATACAAACTGAGTCCCTGAGCCCTGTCTAAGATTCTGCTCTGATTATCACAACATACACAGCCCTGCCTGCTCCTGATGGGTCCTGGCTGATGAGGAGTCCCTTGTTCAGCTGGGTGACTCTCCTGCCCAGCTCCTACCCCTCCCTAGGGACAACAGAAAAGCTGGCCCCTGCTAAGAAAAGACAATTCATTGCAGAGCTGAGGTCTGTGTCTTCCTTGTTTGACTGAGAAAGCAGTTCATAAGTCTCATGTTATTTGGATCTTTCCTCCCTCTGTCTATAACACCAGGATACACACACACACACACACACACACACGCATGCACGCACGCACACGCACACGTGCGCACACACACACAAATGCACATGCACACACGTGCCCTACTTATGCAAATACATGCTTAACTCTGCCAAGTGAACACAAATCTATAGTGATCTATCCAGGCATATATGTACACTATGCACATGTGTAGATATATCCAACTATAGTTTCTGTGTGTTAACCAAAGGGTGGCTTTAAACAGTGGCTTTTAGATATGTGATGGGCTAACCTTCTAAGTCCCTCTGAACTAGAGATCACCTCTCCCTGGATGATATCAGACAAGGAGGGAAGAAGCCAACTGATTTTTGTTATAGTTCCTGGTAGGAATTTGTAGTTTCCCCTAGGGAGCTGATGTTAGCTTTGTTTTAAGAAAGAGATGAGCATTCTACAAAATATGTTGTTAAGGGAAACAGGCAAAATAAACCTGTATGCTTGGCTGGCTGCCATCCTCTAAAGGAAAGTGTGTGTATGTGTGTGTGTGTGTGTGTGTGTGTGTGTGTGTGCGCACGCACGCGCGCATATGTACATGTGTGTATTCACATCTGTATGTGTATGTTTGTGTATATCAGTGCATGTTTATGTGTATTTATGTGTGTATGTGTATATGTGTATTAGATGTGTGCATATGTATGCATATGTATATGAGTGTGCATGCATGTTGTATGTGTATGTGCATTTGTATATGGGGATGTATTTGCACATGTGTAACAGATTCCAGAATGATCCACAAGAGATAGGGGTCACAGGAGGAGACAGACCTCTCACAAGGAGTCGTTCTTTTGTATCTTGTCTTAAACTCTATCTTCAAAGTAAAAGTTAATTAAAAATCAACTCTGAGGTACAGCCTCTCGGTTGGCCTTCAGTTCTGTGTTATCTCGCTGCCTAAGAGGGATTAAAAAAAAAAAAATCTCATCCCAAAATCTAGCTTTTCTACCTTCAGTGTCTTCAGAGAATGGGAAAATTAATTTTGCCCATTTGGAATTTTTGCTGATAAATGATTGAGTCTGTTTACTTCCTGTCTCCTCCCTCTCCTGTCCCAGCAGCTCTGAAACAATATTATACCACAAGGTACCTAGGGACACTGGTAGACAGAGGTTTGGGCCCTGGCCTGGCCTGATCTTAACTGGCTATGTGGCTTCTCTGAGCTCCTGACTTTCCTTTGTTAAAAAAGAAGGAGAAGGAGAAGGAGGGGGAGGGGGAGGGGGAAGGGGAGGGGGGAGGGGAGGGGGAGGAAGAGGAAGAAGAAGAGGAAGAGGAAGAGGAAGCAGCAGCAGCAGCTTTATGGTGCTGTCAGTGGTACTGGTCAGAGACTCCATTCTCCAGAAAATAAATCAGGATCCTTGCTGTCCCCTCCCCTGGCTTCCCTGGACAAGAGAGTTCTCTTGGACCCATCACACATAAGAGACTCCAGTTCCTAAACATGTTAAACATGTGCATCCCGCCTCTCACTTAGTCCTCACTCCCTTGCCTCCATTGTTTCAGAGATTGCATCTCAGGCTTCCTTAATTAAGATAAGACTCATGAAGTTTTCCAGTCCCCTGTGCTGAGCTGTGATGCTTGGTGCACGTGCCTGCTCCCGGGTTTTTTTTTTTTTTTTTTTCCCTGTCTCCATGGTTTTGCCTGCAGTGTTGAGAGCTTGGTTGGATTTGAAGTGCCTGAATCCCCAATTCTGCCAAAAAGCTAGGTGCCTATGTCCTGGTGCTCTACTCTCGGAGAGGAGGGATGGACCCAGTCTGTTTAGAATGAAATGCATGGGCCCGCTGACTAGCCATCCAAAGCCTTGGCATGTGGGCTGGGCTTCGTTCTAAATCTTAAGAATCATTTATTTCTCTTACAATGGGAGATCTCTTACTCCCAGGCCAAACACATAATACTGCTCTCATCCAGGCAGTTGATCTCAGATGGCTCTGACTCCACAGGGGAGCAGAACCTGAGGGAAGCCATTTTGGATGTATCCCACATACTAGAATCTTGCCAGCATTCAGATAAAGTGAGGACTTTCATTCTGAACAAAGGCACTTAGGATGTGCAAAGCCTTTTACTGCTGGTCAGCCCTACCATCCCATGCCCTGAAGTCAGATCATTGGTAGACTCGGTGTCTTTCGAATACACAATGACCACTAGTGGAATGGATGTGCTCAAGGGTGAGGAAGTGAAAACCGAAGGAAGTGGGTTCTGGTCCCACCTATGAATGGGTGGTGATTGGCAGGCTCCTTCCTCTCTGGGTGTTGTCAGGGTATGTGCAGTATTTAAGTTCTGGGACTTTACCTGTCTTGCCCACCAATCAGACTGACACAATACAGCAGCCACACAAGGACACGGTGTGATCAAAAGAGATGATCAAGTGAAGCCCAAGGTACCTAGCATTGAATACTTTGCAATGGCTATTTGTCAGGTGAGGACATCTGTGAGTACATGGACAGATGGACAGCCAAATAAATGAGTCCCTTTGCCTTATCTCAGAGCCCTTTGCCCCCAAAGGTGAAGGGCTGCTCTGTCATTACCCGCTCCAGCTGCAGGAGAAGGCACTTGCTTTGCTCTTAGGCCCCACACAATGGCTGGCTACTAAAAGTCGTGAGCAGGAAGCCAAGCTTTGAGAAATGTGGGATTCCCCTGTGGGCCCAGAAAGTCCTCTCTGAGGAACATGGTTAGGAAAAATGGCTAGGAATCAAGTCCTGCCATATACCAGTCACCTCACTCGTTTACCTCAGAAGCCCCTTCATTCTCATTGACCTGAGACCTCTAGCCTTCAACAGGTACCAAGGGCCCTTTGCTCTTTCTGTCTTTGTCCAGTCTGCCTCCTTATGAGTGGGTAGAATAGCAGATCTACCTAAGCATAATAAATTTCCAGGGACCAGGGCTGTGACAGCTAATCTTGTTTACTCAGAAAGAGAGAACTTTAGTTGAAGAATTGCCTCCAAAAGAGTGGGCTGTGTGTATGTCTGTGAGCCATTTTCTTGACTCTCAATAGACGTACGAGGGCCCAAGCCACCGTGGGCAGGGTCATCCCTTGGCAGATGGGCCTCAGCTCTTTAAGAAACACAGTTGAGCATGAGCTGTAGAAGACAGGAAACAGCAGTCTTCTGTGGTCTCTGGTTTAGTGCCTGCCTTCAGGGCTTCTGCCTCGACTTCCTGCTTTGGCTTCCCCGGATGACAGAGTGAAAACTATAAGCCAAATAAACCTTTCCACTCCCAGGTTGGTTTGAGTCAGTGTTTCAGTACAGCATAGTACAGCAAGAGAAAGCAACTGGGTCAAGGGCTATTGTGTGTGAACCTCCTGCTATGCCTAGCATAGTGCTGCTCTGCTTAGTAGTCACAGAAAGTCTCTGGGAGCAACAGGAGTGCGCACGCCTGTGCATGCGTGGGTGCGTGGGTGCGTGCGTGGGTGCGTGCGTGTGTGTGTGTGTGTGTGTGTGTGTGTGTGTGCGTGATCATGCCTATCACCCCAGAGGTAAAGGCCAAGGTGGGCTACACAGTGAGACTGTTGAAGAAGGGAAGGAAAGAAGAAGAGGGAGAGAGGGAAATCTCAGGGAGTAAGGATCCCAACTATCCACCTCACACACAGGTCTCTGGGAGGGGGAATCCTGGTCTCCAGCACGAAGCATAGCACCCTGCTGTGACTGGGGCTGGACTCACATCTCCTTCTCCTGCTGCAGCTCACAGGCCTCTCTCTGGAGGCTCTCCAGCTGCTGCTGGGCCTCCTGGAGTTGGTGGGAGGTACGCTCCAACTCCCGGGCCAGCTCCTGATTAGTGAGTCTCAGCTTGCTGTTCTCAGCCTTGGTTTCATGCTTGTCGTTGTGTAGAGCCGCGCACTGGCCTTCCAGCTACAAAGAGGGGACAGAGAGGAAAGATGAGCAGGGCCAGGGCCATTGCTGGCTCAGCCGCATACTGTTCTCAAGCCCAAGTCAGCCCTGTTTGCTCCGTCACTCCCATGGAGACATTTCCGCAGGCAGGAGTGACTTTCATAGCACAGTCTGTCTTTCCTAGTCTCCACACAGGACTAAGAGACAGGCTTGGGGTGGCCTTGTTCCATAGGATTGTTAATAGTGAAAATTCCACCGGTTAACGGTGTCTTCCCTCCCAAAGGCACCATGGGCTGGAGACCTCATCTAAGTCCCTTTTGTCCTCCAAGCCAATCTCATTGCCTTGATTCCTGATGGGGTCAGAGAGCAAGTAAGTGGCTGTTCATCATGACGCCACCTTCCCTGTGGTGAACACAGACAGGGAACGAATTCATGCCCATTTTTCTCTCAGCCACAGGAGCCCAGCCCCATTCTTCTAAGAGACAGCGTTGGTTGACTGCCTCTGACCTTGGAGATTCTTGACCTTGGACATTACCAAACCAGCTCAAGCAGATCCTGGGCCTTTTTTTTTTTTCATCCCTAAAGTGACTTTAAAAAAATGTGGGTTTTGAGAACTTCAGCTCCTCCTGGCTGGTGAGAAGGCTTTGTGGAGCTTTCAGCCCTCACCAGACAAAACAGCACACCAAGGCAAATAGATCATAATAAATTTAGTTTCATGAATGTGGCCAGCGAGGAGAGAAAGGCAGCAACAAGGAATGCCGTGAGTCTCTCATGAGGCTCCTGTGTTATCAGGCAAGTGTGCAGTAATTAAATGGAGTGGCAATCATTCATTTGAGGGATAAATTTAATTGCTATGAATTTAATGCATCTCAGAGAGGAAGCTTAGGAGGAGTGAGGCCAGGCTGCTGTGGACAGAGGATGGAAGGGCGGTGGGCAGTTCCCAGGATTCTCAATCTCTAGGCATTCAGATCCAAAGCTTAGCAATGAGCAGGGACAGCAGCCCCAGCCTTAACCAGGGGGTCTTGGAGCTTATGTTCACATGTTGCTACAAATAAGCTTCTCTGTTCCAAGATATGCCAAGTGCCTGGGTCTGTCAGGGGCTGGATCCCTTCCAGGAACAGGCAAACTGAGACTGGAGGCCAGTGCTACCATGGTCTCTCTCCTCCATGAGCTCTTGTTTTGCTGAGGAGACCTGCTGAGCAAGCCACTTGGCCTGGCAACTTGGTACCACGAGCCAGGTGTCCTTAGCTCCAGGCACAATTGCTGCCCTGCAGAGTATACCACACAGTCTGTTTCTCTGCTCCAGCTTTTGAGAGGTGAGTGACCAGTGTTTGCATCTAACTCGTGTCCCAGAGACAGGTATGCACCCTGTCCAGGCATGTGGGCAGTTATTTAAAGACCCTTTTCCAGCTGTAGGGTGTCTACAGCTATGCTGAAGATGACAACTATGTTTGCAGTCCCCTGAAACATCAGTGACTACACAAGTGTCTCTGTACTCCCTCCTTCCTTCTGCAGGATGCCTAAGCCAACTGCAAGGTTTAGCAGCCATTATTACCTTTGGGTGTAACTATGTGAAGCTGTCCTCAGACCCCGAGGGCCTGGGAGAGTCATGGGGAATACAGGGACTTCCCTAAGCTAGATACTCAATTTTGCCTCTATCTGGGGCCATCTGTGATTTTTTTTTTGTTGTAAATTGAAATCTTAAAATGCTTAAAGACATTTTTTAGCATTTTGAGACAGGGTCTCATTATTATAAAGCCCAGGCTGCACTTTGAACTGTGTCCACAAGGCTATCCTGGAACTCACAATCCTCCTGCCCCGGTCTCGCCAGTGATGTGATGGCATGTGTGTGTCGATACATCCACCTTGTGGGGACTTTAAATGAAGACACATGCAGGCACACAGGTCTTCTCAGGACAAGTTAAAAAAATCCATGAATGAATGGTGAAGGGCGTGAGGCAGAGACAAGATGACCTGGAAGAGCTGAGGGCCCACAAAGTCTCCATGATGACCTACCCTCCTCTGCTTCTGATTGAGTCGCTCCAGCTCCTGCTCTTTGGCACTCAGCTTCCTTTCCAGCTCCCGGCTGCGAGCCTGGAATCTCTCTGTGTCCTGCCAAACCAGAGAAGAAGACGATGGGCCCAACACCCAGCACCCCTAGTGTCCAGCCTTGTAAGCATGCACTTGAACTCCCTCACCAGCTGGACCACCAGTCCCTTTTCATTTGGAGGCCCTTCCCCTGAGACCTCGGGTTTCAGTGACCCACTTACTCCACCAGTGAGGATCCACAAGACCAAATTAGTGCTTTGAGATGTGTTAGAAAACTTTCTATGAGTGTGACCACTTACTATGGTAGTATCCTCCTGTGCTTTCCCACCCAAAAGGGACAGCCACCAGTGGAGCGGTACAGGGAGAAGAGGAGTCTGAGTCTGACTCACTGACCAGTCTTCCATCTGTAACTAAGACAGCCTCCAACTTGGAGACCTTAGTTCACAATAAACAAACACTGTCACTGGTCCTTTAAATCATACCCACTCTGGGCACAGTACACTACTTCTGTCTCCTGGAGGATCTGGGTGCTCACTGCTTGTCCACCATGACTCAGGGCTCCTGGGCCCTGATCCTCATGATGTCTCTGCCCTGTTCTCAACATGCTTTTCCCTTCCCATCCTAACCTGGGGTTTTTCTGCATTGAGCTGCTAAGGCCCAAGGGTAGAGATGTGGTGGTGTCTGGCTCTAGTGTCACAGATAGTGCAGGGTTTCAGAGACCCACCATTCCCAGCAGAGCCAATCAAGGTGGAAGACTTCTAGGCTTTGCTTCAGGAAACTTGGGTTTGAGTCCCTGCACTGTTCATCTAAGTTGCTTCATTTTTTTTTCTGGATTTCTAAAGAATGGAAGTCAACAGCCTTTTGCCCCCTGCAGCACAACATTATGGCAAGGTAGGGACGAGCTTTGAATATACTGGAGAAATAACACACCAGGAGCTACTAACAGCCCTGGAATAGCCAATGGTAGAGAGATGTCTGCGAGGGGGATCAGTTGTTGAGATGCTGCACCTGGCAACTACAGGGGTCTTGGCTACCATGTCTGGCAGAACAGTTGTTCCTGGCTCACCAGTCTTTGGCCACCTTTACTCAAAGGTGCATGCTTCTTCTGGTGATGCTACCAACTCCTCTGCTCATGTCCAGATGACAGAGCAGAGGCAATGCAGGAAGACATGTGCCCATAGACACCTGATGACCCACATGGGGTCTACTCAGACAGTCTCTGCCTTTATCTTTGAAGAGAATCTGCTGCAAGAGACCTACTTAGTTCACTCGGTCACTGTGCATGGGGCAAGCACCTCATGAAAAAGCTGGAACAGCAAGCGGTTTCTAAATCCCATGCTGATGTACCCATCCCCACAGGTCTCATGGAGTACACTGTTAACCCTGTCAGGACAGCACTGAAGGGCATCCCCCAAACTGGAGATGGGGGTGCAAATGAGCACATATTTTTCTCATGGACAAACATATTGATATAGGTACAGCCAGCATCCAAACGGTGATCAGGAGATCTGGCCTTTTCTATGATGTCACAGATGGTATCATCCTTATCCTAACTCTGGGACCAAAGAATTCTGCATCTTCACAGCAGAAGCTCAAGTGTGAGCACTGAGCAATCTGAGCTGGACATGTAGAACTGAGAAAGGAGAGGGTGTGAGGGGACACAGTCCCAGAGTCAGGTCATCTGAAATGATGCTAACTGGTCCTTAATTCCTTTTCCTGCAATCTCTGCTCACTCCCAGCCCAGCTGCATGCCCGTGCCCATCTTTTGTTGTCGGAAGCACACCTTAGCTATAGGCATGACCAGGGCAGAGGGAACAACATGTCCCCTGAGCTTGTCTCCTCCGTGCAGTCTGTCACAGGGATGAGAGAGATGATTTTCCTAATGCAGACTGTGGAACTGCTCATGTTGGAAGCTATTTTAGATCTGCTGATGGATGTGTGTGGATTCCGTTTGCCACATACACATCCAGTTTCCCTGAACACTGGAAGAGCCAGAACGGTTTAAAGCACTGAAGGA
This sequence comes from Rhabdomys pumilio, assembly GCA_030674055.1. Classification (NCBI taxonomy): domain Eukaryota; kingdom Metazoa; phylum Chordata; class Mammalia; order Rodentia; family Muridae; genus Rhabdomys; species Rhabdomys pumilio. The sequence goes on from JANHMN010000008.1 coordinate 50,755,124, forward strand.
CAATGAGGGTGATCTGGAATAGTGGCAAGCCTGCAGGGAGGGCTCTGGCCAGATATTTCTGGGAGGCATTCTGATTTCCCTCCAGCGTGAATGGCATCTGTGATGTTAAGTGGAGCAGCGATGTGGATAATCCAAAGCAGCTGAAAACTGAAATCTGGATCAAGGAAAGAGCCTGAGACAATAGCCTGGGCTTAGCACCGAGAGGCGGCAGCCAAGACCAGCAGCCTTCTGCTAAAAGCTCACACAGTAGGGTAGACAGTAAAAGGAAGAACAGTTTCCTGCATCCTTTTTTCGAAAAGTGGAACATACCACACAGATCTTGCTTACCTTGGGCTTGATAGAGGACAGGCTCCTCCCCAGTCCTCACCTTCTAAAATGACAACAAGGGCTGGAAAGGCTAAGGCTCAGAAGACTGGTAACTGGGGTTCACCAGGAATGGAGATGCACCAGAACAGGGATATATTGGGAATAGGTGCACACCAGGAACACACCAGGGGTATACTAGGAAAGTGTGCTCTGGGAATAGAAACATAATGAGAACGGGGGTGTGTTGGGAACAGGGTTGTACTAGGAACCAGAGTGCTCTAGAAGCAGGGGTACACCAGGAACATGGCTGCAACAGAGCAGAGGTACACTAGCAACAGGGATACACCAGCAAGAGGTGTACACTAGGGACTTGGGTACACAAAGAATAGGGCTACACCAGGACCAGGGGTACAAGCTTCACATTTTCTCTCATGATCCTGATGATGGTGGACATGGGGTTTTCTCGGTGACTGTATTCTTCAATTTTTAAGAGGAAAGAGTGAGTCACCTCATCTCTAATCACTGTCTCCTCTGAGGCTGCTATTTAGGGAATAAGATGAGCTGGTAGGTTTTGATGGGGCTCCTATACAGGGTGAGTGACACCCAATGTCCAGGTTTCTTTATGCTCTGTAATTCATCCATCACACATTTCCTTCCTTCCTTGCTTGCTTCCTTGTATCTTCCTTCCTATTTTCTTCTCTTCCTCCCTTTCTTCTCCTCTCTGATCTATCAACAATAATCCATTCATTTATCTTTCTTCATCCAATCTAATCCATCCATCCATCCAACTAGCCACCCACCCACCCATTCCATCCATCCATCCATCCATCCATCCATCCATCCATCCATCCACCCATCTGTCTATCCACCCATCCAATCCATCCATCCCTTCAATCTATCCATCCATCCATCCACCCATACTTTCTCCTTCCTGGTTTCCTCCCTCCTTTTCTCCCCTCTTTTCTCTGTTCCTTCCTGTCAGTCCATTCACACACCTCCATCCATTCACAAGTTCACTCACACATTGACTGAGCAAACATCTATGGGGCATCTCCTACAATCCAGGCATGCTCAAGAAACTGAGGCAGGATTAGTAAGCAAATAAACTTACATGTTAAGAGGAGGAAACAGATGATATAGAATAAAAGTAAATGCGTATTCTATATACTTTCCTTGAAAGGTAGTAAGTGCCTTGAACATTAAAGCAAAAAAAGAAGGTCATAAGAAGAATCTAGGTTCTTAACGGGGAAAGGTGTTCAGAGTAGGCAGGTCTACCAGCTAGCTGTCCCCCAGCACCAGGCCCAGGAATGGAACACTCACTTTTAGAAGGAACTGTTCCCTTTCGCATTTGATCTGCTGTTCCATCTCCTCATAGAGATGCTGGATTTCTTCATCATAAGCAGCAATTTTCCTGGAGGGACAAAAGAAGAAGCTAACAGTGTCCCCCCAAGATCCACTTTCCCCACAGTCACAGTTCTTGGAGCTGAGACCCTGGGGCCATAGATGGTTGAGGGACTGCCTAAGTCAGGCCAGTCAAGGATTCAGGATCAGCTCAGAGGCCAGCTGCATAGACTGTGGTTGCACTGTGAACCTTCTGTCTTCCAGATCACTGCCTGACAACAAGGGCACCTCCCAGTGAAGATATGCCCCACATCTCTTCCTTGACTCTGTTTTACTCCAGCACTGAACCCTGGTCTCCTGCACTTTAAATCCCTAATCCAATACCTCTTTAGGTAGACAGTCTGAAATTGCACCCTGTAGGGTTCCTTCCTGCTCAGCTTCTTGGTGTATCCCATGTTCAGTTTGGGTGCCTTCTCTATTTTCCTATACCAACCCTGACACTGTACCACTAGAGGGCCTTAGTGCAATTGTGAGTTTAAGTCCATGCTGGTCCAAAAGATTTCCTGAGGATGATGGTCTTTGCAAAGGAAGGGGTCTCATGCCATCTGGGGCACAGGGCCAGAGATACACAGCAGAAGGCTTGTGGTTCTGGTTAATGGCTGGTGATGACACTGAGGTGATCTAGTCCAGCTCCATCTCTCAGCATCCTCTCCACAGTATGAGAGCCCACAGGACACGAAGTGAGTAGCAGGGATAAGCACACACCACTAAACCTGGATTCTTTTCCCTCCCTCCCTCCCTCCCTCCCTCCCTCCCTCCCTCCCTCCTTCCCTCCTTCCTTTCTTTCTTTTTCTTTCTTTCCTCTTTCTAATGTGGTTTCCGAGGATGAAACTACTCAGGTCCTGCTGTTTTCAAGGCAAGCACTTCCCCAACAGAGCTACCTTCCAGGCCACGGTAACAACATTTTCATACTTTCCTCTTGTCATGCATGGAGAACCTCCCTCTGGCTCCTACTTCCTGTTCTTTCCCTCTCTTGTAGAAAGAACTCCAGCTTGGCATTGTGGCTCTCAAGGACTATTTTGAAGGTTTAATGCACACACACACACACACACACACACACACACACACATAAATTGTCACTTGCCACACTAAACTCCAAGACCTTCATAGATGGGCATGCCACTAACAGAGGAAGCAGCCTAGTCATCAGCTCTAAGAAATACTGAGACGATACCTGAACAGATGTAAAGGCTAAGAATGTAGCTATCCCCCCCCCCCCGAGTCCTTTTACCCTTGTCCCATGTCCACTTGGGACTCCCATCTGAGGCCAGGCTTCCATTACTGTTTCAGGCTTTGCCATGGCCCAGTCACTGTCTTATCCTCTTCTGCATGGAGTGGGCTTCACCACACTTATACACTAAACAGCACGGATGAGCCATTTCGACTGGTATTCCTCCAGCTCTTGAGAAACCATGCGCTGGATCCAGACAAAACACTGGCTTGAGAGCTGTGGTCAGGGACAGCATCTCAGACTCTGAATTCCAGCTTACTACCTTCCACCCCACCCCCACCCCCACAGAGACCAGAAACTTGAAGCAATGGCACAGTGGTTTAGGGCTGTGTTCAGCAGAAGATGCCAGTCCTTCCAGATTTCACAATTCAGGGCTATGTATCTGTTCCGCATCTAGGGAATGTAAAGGTTCCTCTGGGCAAAGAGTAACACATCTCTTCTTGCAAATGACAGGTATGTAAGCTTGTTATTCTTTTCTCCCAGCTAAACCATCATGACAGAAAGAAAGCCATGGAGGCAGAGGGAGGAGAAAAGGACCCCATTGTGAGATAAAGACGCCCCAGGGTCAAAAGTAGACATAGTTCAAAGGAAGCAAGGTGGGGGTCTCTTCGGCCCTGAATTGCCTTTACATGCTCGAAACAGCCCAGATGCTGGATGGCAAATGACATCAAGTAAAACTTTGGGCAGCAAAAGGCAACTACATAAATACCGAAAAACCAATAAATGGAGCGAGAGCAGCTTAAAAACTGATCTGGCTCTGCTATAATTCTAATTAGAGTCATTCGTATAAGCTGTTTAGCATCTATGCCTAACAGCCATGCCAAGCATTAATTCTATGATACCATTAAGTGTGTTATATTAATTTTGCTCTAAGTTTTACTTGATTCAATTAATACCCTTGATGTTTTTCCACGCTCTCATGACAGCTTGCTTGTCGTGAGTGAACTTATTTTACAAACCGTTATACGAGAAATTAAATGAAAGGAGACATAGTCTCCAACTAGTGCTCAATGCTAGCCCTCATCTGCAAAAGCCGACTCTATTATGAAGAAGCCCTTGATGGGTACCAGTGATGTTGGTACCCATCCACACTTCTCTGTGGACTCAAGCCTCCTGGGAAATTCTGCAGGCCTAATGATAGCATGACCCTCTTAGGTCAGAACACAGAAAGTCCCAGTAATAGGAGCACGAAGGTGCCATTTTCAATAAAGTACACTAAGCCTGCTCAAGAGACAGAGGACTCTTATTCTAGGACAGGCTTGTCTCCTCAGTGTGACCTTGAGCAAGTGCTCTAATGCCCTCTCAGGTAGCTTATGTCCTAAAATACTTTCCAGCACTGTCCAGATGGACCAAAGAAAAAGTGAATGCCCAAAGTACCCAGAACCATAATGCCCTAATAAATACATGGAATTATTTATTCTTATAATTGGGATCAGGAGCTGCAGGGCAGAGAGGAGGAAGTGCTTGCTTTCAAGAATGAAGGGGCTGGGTTTGGAAGAGCTCAAAGGCACCAGGAGAGGAAGAAAAAGCTTACTTGCTAAAAGCTCCCATCAGAGTCTGCCAGAGGCTCTGGCTGGGCACAGCAGGAGCTGCAGGGCTGGGATATGTGTATGTGTGGGAGCACAGTGATGACCAGGACACTCCAAAGAGATTTGTGCTTGTGTCATACAGCAGCCCAGCCAGGAACACCACACTCTGCAGTCAAAGTAAAGAGATGACCTGTGGTGTCTGCCGATTCTGCGTGTCCTTGTCTCCATGATTTCACATCCTCTCTTAACGCATAACACACACAGAGACTTTGAAGTGTTCTCTAAGAGGATCCACCCACCTTTCCAACCTCGATGACACCCTGTGCTGTCCATTTTACATGGGATTTTAAGTCGTCCTGATCTATGTGGGTTTCGGGGGGGGCAGTCTCTGTTAAATTATGAACACTCAAACCTTTGTATTACCCATAACCTCTTTATATTACCCATAACCTCTTGGGCTCAAGAGGCTAATGCCAAAAACCTGCAAGAACCCACTTTACAGTTTGGCTATCAACTCAGATGCTAACAAAACATAGTGAAGGACACTAGATTCTAATGAAGAATTATAGGATTGGGAGCTTTGTCTCATCCAAATGCTTCTCTCTCTTTTTTTTTTTTAACTTGTGTTAAAATCCTTGCCATGGGGTTGCAGAGATGACTCAGCATTTAAGAGCACCGCACCAATACCAGACGCTTCACAATACCCTATTACTCCAGTTCTGGGGAGACCCAATTCCCACCTTCTAGGTTTTCTGCATGAACCGAATGCGACGTGTATGTGTGTTCACACGTTCATAAATAAAATAATAAATCTTTAAAAGATAACCCTTGCTTCTATTGACACCAAGTAGGTTAGAAGACTTTTTTTGTGACCCGAGACTGGCTGGTTTTTTTTTTTTTTTTTTTTTTTTTTTGAGCAATTCTGTCATCTCTGGAATATTCTGAGTCATGAAAATTTGTGTCCCCATAAAAGTGCCCTTCAACACAGAAGGCCTCCATAAATTTTAAAACAGCTTCAAGTTCAAGGGGTGCCTTGGATCAGGCCACTCCTTTCTCTCCTCCCACCTTGTTTTGCAAGCCCTGCTCGCACCCCCAGTCCTCTTTGAACAGATCTTCTCAGGCTACTAGAACCCCAAACCCAGTGCCCAGTGTATTCGTGTTATTGTGCAGAGTGGAGCTGATTATTGCCTCTCTTGTTCTAGGTGTATGCATCTACTCACCCAGCTGAAAATCTACATTAGCTTTGCTTGGCAGCTGCATCACAATTGATGCTAAAACTTCTAAATTCTATGTGATGTTTTTCCCTTTAAAGAGAGTGCCATTAAACCGTATCTCTAGCCTCCACCTCTGTGTTCTGGACACAGGAGAATACTGCGTCATCCTGTTAGACTCCATGTTTTATCAGCGTGACGTTCATGGATCCCACTTGGCCATCCAGCGTATTCAATAACCTTCTATGTTTTATTGACAATACGAATTTAGCTTCTGCTCAGAATAGAAGCTAAATTATCCATGATGCTTGTTTTAATGATTTCGTTTATCTGGGAGGTTTTTTAATAATTAAATTCGTCTCTTTGACAATTTCATGTATGCAATGCACTCTGATTACTTTCAACACCTCCCCGTTAGCTCCCTCCTATCCTTGCCAAGCCTTTGTGGGTTCTTTATTTCGTGTGTGTGTGTGTGTGTGTGTGTGTGTGTGTGTGTGTATCTCTGTATGTGTCTGTGTGTGTTTGTATATGTATGTGTGTGTCTGTGTGTGTTTCTGTGTGTGTCTATATGTGTGTCTGCATATGTATATGTGTCTGTGTGTATATGTATATGTGTCTGCGTGTGTCTCTCTGTGTGTGTATGTGTGTGTCTCTGTGTGTGTGTGTGTGTGTGTGTGTGTGTGTGCACGTGTTGATTATTGGGGAACAAAGCTCAGGTAATTGCACATTCTGTCTAAGTACCTCACTATCAAGCTACACCCTAACCCTCCAAGAATGTTTTATTTAAGATATGCTAACTTTTTATTTCTTGTCTTACGGTGTTATAGAATACATCGTAAAAAGTGTTTACTGTTGGAATCTATTAACCTTTTATCTGTAGCCAAAAACATTATTAATTTTTTATAACTTCCATGAGAAGAATACATATTCCCCTTTTAAGGTACATGAAATCACATTCATTTTTTTAGCTTGCTGCTCCATGGTTTGAAGTGCTTCCCGCCTTTTAATACTGCTTGCCTTTGATGCATTGCCTGACTAGTGTGTCAAAATCTGAAGTGTTTGTCAGCTTTGAAAAGTCTATTTTTGAAACGTCTATTTTTTAAAAATCTTTTTTTTTTGTTTTTCTGAAAGTTTTCTCCTGTATCCATTACTGCTGTGTTATTTGATACATAAAGATTTATATATTTAGAGTCTTTGGGGGACTCCTGCATGCACGTGTACATTTTTGTGTATGCACCCCACTCATGCATGATTGTTTGTTTTGAAATGGTCTTGCTCTGTAGCCCAGGTTGGCCTCATACTCAGGACTATCCTCCTACTTCACCCTCCCAAGAACTGAATCTTGTTTCTGGATGGACTTTCACATTGCTGTAAAATAATCCTTTGTACCTTCTTTTATTTAATGCTTCAGAGCTACAGGAATATGAGGGCTTAACTAGCCAAGCACCCTTCTGCTAGCCATTCCTAAGACACTCCTGCTATACCCAACCCCAGGGATCCCTAATTATCCTGTTCTCTGCTTCCTGGTGGTAGTAATGTAAGCTATGGGGGGAGGGGAGAGACAGAGAAGAGGCAGATAGAGCAGACAGGGAAGGAGGAAGGAGTTCTCACTGAGGCAGAAGGACAGGTGTTCGGTGAGGTAGCCGTCCAGAGGCAGCAGCAACCAACAGCAGTAATATGTATCCTCCCTCAGACCCCCCTGCAATGGCTGGGTAGTGCTGTGGAAGGCACCACAATAGCCCAGGTGAGAACCCAATTGCTGAGCTTGCCTATAGCTCATTAGACCAACCACTAGGAGGTCTACTTCTGACATTTATGTTTTCTGGCTTTGGCCAAGTCACATCACACCAGTAATCTCCAAGTTAATACATCTGAAAATTCAGAACGAGGTTGTTACACTTAATCATAATGTTAACGAGGTTTTAAAAGATGCCCGTGGAATGATCTAGAACAGGCATTAGATGCAACGCAGTTAATAAGTTTTAGTTAAATAAAGTCTCTGGGACCGCCATTTTGAGAGTCATTACTCCACAGATTCTTTAAACATCAACCAGGGACAAGTAGAAGCTGGAGGGAACCCACATGTCAATATACATGGGGTGAAAAAGGATGCGTGGGGGAGGTGATAAGAGATGAGGGGGCTCAGCTGAAAGAGTAAATATGCAGAGTTCACCTCACCTACAACGTTATGACATTATGGCGCTGACTGAGCCTTTCTTACAGTGCTGCTATCGGTAGAACAATTTAGATTGAAGCTCACTCTGTACCCTAGGGACTCAGCATCTTAGAACACCAAGTCCAAACCCACACTGGCACAGAGAGGACAGGCCAGAAAGAAGAGGCTATGCAACATGAAAGAAATCCCACAGTCTCTCCATGGGCTCGGCTGGCAGTCTTTGTGACCTTAAGAGTCCTAGCCAGAAAAGAAAAGTGGAGGGAACTACCTGTCCTGCTGGTGGGCAGGGTGGGAGAATTTCCTGGCTGAGCCTAGAAAAGACAGATTTTCAACAGGGAAGGGAAGTCACTGTTACATACTGCAGGGGCAGTGATGGATCTGTAAGAGTGAGTCGTGTGGAAGCCAGGATGGAAATCCTAATTCTAAGTCAGAGGGTAACATATCACCTGAGATGTCTGACTGTGGCAAATACTCCCTCCTGTAAGATTACCATAGGTGGTGTGTGTGTGTGTGTGTGTGTGTGTGTGTGTGTGTGTGTAAGAGAAAGAGAGAGAGAATAAAGTGTGTATGTGTACATGATTGTATCTCCCTGTGTTCCTGTGTTTGAGTGCATTGTACATGTGTTTCTCTGTGTCTGTGTCTGTGTGTATGAGTGTGAGTATTTATCTTTCTCTGTGAATAAGTGTGTACATGTCTGTGTGTATCACCCTGTGTGTGTATATTTATGTTTCTCTGTGTGTGTGAATGATTGTGTACTGTGCATGTCTGTGTGAGTGTGTATACAGTCATGTGTGTTTCTCTGTCTGTGTGTTTGTGTATGCATGTCTCTGTGTATGAATACATTTATCTCTCTGTGTGTGAATGAGTGTGTACATGTCTGTGTGTATCACCCTGTGTGTGTTATTTGCACATGTATTTCTCTGTGTATCTGTGTATATATGTCTATATGTATGAATGTGTATATTTATGTCTCTCTGTGTGTGTGAATGAGTGTATAGACATGCAAGTCTGTGTGAGTGTGAATACATTCATGTGTGTTTCTCTGTGTCTCTGTTTTTGTGTGTGTCTGTGTGTATGAGCATGTGTATTCCTCTGTGTGTGTGTGCATGTGTGATATCAGGCAAATGAGTGCTCAGGAAGAAATCTGAGAAGGAGGGAACAGTGGAGAAACTCTAACTCCAGAGTAAGCTCCAGACTTAGCCTGGCAGACTTTTCTAAGATCATTTGCAAAAACTCAAAGGTGAGATGCAGTTAGCAATAACTTACCTTGCCAGCCTCCCACGGGGGCTGTGAAAATTAATTAACCTTCACAGAGTGCTTTGCACCTCGGAGATGAAGGAAAGCTTTGGCACTGGGCACCATGGGGGCTCCAGTTAGCAGCATGCAGGGCCAGGCTCTTGCCGCAGACACAGCCACGTCAAAACAGGTCAAAATACTGTGCTCCTGTGCTCTCTCTCTGTCCTCAGTCTTTACTTAAGGGTGTTAGGGATCTGGGAAGGTCTCTGAAGCCATGTAGTCCAAGAGTAGCCATTCTTCTTGGCAAGGGTGTACAAAACCATCCAAAGACTAAACGACGTCTCCCTTTTCTAAATAAAGGCATGGCCTTGACCTTGGAGAGAAGACACAGCAACTCTATATTTTGGACATGCCTCACCCTGAGCTTGAACTCCTGGAAGTCTCAGAATTGGCTCCTGGCCTAGGATGGCTGTCATTCTGGTGTCTCTTTGAGAGCAGACTTGGTTGGAGCTCCCAGTTTGCAAAGACACCAAGCTTCCTTCACCATCACGGACAGAGCAGAAGCTCCAGTAGAGCATGCACAGCCAGCAAGATGGCTCAGTGGGTAAAAGCACTTGACTCACAAGCTGGATGACCTGAGTTCAAATCCTGTGAACCCACAGTGGGAACAGAAAACCAGCTCCTGGAAGCTGTCGTCTCTCTCTCTCTCTCTCTCTCTCTCTCTCTCTCTCTGTCTCTCTCTCTCTCACACACACACACACACACACACACACCTACCTCCGGAGGCACACAGCTTCTCTCTCTCATAAGTAAAACTAAAAAAAATTTAGAACCCTTTTTTAAAAAAGAGCTGGTGTATTTCCAAGCCAAACGCTTTTGCTTATACACGAAGAAAATCACTCAGATGGGAGACAGATGAATAAGGGTCAGAGTAAAAAGAAGACTCCAGGCTTTGTCTCTGGAGGCCCACGGTTCCCCCACTGCCCACCACCCTGCAGTGCTTCCCCGGAGCAGCCCTGGCAGTGAAACGGACCATATACATTTGCAGCTAAGTCTGTCCGCATTCCCAACTCCATCTGGAGTCTGGGAAGGGCAGGCAAGGAGTGAGGCATGGCGATCAACTGCATTTTAGGACACTCGGTGGACAGAAGGTGCGAGGGCTTGATGCCCCTCCCCATATAGCCCACGATGCACCCCCACCCCCACTACAGCATGAGGACCTTCAGCTGGAGAACTCTCAAGGAAAAAATAAAAAAGAAGCATGTCCGGCTGCAGCCAGTTTTGTGACTGAAGACTCACCACTGCCCCCTACTGTCTTTGTCTGGTAACTGCAGTCTCTGGACAGCAAACAAACAAAAAAAAATCTGGTTACGGTTTTTTTTGTTTGTTTGTTTGATTTTTTTCATGGCTCTTGAGGTTGGACTCTCTGAGTGTATTAGAGTACAGATGAACGTTAGGAAACTGTAAGCATATAGAAAGTTCTGTGAAGAGGTGAGATTAACAGTGCACTTCAAGATAGATGGATTTCTTCTTACTGATTCTGCTACCTGTATAAACCACCCCTGTAGCATTCCTCCATCCCCAAAGGTAAACCACTTTCCAAAGGTCAGGTTTGCAAACTGCAGTTGTGGTCAGCGCAGAGCACAAGCACTTTGCTCACCAAGAAATGCCAACAATGTATCTCTGCCTCAGATCATATTATGCCCATAAAACTCATGCATTTGGTTAACCCGGGCATCACCAGGAATCCCCTGCCTCAACCTATGCACACGACCAAAGCTGCAGATTAGAAGAACATCCTGGAATATAGCTCTTGTGGGCTAATCAAAGAAACTAGCTGTCTGGGGGCGGGGGTCATGACATGATAGAGCTATCCTGAGCTGCATGGATTCAGACAGATCTTTATTTTTTGGCACGTGAACACGCGTGTGCGTGTGCATGTTTGTGTGTGTGTGTGTGTGTGTGTGTGTGTGTGTGTGTGTGTGTAGATGTCCTCTGGAAGAACAAACTGGAATAGCATGTCTCAAAGTGTGGTCTGCAGCCTGTCTGTCTCACAGCCACCTGGATGCTCTGGCACCCCCATTCCCAGGCCCATCCCTGAGACCTGCAGGTTTACATCCCCTGGGGGAAGGGTTTGGAATGGTTCGCACACCCCTGGGGGAGGGGCTTAGGACGGTTTACACCCCCCACCGGGGGAGGGGCTTAGGACGGTTTACACCCCCCCTGGGGGAGGGGCTTAGGACGGTTTACACCCCCCTGGGGGAGGGGTTTAGGACTTGTGATTCACTGTATGTTCTCTGCAGATTTTAACACAAGCCATCATTTGACAGTCACCAGCTGAGGCCCTCCAGAAGGCAGGGAGCTACTGCGGTGTGTAAGGGACACCTGCCATGTACAAAACACTTTGTTATTCTATTTGGAGTCAAGGCCAAGGACACGATAGCTTCCCTCCCCTGCTAGTTTCCCTGTTTCTAGAGCTCCGTGCCAGGGAATATGGTGATCAGAGGATGACTGATGGATGCACCAGCAGGATGTCTGTCCTGCTGTGTAATAAGCTGTCCCTGTCATGTCCCTTTTCTGAAGCCTAAGGAAGCCACTCTGGGCAGGAAAGGCTTGAATACTGGCTGTGTGGGGATTTAATTAAAGGCCCAATGACACCCAGACACTACCTATGGCATTAAATGGGCAAGGTGAGCCTGGGCAGATGAGAAACTGAGGCAGACATGGAGCCCATCAAAGACGAGTGTGGTCTTCCATAGACATAGACCAGGAAGCCAGGCAAGTATTTCTAGGCCATGGGACTCTAGGAATTGAGTCTGAGCCAGACTGGCTGGTCAGTCTTGCTGGGTTCTGATCCTCAGCCTGAAGCTTCAGGCCCTCCCCAGGCAAAACATGACATATTTTCACCCCAGGTTTTAAAACTAAAAATAAATTCATCAAACTCTTACCCACAGTCAAGTGAGCTGAAACCCTCCGAGGTGGGATTCTGGCATCCTTAGGATTCACAAGCTCCATCTGAATCCAAGCAATGCACATGGCTCCATCCTCCCATCCAGGTCAGACACTGCTAGCTTCTTTTGTTTCCAGAAAAAGATGAGTGCTGAGTGCCCTTTTCATAGCAAAAGCTTCCCGATTCTGGCAGCTGGAAAGTCTTATTATAATCTATCTATCTATCTATCTATCTATCTATCTATCTATCTATCTATAATCTAGCTATAGCTCCTGCTATGGTGTGGGAATGAAATGTCTCCACAGGTTTATGGGTTTGAAACCTTGATCCCCAGCTAACAGCACTGAAGGTCCTTTAGGAGGTGAAATCTCAGTAGAAATGGTGGAAAAATAAGTCTTGGGTTATCACCTCACTCGTTTTAGCGCTCTCTCTCTCTCTCTCTCTCTCTCTCTCTCTCTCTCTCTCTCTGCCTCTCCATTCCATGCATGTGAATGCCTGCGCGCGCGCGCGCGCGTGTGTGTGTGTGTGTGTGTGTGTGTGTGTGTGTGTGTGTGCGCGCTCTTCCTGATCTACTGAGACATGAGTAAGCCATTACACTTCCTCAGGGCCATCCTCAGCTGTTCTTTCCCAAAAATGGACGGTACACCCTCCAAGTGTGAGCCAAAAGCAGTCCTTCCTCCCTCCCTTAAGTCACCTGCTTTTTGGCAGGTAACTGATACACCTCTGAGGCTAGCATGCATAGCTCACATGCATTCTAGCAGATGCTCACATGCATGGAGGTGGGGGGGGAAGGTGTGTGTGTGGAGGGAGGGAGGGAGGGAGGGAGGGAGAGGGAGAGAGAGAGAGAGAGAGAGAGAGAGAGAGAGAGAGAACGCTAAATGAATTTCTAGGAATGTAGGAGACAGCAGCAGGCAAGGTACCATGGAACACCCACATCCTCAGAGAAAAGTGAGGCCCAGAGGGAGCAGTTCTCACTGAACACTGGGCAGAGGCCCTGGGGTCTTGCATTTGCCTTTCGCCTGGCCTTGTGGGACTGGGGCTACTTCCCAATGGACATGCAAACACAGTAGAAAGAGATCAATGCTCTCAGACATGTCTCCTCCTATTTCAACTATATCCATGGCAACAAGGGGAGGCAGGGCCCAGCTCTTGCTGACACCCCCAGCACACTCTGGGCTTGGTCTGTGAGGTCAAGATGTCAATGCTTTCCCAACCATCCCTCTTTCAGGGGCATCCTCTCCCTCCCACCACCTAGGAATGAATGTGACATGGCAAAGGCTTTTCCCACTTGAGCTGCAGCCCAAGGTTTCCAGTCCAGGCCAGGGAGCTGAGAACAGAGAGCGTGTGCCTCAACCAACCAAAGGAAGACCACACTCACACTCCCCTGGAAGTCAACACTCCATTTTATCTGGGTCCCACAGGAGGAGAAGCAAGCTGTGTAGCCTGCAGTGAGAAGCAGCAGAAACTGTCTATGCCTGTGGTCACACTGCCCAGAGCTCCAATCGGGGCTTCCTGGTCAGCACTGGATAGATTTCTTCTGAATCTGCCTGGTCAGAGTGACCACACGTCCACTCCTCAGAGATGGCAACTAACTCAGAGCCTTCAGCAGAAGAATCCCTAATTAAATGTCACCCAGTGGTAACACACAGGGGTCACAGAGCAGCGGTGAGTTCCTGCCACTTCCAGCCTCTGTGACAAATGTCACACCTGTCTTGAGCGGGACTCTGGCAGAGCTGGAGACTCTGGCAGCTCAGGAGGACACACCATTCCCAGGATGCTCTGCTTTCGTCCTGCATTCTAAAGGCCTTCTCTGTGAGCCTACTTCCTTCCCTGCAGCTTGGATGTGTCCCTGCCTAACAAACCTGAAGCTTTACCTTGTGTGTTATTTGCAGAGAGACCATTTAAGAGCTCAACACCCCATTTCCAGTTTCTCATTTGCTTCCAGAGCTGCCAGGGTTATGGAGCACATGGTACCTTACAGACCATCTGGCCCACTGACAAGGCGTGACCAAATCTTTTAATAGAATAAATGAGACTTTTATAAGCCTCTAATAGAAAATCTCATTGTCCCATGAAACATAAGCATGAGCTAGCTTATAAAACTTAGCTTTCAGTTGTATGTATAAACCAGTGTGCAAAGACTGCGAAGAAAAAGCATTTCTTCTTTCTGGTAGGTCACACTCACAAAGGGTTTGAAAGAAACACTCTCCCCGTTCACATATGTTTTCAACAAAATGTTCATGCACAGAGAGGGAAAGCAAGTAGCTTGGAGTCACACAGCTTGTACGTGGCCAGAGAGTGAGAACTCTAGTTCTTCCTCTTTCCTGTATGGGTGTTCTACTCCCTGCTACCTGCAGGTCTGGTTCTGCAGCCAGAGGGTCAGTCGCATTGGATGAGACTGGCAGAGAGCACACAACACCACCCTGCAGTGCTGGCCATGATCAGTCTCAGCCAGCAGGTCTATGGACAGAGGAAAGCCAAGGAGGGATGGGATGGTTTTGAACATGTGGCCAAGAGTGGCCTTGACTCTCACCTCAGGAATGTTAAACATAATTACTAAATTAGGGTCTGAGTCTTTCCTGCAGCCACTCTCAGATGCACGTGAGGGTAAGAAGCTCCACAGTGTGGCAGGGATTGCCTTTCTGTGCAGGAGTGAGGCCAACAGATTCTTATGTCTGTGAGCACAAGCCAGGCAGGCCTAGGCCTCTCCATTCAGGTAGAAAGACCGCCTTCCTGTGTGGGAGGGGCCGATAGTCTTTGCTGTGGCTCCACTGAACCAAGCCAACGGTGCTGGGAACAGGAGGGGAAAGTAATCCTTATTCCCCCACTTGCCAGATGGGAAAACAGAGGCTCAAAGAAGCCAAGAGATTCCAGCAGTGTAACAGAGCCAGACGGTTTCCAGTCCCTGAAGGACTCACCCCAGATGTCCTGATACTGAGGTTTACACACAGTGCTCATGGCACGGCGTCAAGATGCAGACTCACGATGCCACACCTAGAATACACTTCACCTTCTTCAGTCAGACAAATTCCCAAACTGACCAAGATAGAGTGACTAACAGTTATATTTTTGACATTCCTGGTGTTTAGACACAAGTGTGATCCCACTGGCACCTCCGGCTCTTGTTAGTTGGATACTGTACCACATTCCCTGCAGATAAGGAAGCTGAGGTTCAGAGATGTTAAGCAACTCGGTGTAAGTTGTACAGCTAGTTAACAAGTGTCAGAACCAAGATCCAAGCTGCTTTCTGTCTGATTCCAAGTTTCCTTCCCATCCCTTCCTCCCTTCACGCCTTGTGGGCTGTCCTAAAACACTATTAACAATCTTCTGGCCACTAGGTATCCTTCTGCATGACTTAAATTCAGTGAGATAGGCAGAGTTCTACTGTTTTTCCCCTCCACGTAGTTCTTCCCTTCGTGGTTATTTTGGGAGTTAGCTTGGGAAGGCACAAGATAAAAAAGTGTGGCATAGTATGTAGACTCCAGTCTACCCAGTAACACACACTCAAACGAGGAGCCCACGGACTTGTAACTCTGGAAAGAAGCCTGTCACTGGACAGGCACTCTGTAGAACTGCCCAGAAAGAGAGACAGCTCACTGAGGAGTCACAGAGAATGTGAGTCAGTCTGGGTCTGAACACGAGTACGCAAGGGGCATGAGATGTTTTGTGAAGGAACATTCCAGATCTGACTGCTCTGCCTTGGGTTTCAGCCTCTCCTCAGGGTGACTGACCACCCGTCATCACATCACAGACAAGTCCACATTCCCAAATACCAGCTCACTGTGTAAATGCATGTTAGATGACCTGGAGGAGCCAGGGCAGCCTCCTGAGCACAGGCTAGTTCTTTGGAGGGGTTCCACCTCCACATGCTGCTTTTGATCTGATTTATTTGCCAGTGTGGACATTGGTCCAGATGGGCAGCAGTTCCTTGGGAGTCTTGGCTCTGTCTTCTGATACACCATGGCTACCAAGAGGGGAGGCTACAATAGGGAGGATGGCCCTTACAGATATAGTACTTCCACAAAGCAAGGGATGCTGGGAGTTAGGAGAAGCCCATAATGGTAGGGCTTTACTGAGTATAGGCAGGCAGGCTGTTCTCCCTTCCTGTCCAGGGCTCTAGGTTAACTACCTCTGAAATCTGTCTCTGACATTTACAAGCTGTGTATTCTTGGGCATGTTACTTTCCGAACCTTATTTCTCATCTGTAAATGTAGGTAATATTTGAGAGTCCCCATCAAACAAGCCAATCAATGTATATAAAGTATTTAGAATAGCTTCTATCAAACAGGTGCTTAATAAGGGTGAGCTAGGACTGAGAAACAGTCCCATGCTATGCTATACCATGCCGGTCACAGTGCTCTGATCCCCTTTGGGACACAGTGACAAAGAAGCATACTATAGTGAGCCTACGGAAAAGACAGGAAAGAGTGCACGGACCACATGGGCGGAGACAGACACCTACTTCCTGAGGGCACATTCTAGTTGATTCTTCTGCTCATGGGCTTCTTGGAGCTGAGCGAAGATTGTGGTAAGGAGGTCTTCAAAGTTGGACAGCAGGTGAGGCTCGTCCTTCTTCAGTTGCAGCCACAGTTGCCTGACATCACTTTCACTGTGAGGGAAGGGAGAACCATTAACAGGGAGTGGGTAAGTGAGGCTCCTGGAGGAAACATGGGGGTTCCAGATGAGAGAGCAGACAGCTGGAAACATCACTGTCATCACCTTAGATCACTGGAGTTTATGGTACAGAGCGTTTTCTGCGTACTGACAGTCTCCCTCTATCCCCACTACGACCTGGGAGGCAGACACAGCATGCTAGGAACATTCCCTGGTACAATGCCAGAGTGCGGGCCCAGCAGCCTGACTCCTGTGCTGATCTCTCAGTCTGCTGCTTCCTTCCTCTGTGATGCACCTATTGGATTTGCTGCATCAAGCATGCATGGCAACGCACTTGCCAGAATCTCAATACTGCCAGGAGTTTGGAGGCACATGGGCAGGACCAACATCGAGATGCTGGAGAGAGATGGTTGCCTCTGGAAGGATATCACCGTTGAGATACGTTAGACATGCTGTTTTATGGATGGTAGAATGTGCTTGTCGCTGCTGGGAAGGGAGGCAAACATGTAGAAGCACCCTGCTGGAGCCTGGTGGCACTTGGAGAACTGGTGGGGGGTAGGAAGGGAATGGGAGAGTCTGAAGGACACAGAGACATAGACAGTGGCAAGCCAGACTCAGAAGTGTGCAGGTACAGAGTGACAGGTCACCAGAATCAACCAGGCATGTAAAGGTGAACCCACACCTCCAGGAGCAGCAGAGAGATAGACCGTAACGACCCTTGACACCGAGAGGAGAATGGAGAGCCACGGTCGAAAGTCTACAGACATAACTGAAGTACGTCAAACACAAATCTGACTCACCCCCACCCCACTAAATCCTAGAGGCAATATGATCAGAGGGAAGGGACAGGGACTCCCCCAATAAAGAAGAAAATTCTGGTCATTGTAAACACTGTATTTCAGAAGCTTTGCTCAGAAGTGATGTGTCAGGTCATGCCAATATTGTCCTTCCTCATGGCATAGACATGACTCTCTTGCATCCAACAGAAGCAACCACTGCTGGCTGAATCCACTCACTTCTTTCCCCTCCTTCCCCCTCTTCTTCCCCCCTTCTTTCCTTTCCATCCTTTCCTGCTTCTAGCCCATTCAAACATCTACCTATTCATTGAGGCCATCCAATTGATTACCCATCTGCTCATCTATTCATCAGTCCTCCGTCCATGCCTTCCTGGCCATGATGGCCTGAAAACTTTCAGGCAACATCAATCTCCCTTCCCTTTGACTGTTTTGATCAGGCCACAGCAACAGCAAAGTAATGAAGACAGGTCAAGTCTTTCAACTCTCGATGAAATGTCATAGCTCGCTAATTGGCAAAATCATTCCACCAGATCTCCAAGAAAAGCTGTGGGTCTGGATGCCCACTTCTGGAAGCTAACCCTTGTGGAACCACCAAGCAGCGTAGGTTAGAGAGGCACAAGGTGGTCAACCAGCCCATCTCTCTGCTTCTAGAAAAACCCACAACCTTCTGTTGAGCAATAGACAGCTTGGAAGCCATGCCAACCTGCTGTGCTTGTCTGTGGTTCTGTCATGAACAGGTCCCTCAGACTGCAGGGTGAGCCCACATTAGTGCCATCTTCTATGTTGGTCTTCACATGCTATTCTAGAAGCCATCTCCCAGACAAATTATTTTATCTTAGTTCTACACAGGCATTTGTTATGTGCCTCACTGTGACATCCAGTGAGTACTGACCTGAGACCCCTTCAAGAAAGTCCCTGTCATTTCTGACAGTGGCCTGCTCTTGGCAGTCCCTTCTCCCTTCTCTTCTTGCAGCAGGAGGCTTCATGGAGCCCTGGCACTGGTACCTGGCTCTGGACTCTTGTCCTTGGTGAAGCTGAGTCACAAGTGTGACTAACGAGCTTTTCTAATGACTGACTGTGTCTCTTCCCTCTCTATCCTGAGCATCATCCTGGGCCTATTCATAGCTACCATTCCTGCCCTGCCGCTGGTGGCAAGTTTCCCTTCCTATGCACTAACCTCCTCCACCAATGGACCTTCTCCTGGGTCTTGGCCTGGTCCTTCCTCCCTGACATACTCTTTTACCAGCTGTTCTTAACTGTTGTGATCAAGGTTCTTCTCTGATATCTTGCAGGATCACTTTCAACCTTGGCCTCTTTGATTTTCCAATCACTAAACCATTCCCACTTGTGGTAGTTTGGAAAAAATGGCCCCCATAGGCTCATAAAGAGTGATACTACTAGGTACTATTAGGAGGTGTGGCTTTGTTAGAGGACGTAGGTACATGACCAGGGAGTGGGCTTTTCGGTCTCAGAAGTTCAAGCCAGTTCTCCTCCTATGGATTGAGATATAGAACTCTCAGCTCCTTCTCCAGTATCATGTCTGCCTGCATACCACCATGTTTCCAGCAATGACAATGGCAGACTAAACTTCTGAACTGTAAGCCACACCAATTATTTTTCTTCTTTATGTGAGTTTCCATGGTTATGATGTCTCTTCATGCCAATAGAAAACCTAAGACACCATCTTTCATGAACACACACCCAGCCTGCCTCTGATGAGGGGCATCCTTTACAGGGTAAGCAGATTCAAGGTCGGAGATTATGAGAATGAACAGCAGGAAGTGAAGACAGTGGAGAGCATGGGAGACAGTGAGTAGGACAGTGTGGTGCTCAGTGTGACTTACTCTTCCAGAACTTTCTGGGCTCCAAGTCTGTCCATCAGCATCTGAAACTGATCTTCCTCATCTCGGTCCACATCTCCCACATCCTCCTCCCCTCTAGACTGATACACTTTCTCCTCTTGGAGCTGGGCCACCTGCTGGTCAGCATCCTCCTCTCTTTGGCTGTTCTGACTGAAGAAGAAGTGACCTAGGAGAGCAGAGAGCAAGGACATAAATCAGACATCCTCAGCCTAAGGAGGACTTAGCTTCCTCTGTTTATGGGATTTAATCAAGGTTTGATCTGGAGAAGCAAAAGGGATGCCTCTATAGCAAAGATCCATAAACACCGAGTCTGCAGTTTGTGTTCTTTGATTTGCATTCTGATAAAGATGTCCAAGCCTGGAGACAGTGGTTGGGAAATAAGATGGCTCCTTAGTGGATCTCTATAAAGGAAGTCGAGCATGTATCTTTGGAGGATGTAGCTCAGTTATAGAACATTTGCCTAACATAGGCAGGGCCCTGGGCTCAATCTTCATCACTACTATCAAAGAATAATAATAAAAGAAGAAGAAAAGTGTGTCTTTTCTGCTTCTGTGATAAGCAATAAGGCCGTTCCCTCCAATACTTGCCAGCAGCCCACCTTGGCATCCCCACTAACAATGCCACCTCACCCATACAGGCAACTTTCTCTCTATTCACACTGGCTGGCACGACAGCAATCTGCCCTATCCCCTCAAGTCAAGAGCAAGTTCGAGGAAAGGGTCAGGAAAGGCATCTGATATGTTTAAGGAAATCACTTCGCCCTTTGCAGGCAGCAGATAGATAGGGAAATTAGCCTACTGGTTCACCTCATCTGAGAGTAGGCTCTGTATTCATTAGCATGTGCCCAGGCCTTAGTTCTCCTTCCTGCTTGTGACCTTGAGAATGACAGTGCTATTCAAACCTAGAAATTTCTCTGACAGTTGCTGCCTCTAAACGCAAGAAACTCTAAACTCAAACAACCCAGCTGGACTTAAACTGGGCTGTCCAGTTAGCCCACACTTTTGCTTTCTTATTTTGTCTCTCAAAGCAGGAAAGGGGCTGAAAATCCTGACACAGCTTCCTGCTGATGCCAAACCTGTCTGAGCTCCCATGTGGGAGCCCTAGCAGAGACAGTCCATGGGCACAGGGGATGCCATGGTACGAACAGTCAAGGTGGGCACATGAGAAGAGCCCTATAATCTACTCCCCCCACAATCCAGGGCTCTGTGGCCACAAAGGGAAATCAGAAAAGTTCTGGAGACAGTCCAAGCATGTTGAAGGGAACAGGAAGACACACTACACAGCTGCAGTGAGACTCCCAGCCCTGGGTCCCCAGCACCCACCAGAACTTACTAAATCCAGTGGTGAACTCTTCTGGGGTCAGAAAGCCATTGCCGTCGGCATCCAGAGCATCAAACACATCTTCCAGCTCTTCCAGACTTAAGGGCAACTCCTTATGCAGCTTCTGAAAACAATTGAGACTGCATCTGTCTACATGTTGATGGTCATGGGGCCCTAGACCTTGGAGTATCGTCTTCCTTACCATACTGGTGCAGAGTAACTGTACTGGTAACTGCTCCACCTCATCCCCCAAATTAAAAAGTAGTAGGAAAGGACAGAGACAGGGAGATACAGGTTCACAGAACCACTATGACAGGCCAAGTTGGTGGCGCTACTTCCTGGTCTTTTCCTTTGTGTACCCTCTTTCCTGAGCCATGTTGGTCTTCCTTAATGGAGGTCTCCTATCCCAGAGCCCCAGCACTACCCTTATAAGTAGTTATAGAAATGTTTTGTTCTTAAGCTCTGAGGATGCTCCTTACTGCAAGTGACCACCCCCCACCCTGCAATGTCCCACAATTGCCCCTCTTGGCTCTGATTTGAATATAAAATGTCCCCCACACTCATGAGGATTAAACCCTTGGTCCTCCAGCTAATGATGCTGTTTTAGGAGGCTGTGAGGTCTAGCTGGTGGAGGTAGGTCACGGGGAGGGCCTTGGGGGTTTAAAGCCTACACCCACTGACAGCATGAGGGATGGGGCAGATGAGCTGTTGACACTTCCCTCTGGCGTCTGTCTGTCTGGTGTGAAATGGCCCCAGGCCAAAGCAAGAGTCCTCCTGTACCTAACAAATCCATCTCCAAGTGAGGATCCCCAAGAGACTTGTTACCTCTCAGCTGGCCCGCCTCCTTCCTCAGGAACCTCAGCGCCAGCAGCACGAGCTACTCCTGTGCAAGTGACTGACACGCACAGCAATGCACAGGACTTTGTAGGAAGGAAAGTGGACGCACATGTGGACGCTCAGAACCTGCAGGTGTGACAGCCTGTGACACACCTGCAGGGAGCACTGGGCTCACGGTCTTTTAGCTGATGAGCCATAAAGCCTCATTTGTCTGCGCATTCATGTCGACATTTAGGACACATTACCAAATGGGAAGAGAGGCTGATGGGAAAGCCATTTGGAAGAACTGAATTAAATATGAATGGGTTTTTCAAGAAAGGAAGGAGAGGGAAGTGTGTGCAAAGACTCGAGAAGCTCAGCTGCATAGCGGGCATCAACAGTCCATAAACCAGCTGTGGCAAGAACCACAGGGGGAGAATTCAGGGTAGGAGAGCGTTGATTTTGCAAGCAGGGTGCATATCTGCTCCATTAGAAATGAAACACACACCCCCTGGAGGTGGGATGAAATTTCCCTAGCTCCCAACAACCGGATCCCAATGCTTTCTTTGGGATTACATTTCCTCCCTCTCCAGTCAGCTTCAGCTTGTTGGATCTGGCAGAAAAGTGATAGTTTCCTTTATACTTAAGCTGGAAAGATGAGGAAAGAAACACCAAGGTCAGCAGGACCCTCAAGCTGCCTTCTACCCTCTACACCTATATACAAAGAGCACACAGGCATGATACCAAGTTTGTTGGTAGTGTGAACCCAGGGAGGATTGGTCAGATTCAGGCTCGGTCACCTTCCTGAAGAACACTATCGCACAGTTTCGCGCACGCCCAAGTGACACTCACATTGGAAAAGAAGCTGGAGCAGAGCCATCTTCAAGGCCAGGCGTGCACACACCCTTTGGACACCCACAGCTGTCTGATCACACCTGGTTTTTGCCTGTGCTTTGGATCAGCTATTCTGAGCATCCTTGGGAGCGCTGAGGCCACACCTGTCTCTGTCCCATGGTGTGTTGTCATGTGCTTGGCTTTAGTAGATTGCCTCAGTATAAATCAGTCCTTATCAACCTCTGGGGATGAACCATTGTCACTCTCAGGAGCTGCTGAGAGGGTGGGGGAACGAGGTGGGAGTGTCCGGTGCATGCCACTCCTAATGCCCAACCTGGTCACTGCCTAGTTTTGTACGGTCAGTGAAATAATAATGGCTTTTTTTTTCCATTTTAAAGGGGCTGGGAAAAGATCAAAGGAAGAGTCAGAGTGACACACAAGAAATTACATAAAATTGAAAGTCATTTCATAAGTGACTTTTTTTTGTAGTTTTATACTTTTGCAGTTTTGAAGTATTTGAACCCATGGGCTTAGAGATGCTGGGCAAAGGCTCTAATGCTGATCTACATCCCCAGAACCCTTCTAATTTTATTTCTGAGACAAGATCTCACTGGCTCTGAGCCAAAAGTTCTCCTGCCTCAACTTCCTAGGTAGCTGGGTTTACAGGCATCTGTCACCACACTCCATTTAGGTAGATTCATGTGGTGCTAGAGATTAAAGCTGGGGCCTCATGAATGCTAGCTAGACAAGCATTCTATCAACTGAGTCTCAGTCACTTGTGTTATACTTAGTCCATCATGTTACTGTCACCAGGTCTTAGGGTGTCACAGAGTCAGGGAAGGCAAAGAATCCAACAGAGGGCATGGGCTGAGCATGGAATGAGCAGAGACCAGGCTCCCCACACAGACGGTACTGACAACCCCTCCAGAGCAAAGATAGGGAGATCTTTTCTGGGAAGAGGTTACTCCTTCCAGGTAGCCCATGTGCAGCAACAACTGGGGAACCCTCTCACCTGCATATCTGTCCTGGCAATGAAGCCCTTGCCCTCCGAGTCACAGGTCTGGAAGAATTCTTGCGCTTTCTTCCACATGACACTTTGGCCTGGCACCTCCGCCTCCAGCCACTCTGTGTGGTCCAGCTCCTCCACGCAGGCTCCACTTCCCTGCTTCCCATGACTGGGTGTCTGGCAGCTGGAGTCCTCTCTTCCACTGGGGGTGGCCATCAGACCTGTAGATTTCTTTATCTTCAGAACCTGAACAGGAGAAATGGGAAACAGAAGAGTGTCACAAGGGTGGAGCAGGATGGAAAAAGAGCAGGAGGGGAGAAAATCGAGGTGCAGAGCTGGTCGCTGGCATGTCCTGACATCTCTTAGCAACCAACTCCTAGTTACCAGCGCTCAGGATGCAGTGAAAGCCGATAGATCAGCCAGTCCATCAAATGAGAGACTCCAGAGTGAAGTGAAGAAACACACGGAGACTAAAAGGAGGCAGGCTTAAAAACACCCGCAACACTGAAGGAGACCGGTGGACAGACAAGGAGGCAGGCTACAGGATGCCCTACAAACTCTGAACCTAAAAGCCACACAACACCGAGGAGACAGATGGATACACAAATTGTAGCCTGTAAATACAGCAGAAGCACAACTAGGGCATGAACTGGATCTTGAGAAACAAACATGGATACATTTCAAACTAATCACACAAAGACAGGAAACCAAGGAAGAATACACGCCACACACTTCCACTTACATAAATTTGTTTACACTTGTCCAATTTTGTGACTGCATTTGATCACGTTTATGGAAAATGGAGACAGCCATGATAGGAAGATGTTGTAGGGTGTGGAGGGGTAAGAAAGAGGCAAGGGGAGAGATGAATATGATCGTGGCCTTCACGTCATCAGAGTGACATCCGAATCCAGACGTCACGGATTTATTTACTTATTCCTTGATCTCTCAGTATCCCTGAACTATTGCCCCAGATTCCTCACTGTACTCAAAACTCTGTGAGAGCTCAAGGTTCTTATATAAAATGGGGTTGTATTTATACTATATATATATATATATATATGTATTTATACTATATATATATATATATATGTGTGTGTGTGTGTGTGTGTGTATACATACATATACATCATATATATATGTATGTATGTGTATATATATATATATATATATATATATATATATATACACACATACACACAGTACAACACATTTTATTTATTTAGAGACGGGGCCTCACAGTGTAACCCAAGTTGACCTCATATTCGGAACTCTCCTGCCTCAGTCTCCCATGTGCTGGGATCACAGATGCGCATCACAGATCACACCTGTACCCTACCGTATGCCATCTAGACATGGCTTACAATACCTGTTACAGTGTAAGTGTTATGCTAACAGTCCTTACACTGCATTGTCTGGGGGAAAGACGATGAGAAAAGTTCACACCTATGCAGGGCACACCTATTCTTCAATACTTCCCATGTTTAGTTGGATGGCAATCCCCCCACATATGGAACACTGATTTCATTCATGTGCACGCGCACACACACACACACACACACACACACATGTATACATGTGTGTATGTATTATGTAAGTATGTATGTATGTACATATATGTACACAGCTATATCAAAATTTATCAAGGTACAGACTTCAAAGGCATGTAGCTTGCTGTATGTCAATAACTCAATGAGTGTACTGAGAAGAAAGAGAGGAAGAAAATAAGAAATTATTGTTGTGTTGGGGCCACAGCCTTCTTCTGTCTCCTCAGGCCTAAATAATACAGCCTAGTCTACTGTGTGCATATATGTATATATAATCTTATGTGTATGGTTGCCTTGTCTGTATGTATGTCTGTACACTACATGTGTGCAGTACCCATAGAGGCCAGAAGAGGGCATGGATCCCCTGAAACTGAAGTTACAGATGGTTGTGAGGGGCCATGTGAGTGCTGAGAGCCAAACGTGGATCCTCTGACAAAGCAGCTGGTGCTGTGGACCACTAGCCACACCCTTCCCTAGTCTACTGTATTTAACTGAAAACCCTGAGTCTTCCTTTGACATTCAACTCTGTCAGAAAGAAAAAAGAAGCAGCTGAAAATTAAACAATTTCCCTGTGGAAACTTCCAGACTGTGCAGCCCCTAACCCAATGGTTCTCAACCTTCACATCTCATATTGTAGCGACCCCAAACCATAAAATGATTATATTGTTACTTCATAACTAATTTCTACTGTTATGAATTGTACTGAATATCTGATATGCAGGATATCTGATATATGACTCCTCCCAAAAGAGATCGTGACCCACAGGTAGAGACCCACTGCCGTAAGCACACAGAAGCAGGGCTGGGCTCTCTCAGAAGGCCACGTATCTACTGGCACCCAGCCTTCTCTCCCTCCCCCTGAAGGCCCTGCACAGTTTGTGTGGGTTTTCCAAGGGCAACGGGGGACTCAACAACAGAAGCAAAACGTAACCCTGTCCTGAGCTCAGCTATCTCCTGCGCGGGTGGAGCCCAAGGAAGCATTAACCTTGGGGATAGACAAGGTTCTTGTCTTCACAGTTTTCCATTGGATGAGGTGGTGAGGGAGCTCAATGCACTTGCCACGTGAGTCTGGTGACTGGAGTTCAATTCCCTGGGCCCAAGTAAAGGTGACAGGACAACAATGACTCCACACATCTGTCCTCTGACCTCCACACTCATACAGTGGCATGTGTACACACACATGCACACGAAAACTAATACATTTTTTAAATTAAAAGATTTTTTTATTAGACCAAGAAACAATATAGTTACAAAAAAAGGGCTAAATTCCACCTTCTCTTCCAGCCTTCCTTCCTCCTCCTCCTCCTCCTCCTCCTCCTCCTCCTCCTCCTTCTTCTTCTTCCTCTCTCTCTCTCTCTCTCTCTCTCTCTCTCTCTCTCTCTCTCTCTCTCTCTCTCCCCCGTCTTTCTTTCTTCCCGACTAGAGACCAAACCCAGGGCCTTGCCCATGCTAACTAAGCACAACCTATCACTGAGTTGATTCCCTCAGCAGAACAGACTTTGTACCTGCCTGCAGCTGAGTTTCTAAACCATTCTTTTCCTCCAGAATAATTCCCTGTAAACACTTCACATGCAGATGAAAATTATCCAGTCCTCGAACATTTCTAGGAAGATTTCCCAGTTACCCAGAGTAATTTTAGCAGCTTAAGTGTGCAATCAGAAAGTTTGTAGATCAAACCTAAATCTCTCCTGAGGGGTTAAAGTGAATGTCTCTCCTAATCAGGCTTCAGCTGGTATTTCTCTCAACATTTTACCTGCTGCCAACTTGAAGGCAGCCACTAAATCACACTGATTCCTCTCGAAGCCCTTCTGTAGCAAGCAGCTAGGAGATCAAAGCCCAGAGAACCCCTGAGAGCCATTCAAATCTCCTGAACTATCCAGGTTTCAGGGGGAGGAGAATCTCACGTGCAGTGGGACCCCAAGTTCCCAAGGACAGCCTCAGAGTTGGCAGGGCTGAAGGCGGGCAACTCTTGCCAAATGACACACCACACCACACACACCCTGTTTTTATACTAGGGAGAGAATGAAGTGTGAAGTGGCCATCACACTTGAGCTTCTGGGAGGTGACACAGCAGAGTGGGAAAAGCCAAGCTGCCCCAGGTCCTGCCTCCATCACTGCCTAGCTGTACGACACTCAATGAGTTAGGTGACATCTTCATGATTCTCTTTTCCCATCTGTAAAATGCGGGAGACAAGGCAGGCAGAGCTGGGAAGAAAAATGACCCTCAAAGAGAGAGAAGAGACTGGCTACACATGGGCTTGCGTTTGTTTGGGGGACTCCACAAGCTGATCTCTTTCATCAGCATCTTCCTCAGCTGTCTCTACACTACCACATGACCAGAGGTAGCTGGTAGCATTACTATTATTGTTGTTGAAATCACATTGGCTTCCTCCTCCTCAATTGTATTTTCCTTCCAAAAGGCAAACATATATATATGTGTGTGTGTGTGTGTGTGTGTGTGTGTGTGTGTGTGTGTGTGTAATATTGTCTCAATTAATAACCGTTCTGTTGCTGGGATGAAATGTCATGACCAAGGTAACTTACAGAAGGGGGAGTTCATTTGCACTGACAATCTCAGACAGATAAGAATCCATCACGGTGGGGAGGCACGGTAGCAAGAGGCAGGCATGGCTGCCGGAGCAAGAAACTGAGAGCTCAGATCTTAAGCCTGCAAGCACAAAGCAGAGAGAGAAAACGGGAAGTGGGGAAGGCTTGTCAATCTCAAAGTGATGGACCTCCTCCAGCACTGCTGTACTTCCAAAACCTCCCCAACATATATATATATATATATATATATATATATATATATATATATACACACACACATACATATATATATATACACACATACTTATGTGTGTGTGTGGTGTGTGTGTGTATGTATGCATGTATCTGTACATATATATCTGTATGTAAGTGAATGAGAGATATACAGAGAGATAGATGATAGACAGACAGATGTCTATCTTCATGTACTTGTTCTCTGTCCCCTAACTAAAGAGGAAAAGAGAGCAAACATATGAAGATACAAAACAAATCAAGACTGATTAAGTAACATGGACTCTCCAGCTGGACGGAACGCAGTGCAGTGACCTCACACCACCACCACCGGGAAGGGACAAGGCCCTGTGAGGGTCAGGTGTGTGCCTTTGACAAAGACCATCTTCCCCCTGGCAGGCTGCAGTAGCTTTGTGCAATCCTCCAGTCAGCATCCTTTCTCCTCAAATTAGGTCCAATTTCCATGTTCTAGCCTCCAGGGAGACAGGGAACAGCTGTCTTACCTCTATAAAATAATTCTTCCAGGTTCGGACAGCTGTTCTTAAACACCCCCTGCGCACTCCCCTGATCTATTATAAAATACATTAAAGGCTCTTGCTAATGGCTTCAGGTCTCACCAAGATGGCTGCTATTCACCCTAATTCCTGTAATAATTAGTGGTTGTAAACCACTTTGAAGATAAAAGGCATTTTATAAGAGCTAAGTCCTATTATGATTAGCTTCCCAATACCTCCTCCCCGACTCTGATGAGCACATCAAAGCCAAGTGCAGTCCCAGTAAGCTATCTGCTGCTGAATTAGATGTGTTTCAAGGCGGCTGGTATATATTAAAGAAACTGCTGCAAAATTTATCAACATTAGAAGAGTGGTTGCTTTCTTCCTAATGTGAACAAGCTCTTTTCAAAGGCTGCCAGCGCTGATGCCTGCAAGACAGGAGCTCGGAGAGGCCTGAGTGCTGATGTAGACTCCAGGTCGACGAGGGAAAGGTGCGCTCAGCTTCTGTCTTTGCATAACATCTTGTCAGCAGGGTTCTACACATGCCGCCTTTTGATTTTGCAAACATGCTCTGATGTAAGCAAGAAAAGGCACACCCTCTCTGCTTCATAGACGAAGACCAGGTATACGATCATGGCTTCGCAGGGATTTACAGCAGCGTGGCGGAGCTGAGAAAGGTTAAGGTCCCACACCAGTAATAATGGATTGATGCTCAACCCACATTTGTGCACCATCGCTGGGCTCCTGGGTGCTTTCATTGCCTGAATCTGTGCTTCTTATAAACCAGACTCAGGCTCCTAGAGATACGTGGTCCACAGAGGCAGAACCAAAAGTGCCGTAAGCTTCCTCAACACTTCTAAATAGCTTTCAGTCAGTGACTGACCTGTGTGTGAGGGCCCCCTTGTCTCCATAGGGGTAAAGGCAGAGTTGTGAGTTATACTCCCAAACACCTAACAGGACTGAAGACTGGAACTTTGTCCCAGTTTTTACTTTCCTTTCTTCCCTTTTGCTGCCTGCTCTGTTCCCCCTTACTGGGGCTCTTCTGGGCTCAAACACTCTCCAAAGCACCCACATGTAAAGATCCCTCTCAGGCTGGGTTCCTGGAGCTCCATGCCAGGACAACTCCCCTGCCTCAACATTCAGATACATTTTGCATATTTTCTGTGGAACCCATGCTCCCGGATTCTCTCAGCTCCAAATCTTCCTTTCCAAGCCTCTGACCTTCAGTGATCTTTGTTCAGCCCTATGCCCTTCAGTCCTGGGTCTGAGTTCTCAAAGCCTCTGTTTTCTCTTGTCTTGTGATGTCCCAACTGTTTCTGAAGGAAGTCATCATGTCTCTCTCCCGAACCATGCAAATATCATCAAACCAGGCTGGCGCTGTGGAAGATGGAGAGAGGAATTTAGAAGCACTGTTTCCTTGGTGAGCTTCTACTGTAGCAAGGGAATGAGACATAAATGAGGGGGCAGAGGCTGTCATGAGAACCACATGTGTGTATGATGAAACCCCTCAAGGAGCTACCCCCAAATGAAGCTGTTCCCCAATAATTCTCCACACAATTTAACTCTGGCTTGGGTCATTTACTTATATCTATCTATCTATCTATCTATCTATCTATCTATCTATCTATCTATCATCTATCATGTATTATCTGTCTGTGAGGTAGAGGATAGCAGGTATGTGTCATGGCACATGTCCGTAAGTAACAGGGTAACTTGCAGGGGCTGTTTTTTCTTCTACCGTGCAGTACACAGTGACTAACACCAGTTGCCAGGCGGCTCTCATCTACCTAATTTGGATCAGAGGTATTATCGAATGTTTAAGAAAAGTCTCCTGTCATGGAGATCATCAAAATGGGCAGATAATACCATTAAAGGAGCTTTCATTTAATTTGGTTTGTCCTGTTGCCACCAGGTTCCAAACAGCGCCTCAAAATCCTGCTTCCAGAAACTTAAGTAATCATGTTAGTGGCAAACTGTGGATTTAAACCTGTGTCCTCTTTTAAAAATCCTGCCCCCTCCCTCTCCCTCCCTCTCCACCCCTCCTCTGTAAAATGGGGATATGAGACTTTACTTTGCAGACTGGTGAAGAATTATGTGTATTGACCATTAACAATACCTGCTATATAATAAGCATAGCAGAGTAGGCACTTATTGTGTGTGTATGTCCGTAAGTAACAGGGTAACTGTGTGTGTATGTGTCTGTCTGTCTGAGTGTGTGTCTGAGTGCAGGTGCTCACGGAGGTCAGAATAGAGCACCGGAAACCCTGGAGGGAGAGTTATGGGGAGTTCTGGGATGCTAGGCATGGGTGCTTGGAACTGAGCTCTGGTCTTCTGCAGGAATAGAAGACTCTCTTAACCAGTGAGAATCTCTCCAGCCTTGCAATTGCTAATTTTATGCCTAGATATAAAATCAAACCAAAGAGCATCCCTGCAGTTTGGATGTCGTTTCTTCCCCCAAAGGTTCACATGCTAAAATACTACTGAAAGGCGGTGGAGTTCTAAGAGGCAGGCCTAGTGATGTGGTTAGTCCCCATCCCTCGGAATGGATCGGATCTAGTGTGAGTGGGTCCGTTTCCTCAGAGTAGACTGCTATAAAAGAGGGAGCTGTGCCCTCTATGGGCTCCCTCTGCAGTTTTGTAATATCTCTCCCTCCCTCTGTCTCTCCCTCCCTCCCCCACCCGCCCCGTCCCTTTCTCTCCCTCCCCTCCCCCTCCCCCTCCCATCTAACCCCTTGTATCCTTGACACCTGACATCTGCTATGAGGGCCCTCACTTGAAGCAGATATTGGTAAAGACTCCTTAGAAATCCAGAACTGTGAGGTGAATAAACCCCTTTCCTTTATAAGGAATCCAACGTGGAATATTTTACCATAGCAACAAAGTAATTCTCCGCTGAGAAGCCTACACCCATGCTCTTGAATGGGCCCTAATTTCTTCTAAGTACCTCTCCTGCTCTTAAGCCTCATGTCCAAGCCTATATTAAAATACCGTTATTAAATCACGACTTTGCCTCCTAGGAATCCATGACAACATGGCCACAGAGATGTATCTAACACAGAGACCCCCACCATAGCCTTCAGGCTAAATCTTAACCGAAATGGGCCATTAATATCACTCAGTATCAATGCCCATTCTCCGGCCCACATTCTCTCATCTCCACTTTATTTTCTCTTCTGTCAGTCTGCTTGTGTCTAAGCATCTTCAAACACCTCTCTCTCTGTCTCTCTCTCTCTCTCTCTCTCTCTCTCTCTCTCTCTCTCTCCCTTCCTTTATCTCTCTCCCTCCCTCCCTTCCTTTCTCTCTCTCTCCCTCCCTCCCTCCTTCCCTCCTTCCCTCCCTCCCTTTGTCTATGCTAACCATGTCCTACTTGGGCTTAATACCTTGGCCCAATTATAACAAGAATACCATGGGTTGAGTGACCAGTAGGTAGTCATCCAAGGTTAGATGCCATCACAGCTGGGTTCTGGTGGCATCTCTCTTCCAATGCCAGATACTGGTTTCTTGCAATGCACTCAACTGGCAGAGGGAGCTAGGGAGTTTTCCTGAGCCTCTCTCAGGAAGGCATAGATCTCCTCTGTGAATGTAGCCCTTCTGAGCTCACTGCCCCCCAATGGTCCCTTTTCTTATTGTTCTCCAAATTGGTTCAGCACAGGAGTTCTGGAAGGCATAGCTATGTCCATGTGGCTCTGCTCCAGGACTTTCACACCCTCCCATATGCAAAATAGCTCTCTCCATTCCAGTATCTTCAAAGGTCTTGTTCATTCCAGCATCAGGCAGTTTTTCCAAGTCTGAGATCTCACCACTGATCCATTAGGGATGGAAAGATGGAATCAGTCCTCCAGTTCACCAGGCTTCACCTCAGCAGATTCAACCAGCCAGCGATTAACAATATTAAATAACAGTGTCTGCACTGAGCATGTAGAGGTGGTGTTGTTATGATCCCTGAAACAATGCAGCTTAACAACCATTTGCACAGCATTCATCCTCATTACCGGTCTTCCCAGCATGCTTTGCAGCAGTTGGAGGCCGAGTAGAGGTTATACAGAAATATCACAGCATTTTCAATCACATTGAACATCTAGAGTGTTCATGGGAGGTGGGGGGGGGGGGGGGGGGTGTGTCTCGGAACCAATCCCCAGTATGACTTTACTAAAATAGTGACAATGACGCTGCCATGCAGGGGTCTGCAGCTGACAGACTTGGGAACAGGTGAAGTAGGTGGAAGTCCGTGGGCCTTCTGTCCCTCATTCACCTGGAGCCCTCAGCTCTGGTGACTGCTGACAGATAACCGGCAGCTTCCTACACAGGGAGGGGGCTTTTGCTACTGGTGACTTGAATCCCTCCTAAACCCTGGGGAGAACTGAAACATACCATGTTTACCATTAGAGACACAGTGGAAAGAGCTTTATAGCCATCTGGGGAAAGGCTGGAGGAAATGTACTTCCCAGAAGGATGCAAAATCCCAGAAGGAAATGGACCTAGTCCTCTCCTCCAAGTTGTAGAGAAGAATTGAGACCCTTAAGGCACTGCACGAGGAAGCCTGCTTAGCAACCCTAATCTGGCCTGGTGGGGTCCACTACATCCCAAAGCCCAGTTCTCAGCAAGCCCACCTGAAATTACTGCCTTCGATCTGCAGATACTGCCCGCAGTACCAACACAGTACCAACGCTCGCCTTGAAGGCAGAGTTGTAGACAGTAGCCAGATTCATGGCCCTGACTGGTACAGGAATGCAGTGGGGTTTACAAGAAAGACCCACACAGCATCCCTCTAAAGTATTCACTGTCATTTGATTGTGGTTAACTCCCAAGGGCTTATACTTTGAAAACTTGGTCCGTAGTGTGCCCATATTGTGGTGGGGAGACCTTAAAGACATGATACCTTATGGGAGATGACTGGGAGCACACCACTAGGACTGGTGTTTGTTCTCACAAAAGCACATTGTAGCAAAAGCCAGACCCTGAACCCTGATCTGCTTTCTGCTTCCTGTCTGGCTGTGTGATCTCCCATTCTCATGGGCAATCCTTCAATGATGTCATCTCTTTGATATGATCCAGCTGAGGTTAATAGGCTATATACACAGATTTTTTTTTCAAAGAGTATCCAGCCAAGGGCATTTTGTTATAGTAACAGAAAATAGACTAAGATAGTCCCAGAAAGAGGAATAGCTTTAGAACAGGGAAGGAGTGGGCTTGCTGTCTACAGTTAATTTGAGTGTTAAGACTGAATCAGGAAAGAACATTGTGGAATATGTTGGCTAGGAACGAATGTTGCAGACTATGCTGACCACTGTGATAAGAGGCATGGACTGAGAACATGCCTCAAGTGATGAAGGGGCGATGAAAAATGGAATTAGCTATCATTCTTTACGCTAAAAGTCAAAGCTGAAGCCACGGCTAGATCTAGGGGGCTGGTTGGATAGTACTGAAGAATCCAGCCTTTCTGGAGCTCACCCACTCAGTTCAAGGGAGGCAAAGATTCACCAGGTGCTTCCCGTTCTGTATGAGGCTACAGTCCTCATTCACTCAGTCCAGAATCATTAATTATGAGCAGACACTCTTCTATGTGCCAGAGAATCGGAAGCAGGTGCCTTCAGCAAGCACACACCAGGGAGAGTGGCAAGCAATAAATACACACACCCCATAAGCACTTTAAAACAGTGCAAAGTGATGGGGGAAAACACTCCCTTTAAGACATCTACGGGTGCTCAATGAGCCCACAACTCATCGGATTTGCTATCAGGATTCTGGCAGCAGCCACACTGGGGAGGCTTCCTCTTAAACTAGTTCCCCACAGGCAACGCTCAGCAAAGCCAGGGGAGTGGGAAGACAGGAGAGGTCCTTCCCTTCCCTGCTCCAGGCTGCAGGCACCTGACTTGCTTCTTTGGAGGATGACAAGGACTCTCCATGAGATGTTAATAGCTGCGTTGTTTGGATGTTTTGTCCCTGAGGAGGGAACAATTGGGTTTGTCTCATGATTTAAGGGCTTTCAATCTGTGGTGAGCCAGATCTGTTGTTTCTGGACTCTGGTGAGGTCATGTTGATGATAGGGAGAGAGACAGAGGGGCCCATAGATAAGGTACAGCCTGCAGTACAGGCCACTAGTGATTTCCTTCCATTAGCTGGGAAGCAACTCCTAGTTCTCACATCTTTTTGAAATAGTGAAGCCAGCTGGGGACCAAATCTTCAGCTATGAGCCTGTAGAGACACTGAATAATAAGAGTACTCTTTCCAGACAGGAATCTTAAAGAGATTTTTCTGATCTTCTTCTATGTCAATGGGTCTTAATGTGTGGGTCAAGACCCATTTGGGGATCAAACAACCTTTTCACAGGGGTGGCCTATCAGATATTCTGCATATCTGATGTTTACATTACAATTCATAACAGTAGCAAAATTACAGTTATAAAGTAGCAGTGAAGGTAATCCTATGCTTGGGGGTCCTCACAGCACGAGGGACTGTATTAAAGGGTCTCAGCATCAGGAAGGTTGAGGACCAGTGCTCTCTATTCTCTCATTTCTTATTACTGTCTATTACTATATTTACAATAAGGTGAGGAAAACATCTTTGTAAATAAAAAGGTTGGCCTCTCTAACTTGAGTGGATAAGAAACACATTTTCAACAAACAGGCAGACCAGACTGTAGGGTGATGCTGTTTCAAGGTTTACATAGCAACTTCGCAAAAATAGGTTCTTCAAGCCCTACAGACTTTCTCAAGGTTACACAGTAAACAAGTCTTAGTGTGTGAAAAGGATTCTCGAGTCCCTCTCTTCTAGCTCAGTGTGTGTTCTATTATCCCACAGGCCGCCTAAAGCTGGCCTTGCTTCTCTTCGCAGCAGATGCCTTCTGGAAGCTGCCAAGCACCTGCTACGGTTTAAATGCGAAGTGCCCCACACAGACCCAGGTGTTGAAGCCCAGGTCCCCACGGAGTGGCGATATTTTGAAATTCTGAAAACGTTAGCAAGTAGGATCTACAGAGAGGAAGTCATTCCCGTGAGCATGCCCTTGGTGACATTTTGCCCTGGCTCGTCTTTCCCCCCTCCTTCCGTCCCTCCTCTCCCTCCCTCTCCCCCTCTCCTTCCTGTCCACCATGAAGTAGGGGTCCTGACCATTACATATTTTAAGTCACCAGGGACTGAATCCTCTGAAAGAGTGAGCGAGGACACATCCTTCCTCCCCTAACATGACTCTGTCAGGTGTATTAAGCATAGCTACACTGAAGTAGCCAGTAGGATGCCCCAGGACCGCGCTCCCTCCTCTGTACTCCTCTGATTCGGTCCCAATGGCATTTAGTAAACTCACCTTTCCCTCAAATATGTCAACTCCCAGTCACTTAGTGACTTGGAGTCACTGAAGTAAAAGAAAGATACAAGGCAACATGCAAGCAGCCGGCCTCGGAGGAGGCTACTGTGTTGGGACAGTAGCTCTTCACTCTGGATCCAACCAGACGTTGTCCCTGATCATAACCAAGAGAAGTCAGACAGATACTCAAAGGTGAGTGTGAGATTGTGAGAGACCAGCCTGATTCTCAAAAGATGCGTGTTCTCCACGAAGAGATAGCAGGCATGGCAAAATGAAAAATTAATTAAAAATAGGGTGTGAATCTCCAGGAATGAGACAGGCGGCCCTTTCTGCCTTCTTTGGAACAAGATGGGGCTACTGCCCAGCTGATGAGAGATCCCAAGTCTACATTATGTCCTAGAGAGGTCACAGAAGGCTAGGGACTGGGGGGGGGGGGCGTTGGGCACAGTGAAGATGGAACCAGCTAGCAACAACACAGCAACACAACATGAGCTTTAGTGGATGAATGGATGACATAGCAGTTCTGCAGGACATCAGGGGTGTTGGAGGATGACAGCTGGTGGCTGATATGTCAAGACCATCTTTGGAGAAGGAGGTGTTTGCATTTTGTCTTGAGTGGGTGTGCATGTGACCTGTAGGTTCATGTGTGTGTGCATGAAGGCCAGAGGTTGACTTCACGTATCTTCCTCAATTGCTTCTCAAACTTTCTGTTTTCCAAAAGCTTTCTCATTGAACCTGGAGCTCACAGACCTGGCTAGACTGGCTGGCCAGCAAACCTGAGGGATCCTCCTGCCTCTGTCCTCCTACCACTGGGATTACATGTGCACCACTGTGTGTGGCTTTTAAGTAATCGCTAGGGATGGGAACTCAGATCCCCATTACTCACTCGCACAGTGAGCAATCTCCATAGTCCCAGACTTGGAAGGTCCTTTGAGAGATCCTATTTGGAAATGGTATGAACAACAGCTGGGGAGCTTGCTTTGGGGGTGAGCCCTTTTTCTTCCAGATGTTGGTGGCTAGATTTATGTCCTGTGCTTGTCATCGGGTCCCTAATTATTTCTCAACTGTGTTCTTCAGTGAGAGATCTCCAAGGCTGAACATGAAGCCTGGTGTCAGCACTGGGCACAGTGGCCAGTGCTGAAGACGCCTGGCAAATCAGGTCACTGAATACTGCAGTGCCTCCGCAAGCACCTCTAGAATGTTCCTGGTGCTCAGGTCCAGCAGGGACACATAATTTGGCTCAAAATATGTTCTTAGTTGCCACGTGATTTTCTAGGGAGTGTGTTTCTGTAACCAGGACAATGATGAATTCCCTGTGTACATCAATGGCTGAATAATGACAACACTGATAACAAGGAAACATTCATATGGCATTTTAGTGTCCACAAAGATGTCTGCCATGTACCTCCATCATTTATGAGTTACTCTCTTATCTGCAATGCACAAACATTCCCATATGATTGTCAAAGATTGCATTATCTCGTCTGCAATAAAAGCATGCCTGCAGTTACAGGACCTGGCTGACAGCTGGTGCAGGGCCAGGCCTGGGGATGCAGGTGTCTCGTTTGTACTCTTTCATGTGACACCTTTATCTCCAAACCCTTCCAGCTTGGCAGAGTAGCTTTTAAATGTGCGACAAGAGCCTTACAGGGAGGCTTGGGAGCCTGTACTCAGCTTCCATGTGACACCTGATGGGCATTGTTAAGTTTTCTTTGTTCAAAGAACACAGGACTTTGGATTTAGCCACTGAGCACCTGTGTGGTCTACAGAAGTTATCTTAGGTAACTTTAGTCACTGAACATGTATAAAAACAGGATCTCCGTGGTAAGGTCATTTTGTAGGCAATGAAACATGGGAGTCCTTAGCAAGGGGCCTGGTACACACCTGGTGTTCATCATGTGCTAACTGCATTATAGTTGTTTTTAATCTTTTGAGATTTATTTTTATTTTATGTGTGTGGATATTTTGCCTGCATGAGTGTCTATGGACCATGTGCATGCTGAGCTCAGGGAAGACAGAAAGAACACCACATTCCCTGTATCTGTAGTGACTGGCAGTTATTACCCAGCATGCCATATCGGTGCTGAATCCAGTCCCCATCTTGACCAGCTACTTGGCCTTCTGGCCTCCAGGCCCTCCTGTCCTCACCGACACCCACGAAGTCACCAGACTCCATCCCTCCATCTCTTTTCCATGGTATATCTAGGCTTGGAATTCTGCCATTCCTCCTCCCTCCCTTCCCGTCTCATCCAGCTTTTCTCTCAAAACAGGAGGTTTCTTAGCACCAGCCCAAGTCAATAATTTGTACGTTTACAAATTTGTACATTACAAAGCTCTGCTTTGAATCAATTCCCCGAACTTCTCATCAGAAGTCAAAAGTTCACGGATTTCTCCTTAATCTCACAATAAACGTTCCTAAGAAACCTTAAATCCTAGAAATGGTCTTTGCAAGCTCACATTCCTTTTTAAATAAATTAAAAGAAAGACATATAAATTACAAACATCCTGCCTCGCCCAAAGAAAAAGCTCAGACAGTGATGGGCTCCTCACTTTGCATCTGCTTCCCACACCGTGCCAGCCTCACCAGGGAACTTCCTGTACTCTGTTTTAAAAGGCAGGGCGCAGAGCAGTGCATCCTCACCTGCCTCTCCATCTCCGCCTGTGCCTTGAAGGATGCTGTGAGCAGCCCCTGCTGTTTTATCCTCCTGCACAGGCTGCTTCCCTTTACCCTGTGGCCTGCATTGTGAGTTCCCCTCCTGACCTGTTCTAGCCACCTCACACTGAGCTTTCAGAAAGCAGCCATTATTTCTCCTTCCAAGCCTCCCCCCAGAGCCTCTTCAACTGCAGTCTAAGCAAGAGTGTGTGAATGGCAAAACCTCACTGTTTCCCTCTGGATGGGCTCAGAACCGCTTTTTATTACAAGGGATTAAAGTAGCCAAGACCAAGCGGTGTTACCCTAAAGCAAGACCAGAAACATGGCAGGGGCTGGGGTTGATTTCAGGAAGAGTCTGAAGCAAGATGTAGAATCTACTTCATCCCAGGCCAGGGCTCAGTCAGCTGCTGGATCCTGGTCTGGTTTGGTCCCTTTCCTTGGCTACTCTGCAGAAGGGTTAGCTGGCCAGGACTTCCAGGTATTAGAGTTTCCTCCTAGCAGGAATTAAGAAGGTTCCAAAGCCAAACAAATTCACCTAGTGGCTTCACCCTATTGGCCATTTCAGAGGGATCCCCAGTCCAAAACATTGTGCTCTATATAGTTGCCCATTCCTGTTGTCAATAACTTACAGCCCAATTAAAATAAATGCACATGATAAACTGAAGCTAGTCAGAGAGGAGGGAGGGAGGGAAAGAGAGGGAGATAGAAGCAGAGACTGAAGAAACAAAACGGAAGAAAATCAATGTGAATGATGGTTGTTTATTGGGCTTATGGGGGATACTTTCTTCTTTGCTGTTTCATACACACATTTATTACCTTTATAATAATTTTTTTCAAAAACTTTAGGATAGATAATAAAGGACAATGATGAGGTTACTGGGGTCAACTGGGGAGTAGGGGCATGACTGCTGGTCATCTAGAAGATGAGGAAGGCAAGTCCAGGCCAGTGGAGCAATGAGAAGATGCAGGAGGAGGGAAGAAGCATGGGATGTCATCAGGAAAACGGAACCAGATAATTAGCATCAGCCCAAGATAGACTGAAGGGCAGGGGTGGGTCCAGAGAGAGGGGCTCAAGCCTGTGCCAAGCGGCTCAGAAGTTTAGTCTCATGGCCTTTGTGTTCCTCGTTAACATCCATCAGTTCCACTGTGGTACCCTTGGCTATCTACACTTGTGGATCATTCGGAACCACAGTTCCCAGCCCGGTGAGAAGTGGATCATTCGGAACCACAGTTCCCAGCATGGTGAGAAGCACACACAGACCTCAACAGGCTCCTCTGAACCCTAATCCTCTGAGTTGATGTTGTATTGTGTTAGATGCTTGGTTTCAAAAATTGGTGCTTGGAGCTGATCAGATGGCTCAGACAGTCAAGGTACCTGCAGCCAAGGCAGACTACCAGGGTTCAGTCCTCTGAATCCAGGCAGAAAAAAAAATCCCTTTACTTGTAGGGTGGATTTCAGAATGGAAGTTCACCTGGAAATATGTAACAGGCACTGAGCTAGACACTTTAGCTGCCTTAGTGAATCCTACCCAGACTCTGTAAGATACTGTTACACTCATTCACACACTGCTCTGAATCGTTAGGTAACACACCTAGGGTCACACAGCCATAAGACATTCCAGAGCATTCTGGAGATGGTATGGAGTCTGGAGTTAAAGAGAGGGAAATAAAGAGAGCAGACTGGTGCAGGGCCACGATCTAGATCCAGGAACTGGACCAGCTTCTTCTTATATGGGGGTTGCAGCCCTGCACAGATTGGATAGCTGATGGCGAGCGTCTTAAGAAATCTGGTAATAGTAAAAGGTTTCTGAATGTGCAGTGACCAACAGCTAATTCAAAACCAAACATGTAATGAATCCAAGGTGTATGTGGTGGCACGTGTTCATGCTACGTGGCACAGCTCCACGGCAGCCTTGATTCTGAACACAGAACACGTGCACTTTGCGCTGCTCATGTCAACGCATGGGGTGACACTGAAGAATGCAGCTGGAAATGCCTGAGGTATGAGACACTGACTGGGTCATGAATGACAGCATCTCCACTGCACAAGGGATGCTTTCTGTTCTTATAGAAATGTAACGGCTTAATTATGGAAAACTGAGACTTGCCCATCACACTTCTTAGCGTGTCAAACTATTATAGCTTTTAATTACCTTGTGTTCGACATTTGCTTTTAAAAACTGGTGTTTGGGGCTGGTGAGATGGTTCAGAAAGCCAAGATGCCTGCTGCTAAGGCTGACTACCCAAATTTGGTCCTCTGAACTCACGTACTAAAAGAAAGAACCAATTCCCAAAACTTGGCCTCAGATCTCCACACACATGCTGTGATATGTGCACACACACACACACACATACACGCACACACACACACGTATATACACATGTAAATATACACACAAATAATAAATAAAAAGTAATACAATTTTAATTGGTTCTGAATTACTGATTTGAGTTTCATTTAGATATTATCAAATAAATTTTGGCCTGAACGTAGGGCAGAGTTTCCAATGATTTCTGCAATCATTCTAAAAATACTTCTGCCATGTTGTATTGTGTATTCATGGAGGAAGTATCCTTAGTGTTGATGATTATAATATCAAAATCTTGATTAAAGGTGTAATGTCAAATATTCAGTCAACATTTAATTTTAATATAAAAATAACATACACAGCTGCCTTATTGGTATGCAGAGTCTCTCTCCTCCCTAATAAATCAAAAGATTGTATGTATCAAATAATTGTTTTAAAGTAAACTTCATTATGGTTTATGATCAGTCAATATATTTGATTTGTATTCTTATTTTATATACCTATAAACTCGGGTCACATAAAATTTGTCTGGTGAAAAGGTGTATTGGGAAAACCGTTTAAGATCCCTAACATGGACTAGCACGTTCCCAGGGAGTGGAAGTCAGAATAGGGGCTGGGAGGTGTGGTGCACTGCTCTGGCTGAGAGCTGACTTGTTTCTTAGCAACCGCATCCGATGTGTTTACTACCTCCGATGACAACACGGGGCACATGGTACCCACAGGCACTAACCCTTACTTAGAACCCCTCCTGCTCATATGGAATAAGGCTGTGGGTCCTCTAGGCAGGATACAGTCAGCATCCATCTGGTCTCCTATCCACTGTATTCCTCATTAAAAGCCCCTTGGTCTGAACAAGTCCATGAAGATGCAGACACAGTTGGCCCTCCCTATACCTGTCACTCCATCCCGGCTCCAGTGAAAGCAGG
This sequence comes from Rhabdomys pumilio, assembly GCA_030674055.1. NCBI lineage: Eukaryota > Metazoa > Chordata > Mammalia > Rodentia > Muridae > Rhabdomys > Rhabdomys pumilio. The sequence goes on from JANHMN010000008.1 coordinate 50,796,419, forward strand.
ATTGGGATGGAGGTGGAGCGATACAAAAGTGGCTTTGGTTTCCATATCAGTCACCAACAAGACTAGATCACCTCTGACAATTTTCTCCCCTGCCCTGAGCCTCAGATTTCACCTGTGAATGGTTTGGGTTGGACAAGAGGATCTTTGCAGTCTAGGCTAGGTCTTTGGTTATATGTCCTTGTGCAATGAGGACCATGTGCCCTCCTTGGTATTTCTATGGTCATGTTAATTAAGCAGCTCCTTGTAAAGCCAGGTGGCATATGTCTTGCTGCTAGACTCTGAGCCCTTGGAGGCCAGGATCTGTCTGTCCTGTTGCCAGTAGGGTTTCCCGTGGCTGAGCCTAAAGGAGCAATCAGTGTCCAGTTTTGCCATATCCTTTCCTTGCAGGACATTTTTTTTCTCCATGGTTCAGGGCACCTGTTGATATGCCTTTATCTACCCTTCCAGTCACTCTGGAGAAGCCTCCTGGTTTTACCAAGCAGGAGGAGGTGTGCTTATTGCTCAGTTGGACTTCCACAGGACCTCTGTCCTTGAGGCACAAGGGAAGTGCTCCAAGGAGGGCTACCAACAGCAGCAATGATCCTTGTGTTGGCCTGAGCTCTATCTCCATCCCTAATCTCAGCCCCATGCCATAGTCTCACGGGAAAGGCCCTTATCCTTACCTAGCACAACGAGCAAGAATAGGTGGTAGTGCTTCCAAAAGCAAGATGATGTCCAGAATGACCACTACCTTGTCACTTCCCCACTCAGGGGATCCAAACACTGGTCCTTGAGACCCCCAGTTTCATTGTAGTCTGTGTGCAGCATCTCCCTCAAAATTAAGACAGGAGATACCCAACCAAAATAAACTATCACTTGTTCCAGACATAACACTCCTGGGAATGTACCGGAAAGATTCTATGCCAGGGCACCCCAAAAACACATGAACATGTACATTTATTACAGAATTAGTCACAATTAACCAAGATATGGAACCAGTCTAGATGGCGGGCACCAACAGACAGAATGAGAAACACAACATGGCATGTGTGCATAGTGGTATTTATTCTGCCATAATGAACAGAAGCGTCATCTGCAGGGAAATGAGTGGACAGAGAGATCTCTATGCTAAGTTAATAGGACAAAGATTGCCTGTGTTTGCCCCTATACAGAATATGAATACGTTGTAAAAGCAGGAAGAGAGTCGGTCATGCTGGGGGAAGAAAGAGTCTACAGGGAATGGAAGCAAGAGGGAAACAGCAGACAGAGAAGAGTGACAAATATGCAAGTTATTTCTCATAGATAGAACCAAGATGTGTACACACATGCACACATGCATGCACACACACACACAAGCACACATGCACACACATTCATGCACACACATATACACATATGCACACATGCATGCACACTCACACAAGCACACATACACACACACACATATATATATATATGCACACGTCTGCTGGTGCATACACACAGGGCATGAAAACAGAAGGAGAAATCATTTAGGGAAGAAAAGAGGAAGCAGTAGCAAGCTACCTAACAGCATCAGATCGCCTCACCCATCCATGCAAGGAAGAGATATTTCTTGGTTAAAAGTATTACTCTGAGAAAACAGACCAGGAGTGTTCCCACATCCTTTGTTCATTTCAAGGACAATGGGTCACCAAATGTCAGCAAAGCTCACAACCAGAGACTAAGAATAATGTGTCTGTTGCTCTCTTCCTCCTGCCCCCTGACCAGGCCCTGCCCCTAGTCAAGGCATTGCAGTCCCGGGATGTTTCTTGCCAGGCACATTTAGAAAACAGTGTCACCCTCAGGTGACATCTCTGCTTCCACACCACTGTTCCAAAGCAGGCCTGGGAGTACTAGATCCACTATTGCAGTTTATGAGCTCCTGTTTAGCAGTCTGAAAGTTTCTCAGCTCCTCTCCTGCTGAGCCAGCCTTGAAATCAGAGAGAAATCTGCTTCTTGGGCATCATTAATGAAAGTTTCACTGTGTAAGTCAGCGGGAAACAGGGCATGGTGCTGTGAGCCCTCATTCTGAAGATGCCCCCACATATGAGATAACCAACTGATCATTAACTAAGTACACTACCAGGTTAGCTGATCACTAACTAGGTACACTACCAGGTTAGCTGTTCTCACTGCAAGCTGGTGGCCTGAAGATAGGCTACAACAATCCCTTGGAAGAAGTTTGGAGGAAGGATACAGAATTCACTTCCAAGTCGTTTTGAGATCTTTCTAATGATGCTGCAAGTACCAGTGGTCCTTCAGGACGTGCGACACAAATGCTCTGCTCACATTCATGAAACCACCAGTGTGGGACAGCAAAGCTTGCCAGTGTGAGCCGACTGCACACAATGCCTAACCATCTGACTTAGCACCAGAGAGTCAAGCGTTCAGACGTACAACCTCGGGCAATCAGCTACTGTTCCATAAAACACTTCACAGAATGTTCTCGAACTTAGAGATTCTCTAACTATCCCAAGTCCTCCATCTCCATGGCAAACATTTTATCTCCTATGTTAAAATTCCTAGATAAACTAGTTCAACTCTCTGCATCACTTAGCTTTAATTGAAGTAGGCAGAGGGTGGGGGGACCCTACACCTTTTAAAATTCCTTTAAGCTTTTATTGTTTATTTTTGCATGTATAAGTGTTTTACCTGCATGTATGTCTGTGTACCACATGCCAACAGAGCCAGAGAGAGTGTTAGATCCCCTGAGACTGGACTTACAGATGTTTGTGAGCCACCATGTGGGTGCTAGGAATTGAATCCAGGTACTCTAGAAATGTCAGCACACGTAACTGCTGAGCCATCTCTCCAGCCCCCAAATTCACAGTTTTTAATGGCACATTAATCAGTATGAAGATGACTTTCCTGAGACACATGACAGGACAGTCACTGCATATACACCCTGATGATGGACACATTAGACCGGATGTAAGACCAGTGAAATCCACTCCCCATAACAAGTACAGGGAGCAGAACCGTGCAGAAGGCAATGGGATTTGTTGTTGCAATGTAAGACTAAGGGATGGCAAAGCCTTTCCCAGCCTATGTGTGTAGAGAGGAAGGAGGAAGCAGCCTTTACTGAAGCAACTACGGATGTAAAAGCAGAGAATGCAGAGACGTGTGCTATTCCCAAACATGGGCTAAGCCTCATATACAAGAATAGTACCATAATCGTGCGCTATGTGCGGTGTGGCCTTCAATCCCAGCACTCAGGAGGCAGGGGCAGGTGCGCCTCTGAGTTCAAGGCCAGCCTGATCTACAGAGTTAGTTCTAGGACAGATAGGGCTACACAGAGAAACCTAGAGCCATGGCAGGTGGAGCTAGTCTCCCAGGAAGACTTTACAGTTCTGGAAACTTAGCAGACTACTTGGCAGGACAAACCTTTTGTTGTTGTTCCTCTTCCCAACGTGACCATAGTGAACAAGTCTTTTGTGAGTGTGTGTGTGTGTGTGTGTGTGTGTGTGTGTGTGTGTACTTGTGGAGGTCAATCTCAGGTATCCTCCCTTGGAAGCTGCTCACTTTGGTATTTGGGTCTTTCGTGGCCTGTCCGATTAGGCTAGTGTCTTAGTTAGGGTTTCACTGCTGTGAACAAACACCATGACCAAGGTAACTCTTATAAGGACAACATTTAACTGGGGCTGGCTTACAGGTTCAGTCCATTATCATCAAGGCAGGAGCATGGCAGCATCCAGGCAGGCATGGTGCAGGAGAAGCTGAGAGTTCTACATCTTCATCTGAAGGCTGCTAGCAGAATACTGACGTCCAGGCAGCTAGGATGAGGGTCTTAAAGCCCACGCCCACAGTGACACACCTACTCCAACAAGGCCACACCTCCAAATACTGCAACTCCCTGGCCCAAGCATATACAAACCATCACAGCTAGGTTGGCTGGCCAATGAGTTCCTGTCCCTGAGGCCCTGCCAGTCTTTTCCTCCCAAGCATCAGGGTTACAAATGGCTGCCACCAAGCCCAGCTTTTTATGAGAATCCTGGGGACTGAACTCAGGCTCACAAGCACTTTGCCCACTGAGCTTTTTCCTCATTTGTCTCTTTCATTGTCAAATTGGGGGACAAGTGGACAAGCTGTGGCACTGCCAGAACCCAGACTCTGACTCTAACAACTTCCGAAGAATCTCCATGCTGATGCTCTAAGCCAGTGGGTGGTTTCCTGATTTCATGGGCACTGCATACTACACGGTGGCCTCTCATGTTTTAGCCTAGACAGACTGCATGAGAGGGGGAAGGGTACCACCCTCTCAAGACTTTGTCCTTTTGCTGTTTAGACTTCTTCCCCAAACAAACCTCGGCTTCTCGCGCATGCTGTCTCTGACAATTTGCAACTCTGTCCTCTAGGGGGCAGCACCGACCTCATTAGGACTCCAGCTAATTTCTCGGAGGAGCAAAGCTAGAAAGGTCAGGTAAGCAGTGTATTTTGATCCCTTTCCTGTCACTGGTTCCTTGAGAACAGGAAGGGTCCAGGACACATCACAGTCACCACGCGACAATCGACACAGAGACGCCCAGTAGAAATGTCCATGGCCCGAACCCAGCTGGACTCTGTTGTCCCTTCCAACATGTTACGAGTGCTTTATAATTTCCCTCTCAACTTAAGAGCCAGGAAGAGACCTCAACAATCACTCTGAGGCTGTGTGTTTCAGCACCTTCATTTTCTACTGCCAGCTGCAGACCAGAGCACTGTCTAAGAACAGCAGGCTCTGCCTGCAGGCTGCTGTGGTTTGTAAATGTCACACTGGGGGGTGGGGGACACCTAAAGCCAATTACTCAAAGATAACAACAGACTCCAGATGCAGCTGTATGTAAACTGGGGCCTGGGAGAGGGGGCAGAGCATCAGTTCAGAACCATCAGCAACAAGCAGCCCAGGCCAGTGAGTGTGAGGATCCCATTCCTGGACACTCGCCTTCTGGCTCTGACCCTCCTCTTCTCCTCTGCCTAGTGGCTGTCTGGGCTTCATTACCTTCATGAGTGTCCAACGAGGAGGCCACCCAGCTGACGGGCTGAAGAAGGGATTGATTGAACAATCGATCGATCGGTCAGGAATGAGAAAAACTGAAACCAGGTTCAGACCATATTTCTGACGGGCTGAGCCAGTCTCCAAGGAGCTCACAGTGTGGCCTTGTCCCTTTGTCATGGACAGTCATCAGAGCTGTGGGCAGGATGGCTCAACACCTTAGCCCACGGCCACCACTTCCGGGCCCTCACTTCCTTCCTTCACCATGCATTGTTTAAAGAAAAAGATGAAGTCTTAAGACACCAAGGAACCGTCCCACCTCCTGACTTCAGGGTGAATCCTTTTCTTTTGCTTCCTTTAGGACCCAGCTGACACACACCTGTCTGCCTGCCTGCCATGCCAATGCTACCTGGTAGTACCTCAGCTTTGTGCTGCCCTATCTTAAAAGAATTGTAAGCATCAGGATGTGACTCTTTCATCTTATCTCTCAAACCCAGCAAGGGGCCTGGCATGCAGAGCTCGCTGAATATGTGTTTGGGGTCTGAAGGAGCAAAGAGGCAGTGAAGCAAACTATAAAAGTGACAGCTTGCAATGAGGAAGCGCAGAGGCCTTCTTTGTGGCATGCCCTCAATTTTCAGAGATGCTCTTAACTTCGCAGCTACTGCCACCAAGGCATATGGCATCACTGATGACATCCTTAGAGAGTAAAAGGTCTGTTTGTAAACCATACTTTTCCCCCTGTGAAGCACAGACTTCGTTATCTTAAGCATCAAGCTGTAGAGTCAGAAAAATACAGGCTCAGATTCTAGTCGCATCTAGTCTGAGCTATGGATAGTGTTCAGACTCTGCTGGGACTGTGCACTTGTCTAGTGTCATCCCCCATGAGGCTCAGGTTGCCCACTGTGGGCTAGGGTGTTTGAATGCTTTGTCTCCATCTGCTGATGCTGCTTTGGAAGGTTCTAAAACCTGTTAGACATGAGGCTTAACGGACAGCTGTAGGGGGGTAGGGCTGGCCAAAGCTCTCTGCTCCCTGGGATGCCGGGTGTAGGCCATGCCACAGGCTCCCACCACCAACGACAAAAGCCAGTGCACCCACAAGCCTTCCCCACCGGAAGCCAAAATAAATCTTCCTGCCTTTGCATTACTTCTCTTCAGGTATTTGACTGAAACAAAGAGAAAAGTAAGTACCATGCAGCTCTATCCATTTTTATTGCTGGTTACTAAGCCACTTCCCAGACAGTGCTAGAACAGCCAGACAACCCAGCTCCTCCTCTTCTACCCTTGAGATGAGGGCATGGACCTCACAACACAAAGCAAGCTCAAGGTTTAAGACAGAGCAAGAGATGTCCCAGTTAGACGAATGAGTTAGAATCCCACTTACAGAGAAGCCATTCTTCCCCAACTTGGGGGCTGAACACATCAGCCTGCTTGGCTCTCAGTTTCCACTGTGGATGATATAAGCAATAAGAGTCATTTTCCTCCTTCATCTCACTGCAGTGTCAACAGGTCATCAGCACTGATTCAACCATGAGATACTGGAAGAGGTGGTAGGGAAGATGTTGAGTGGCAGTAGGCTCGCTAGTAGTACTTACAGAGACAAGTGGTCCTCAGCCCCACCAGCTGTTACAGTGCTAGAAGAAGCCAAATTCTGGGTCCTTTGGTTATTTCAAAGGTAACCCAGAAATTTAAAATATTATACATATTCAGACACAATAAAAGAGGCAGTAAGCTCAGGGCAGCGTTGCCTATAACACTATATGACTTAAACGACCATGTCAGCTATACGGTGGGGTACCACACAATGGGGAAGCTCCAAGATGCAGACGCAGCTCAGTTAGCAGAGTACTTGCCAAGGGATGTACAAAGCCCTGGGTTCAATCACCACCTGTAATCCCAGCAAGCAAGGTCATTCGTGGCTACAGAGTGAGCTCCAAGTCAGCCTGGCCTACGTGAGACATTGTTCCAAGAAATCAAAGAAAACGAGGAAACCCTCACAAGACGAAAGCAAGATGAGCTAAGTAGGAAACGGCGATGTTCAAACGAAACATGGATAGCATACTATGACTGCACAATAGAGCAGAGTGATACCTGCCTGTAATCCCAGCACCAGGCAGGCAGAGGCAGGAGGATCACGAGTTCGGTGCCAGTGTAGGATATAGATGCCTGCTACCAAGCCTAATGACTTGAGTTTAATCCTCAGCACCTGTATGGTTGCAGGAGAGAATAGGGCTCCACTCTTACGTTGTGACACTTGTCCTATGAAATGGGTAGGGAGAAGAGGTACTGTTCCTCCTTCAGAGCATGGTATTGTGGGGTTCTTCCATGAACACTGGCTGTCACTCACACCTCTCTAGACCAGGAGCAGAGGACACATGCTCCTTCTGGTTCTTTCTTCTCCCTGACTCTTCCAGGAAGCACAAAAGGACACTGGTGACATTTACCCGTAGCCCCTCTGTATATCCCTCTCTTTGTCACTGTGAACGAATTAGTGTTATTGGTCTGAATTTTGAGCTCAAAAAGAACAGGCTTTCGTGTAGTCAGAGTGATTACCCCACTATCTCAGAATGCAATCTCAGAGGTTACCCCAGTGTCTCAGAATGCAGTCTCATTTAGAAAGTAGGTTGTTGGGTGTAAGTAGTGAAGCTGAGGCCATACTGGAGTAGAAGGGGCCCCTAAGCAAACATGACTGCACTCTTATGAACTGTCCCAGACACACACACACACACACACACACACACACACACACACACAGAGAGAGAGAGAGAGAGAGAGAGAGAGAGAGAGAGAGAGAGAGAGATTCTAGAATGTCATGTAAGACAGAGACAAATTGGAGCACTATGACTGCAAACTAAGGGACACCTTGGCTTGCTGCAGACGGCCAATAAGCCTCTTGCAGCTGGGGAGGAACAAGGAGGAGCATTCACACATCACATACATCACAGGGAGAGCAAGACCCTGGGAGGCACCTGGATTTCACACTTTCAGCCACTAGCTTTGGGGAAACGGGATGTTTGTGTTATAAATCACCCAGCTTGTATTTTGTTACAACAGCCCTAGGAAAGACAAGCTCAGAGACACCTCAGGTCTGACTGTCCTGTGCTCAACAGAGACTGATGACAGCACCAGGAAGGGAAACCCTAGGGTCTTGACCAGCCCGACTATGTTTTATAGGAGCGCCTCAAGAAATCATAATTGAATACTGCCATTGTGAAGACTAGATGAGAAATAACATAGTTCGCCAACTGCTCTAAAGGGATTGACATTCTGATGGAAGATTCCAGGAAGAAATAAAATACAGGACCATCAAGAGGGGCACATGAGTCTCAGCTCATATATTCTTACCCTGCTGCTGCTGCTGGATGCCCTGGAAGCCACTCTCAATTGCCTCCCTCCATGCTGTCCCCTCCTGGGTTCCATCTCCTAGCCTCTTATTTTAGCTACTCCCCAAACCAGTGTGAGCAGAGGCACACTTGCCTGGTCTTCTGGACATTCTTTAAGATGTCAGGCTATCTGTCAATTTCTGCATCCTGGGGACACCCTGACTATGGTCATTATCTGCTGTCCTTCGTCCAAGTTTCCCCATTAGCTTCTTACCAGCTCACTCTTTGGTGGAGGAGGTGAGGCTTGGAGGGGAATGATGACCCATTTGTAGTGCTAAAGGACTTTCTCAAGGAGACTGGAGAAGATACAGGTGGTTTAGAAATATGCTTTAGAGTTGACAGGGTTTCATACACATACACACACACACACACACACACACACACACACACACACACACGAGAGGAGGGAGTGGAGATTCATTATTGACATTTATCTGGCCCACCTTCTAGCATATCTGACATCCAAGAAAACCCACATTTCCCAAGAAGCCTTATACCTAGGTGCACACTTGCCTGGGCTCAACTGGAACTCCTCTGAACCCAAGGGCTCTGAATTCTGGTTCTCTCAGGGTCCTCCAGAGATGCTCCAAGATGGGGAGATGTGGCAAAGTCAAGCGTTCACCAGACATCCAGGTTGGACTCAGAGAATAGGTCGCCGCTGTCCCGCCTTGATAAGCAGCCAGCCTCCTGAAGGGCAGCTGAGGTCAGTACATTGCCTGTGGGTAGAACAGAGGAAACAGTTCTTACTTTGACTTTGAGAAATTCACTGTTGACTGTCAGGGTGGAACAGACTTAGAGTAGCTGAGCCTTTATCTTGGAGCCGACTTTGAGACAGACAGCTCTGCTTGCATAAACAATTCCAGTCATCCCTTCCTCTTTCCTCACACACTTTGGACTTACCACACAGGGTGGCAACCTCATCCCGGCCCCAGAGTCCCAGCCTATGAAAACAAACAAGACCTTGGTTGTCAACAAGGTAGGCTGAGCTCCTGACCTATTATCCTAGCATGAGACAGAAGAAGGTTAGCAGGAGAGTTCCAGGCACCGTTCACTTGGCTCCTTCCTCTGATGGATGTTGCTTGATCTCATCCATTAAGCAGGGCTTCTGCAGACACACTGTGACCAGAGGGAGAAGCATGGGGGCAGAACAGGAGGAATCTCAACCCCTGATGGTAGATACCACTGAGCCACTGAGCAGACACTCGCTTCACCGTCTTCAGACTCTAGCTGTCTATGTAGTAACTATCATCATTTAAATTCAGTGAGTTGAATTTTGGGGGCAACTTGCAGCTGCGATCAACCAAGGTGATGTATATATACTCAGAGGTTCCTAAGAGCCTATCCCAGGGTCACAAACACATGCTTCTGATTATAGCACCCCTAGACTTCAATTTCACATGCTTGACTTTTCTTTCCTTCCTTGTTGGGGTTCTCAGTCATTTCCCATTCGAACCCATTTTACCATTCAATGGTACATGCTATAGTACGTCCAAATTCTGTTATTTATGAGACATTCCGTATCTCCTCTGATATTTCATATTTTTTCTCTGCTCCAGGGACTCACAAATGAGGCCTTGAAGAGAGTAGGAAAATTATTCAGAAAAAAAAAATTGTATATAACTATTTGCTATTTGGCCAAATGTTAAAAAAATAATCCAATGATTTTAAATAATTTCTACATTTTCTTGTTGATTTTCGGCATTATAATCAATAACAAGGACAGGAAACAACCTTCATGTCCACTGATGGAAATAAAGCAATTATCACACACACACACAGACACACACACACACACACACACACACACACACACACACACACCCCTCTAGGGCCTGCTGGTCATCTAGTCTAGCTGAATTGGTGAGCTCCAGGTTCAGTGAAAGACTTTGTCTCAATAAATAAGAGGGGAGCATCTGAGGAAGACACCTGACGCTGACCTCTGACCTCCACATGCACACACTTATATACACATGCACTTGTGCACTCACACACATATACACTTGTACATTCATATACACATGCACTGTACACTCATAAACACACATGGACTTGTACACTCATAGACACACATGCATTGTATACCAATACACACACACATTCGGAGAAAGACGATATTGTCAGTCTCACTTTTGTGTAAAATATAAAATGTTAGACTCATAGAGAAAACTAGAAGAGTGGTTGCCAGTGTCTGGGGTGTGCACGCAGAAGGGAATGTTGTTAAAGGGTACAGGGCTGCACTTGGGAAGTGGGTAAGCTCTGGGCACCAGATGCACACACGGCACAGTGACTGGGGCAGCCAGGCTAGTGCAAACCTGGCCTGCTGAGAGAGCACGCTCTTTTGTTACTTTGTCCCTGGTCCTTGTCTTCTGGCTTCTCTGCTACCTGCTAAGGGCTCACATGCATCCTGCTTGTTGCTTACACCTCAGCATCCAGGAGAAAGCCTGAGACAGATAGATGTTCTCACTGACAGACTAAATCTACACATACTTCTGGCTTCTGTTTGTACCCCTCCAGGGAACTGTGCCTACTGAATTCACCAGGACCTTCCCACTACTAGCCCAGCCATTTTCCTGTCTTCAGAGCCAACTGCTATTCAACAGAAAAACCACTGTCAACCTCCTCTCCCAGCTCCCCATCATCCCTCATCCTTTGGAATGTGAGGAAGGAGGCTTTGAACTGCCATATGCTCCTTGATAATATGTACAGCCTTGTCACATACACAAGAGCAAAAGAACCAAGTCACCAGGGACAGAAACCTCCAAAGCCACGTGCCAAAATCAACTGTGTCTCTCCAGGCAGATCAACCACAGGATGTGTTAGATGTGTTAGAGTAACAGGAAGCTGAGGACATGTGAGTCTCTTCTTCATACCTCCAGCCATCTGGGGTAGTTTCCATGTCATTATTTCCAATGCTCTACAGCACAGTAGGACTATTATAGCTGATAATAACTACCTTAGCATTTCAAAATAACAAATAGAGAACATTTTGAATGTGCCCCCCCCCACACACACACACAAATCACGTATGTCTGTTGCAGTTTGAATGGGAAATGACCCTCTTCCATAGAATCATGTGTTTGATCACTCGGTTCCCATAGAGTGACATTGTTTCAAAAGGTTATGGAAACTTTAGGAGTTAGGGCCTGGCTGGAGGAAGTAGATCAGTGTGGGTGGGCCCTGAGGGTTTGTAGCACAGCCCCATTTCCTGTCTGTGATGGTTAGGTGGTGGTATTTAAGTGTGTGTGTGTGTGTGTGTGTGTGTGTGTGTGTGTGTGTGTGTGTGTG